>CM064906.1:31603856-31986356 GCA_030347415.2 Decapterus maruadsi | reverse complement strand
GAGGACGGACTGGGAGCGCTGGGATACAGCAAGGACGACATCCCAGCGCTGGTGAAGGGAACCATCCCTCAGGTCAGGGGTCAATGAGGGGGGATACATGGTTAAAGGGATAGTTCACCCAAAATGCAGATTGTGTGTGTCTGTGTGGTTGATAAATAAAGGTTATTTAGATGATTGATGTGTTGTTGTTGTTGTTGTTGTGGTGCAGGAACGAGTGACCAAGCTGTCTCCCAGAGAGCACAATGAGGAGGACCTGACTGAGATGTTCGCAGCCTCCATGAAGCTCTACTGAGCCTGAACGCATCACCAGCCTCCATGAAGCTCTACTGACCCTGAACGCACCACCAGCCTCCATGAAGCTCTACTGACCCTGAACGCATCACCAGCCTCCATGAAGCTCTACTGAGCCTGAACGCATCACCAGCCTCCATGAAGCTCTACTGAGCCTGAACGCATCACCAGCTGCAGTTCCTCTAGCAGCCACTAGATGAAGCTGCAGCTCCATCTGTCACCTGTGTGACATCATCACCTGGCTGTGATGTCACCGTCTCCGTCCAATAGGAAACGAGGACTTTTACACATGTTTTAACGATCAATATTAAAACTGATTAATAACATGATGTCATCGTTACCTCGTCTTTACAGAGTCGACCTCAGCTCATCGATACAGTTAAAGGGATAGTTCACCCAAAATCCAAATGTCTCTCATCATCTCCTCCCCCTCATGTGGACTAAGAGCTGTGAGAGTTTCCAGAGTCCTCTGTCCCTTCTCTGAGCTACGGGGGGGGGGGGGGGGGGGTCCCAGGATTTGTTACAGACCAGCAGTCGGAGGAACAGTTCCTCCTGGGTGGGGGGGGGGGGTCCACGCAGCAGGATTTGTCCATATAATGGTGGTCAATGGACACCAGGTTTCTTGTCCATTGACAACCATTATATGGACAAATCCTGCTGAAATTTGAATTTTGGGTGAACTATCCCTTTAATAATTGATTATGAATGTTAATCAGACAACACTGGACTGTGTGTGTGTGTGTGTGTGTGTTTCTGAGAACAGTGTGTTAATCTGATCCAGGAACAGTCGTTATATAAACTGATCTGACTCCATTTAACTGGTTTAACTCCAGGAACAGAGAGCGAGCTAAACACGGCCTGACCTTGAATGCACCGCACACACACACATGCACGCGCACACACACGCGCACGCACACACACACACACACACACACACACACCCACGCACGCACAATGACCTGATCAATAACCAATAGGGTTGTTTGTCAACAAGAAACTGATCAATGAGAATCAGACGGTGAGGAACTGAACCTGAACGCCTCACGCCCTGTGTGTGTGTGTGTGTGTGTGTGTGTAACAGACACACACACACACACACACACCCAGAGGATTAGTGTGTAGGTATTTAAGCGCAGTGTGAGAGCGGCAGATCCATCCCATCATGCAGCAGATCTACAGACAGTCTGATGAACAGTTTGAGGTTTTCACCACCGTCTTCTCCCCCCAAGGTGAGTCCACACACACACACACACACACACACACACACACACACACACACACACACACACACACACACACACACTGAGCTGCAGGTGGAACTGATCTTCTGTTTTCACATTAAAGGACGATTCTGGTCAAATTCCCCTCAGGCTGTTTGTTCCTAACATTCAGGTCTAACAGAAGGAATCTGAAGGTTATCATCTGGGGCATGTTTGAGTCGCCATGACGCTGTCTGTGGCTCTGAGGGATGGAAACAGCCTCAGCAGCACAACTTCAATCCACTCCCATTCATCGTTGCCGTGGCGATGCGGGGACAGACCATAACTACCGCAAAACAGGAGACATTAAACTGAAAACCTTCAGATTCCTTCTGTTAGACCTGAATGTTAGGAACAAACAGCCTGAGGGGAATTTACCCGGAATGGTCCTTTAAACTCTGGAGCCACAACAAGGAGATGTTTTCTACAGTTAATAAGGAGAAGAAGAAGAAGAAGAAGTCCTGACCCTGAACCAGCACCAGAGGAGTCAGTGTGAACCTGCTGTCTCCCCCTGGTGGACAGGAGGACACCTGTTGCTCACCCTGAGCTTCCTCCTGGTTTTCCCTGGAGTTTCTCCTCAGTGGATGTTGGTATTATGGGATGTAAAGCTGATGGAGCTCAGACGTCAAATCAGACTCTTCACCTAAAATCAACTTGTTTTCAGATCATTTTCACTTGAAATCAGTAGAAAAATCATGTTTTTCTTTCTTATGACAAGTAGATTTTAGGTGAAGAGTCTGATTTGAAGAGGAAAGAGTTGAGTTTTGACAGAAATGAGACGAATGTTCTGGGACACATTTACAACACAACAACAACAACAACAACACTTTGACCTCAGCTCCAGGTCTGATGGTGATGATTGACTGATGTGGAATCATTCTGTCCCCCCCCCCCCGTCCTCTGTCCCCCCCCCCCCCGTGTCTCAGTGTGCAGGAGGACGAGGACCAGACATGTGGACAATGAGAAGGTAAAGGATCAGTACGTGTAATCAGTGTTACATCAGAGTCTTTACAGCTATTTAAAGGAGAGAACAGGACGCACGGCGGCGCGGTGGCGCAGCGGCGTCCTGCCAGAGGAGCAGGTTTGATTCCTCGTGGACCGATCAACAGATCATTAGAACAGATCAGAGACTCTTGGGGGGGGGTGTTTAGCTCAGTTGGTAGAGCAGCCGCCCCGTATGCAGAGGCTATCGTCCTCGCTGCAGGCGGCGCTGTAAAAGACGGCGTTAAAGGGTTAATGATGTGGGGGCGGGGTTACGACCGGCTCTGCTCTCTGATTGGCAGGTGGTGGTGGCGGTCCAGTACCGGTCCCGCCAGGCCAAGGAGCTGGACCTGAGCCAGGGAGACCAGATCCAGGTCCTGTTCAAGGAGGACGAGACCTGGTGGTTTGGACGCCTGCTGTCCAACGGAGACGAAGGCTACTTCCCCGCCGCCTGCGTGGCGCCCAACAAGGTGACCCCCCCCTTCCAGACCAGGACCAGGACCAGGACCAGACCAGGACCAGGACCAGACCAGGACCAGGACCAGACCATTTCACTGAATCTCTAGGGTCTCCAACATCTGGTTCTGGTCTCAGTCTGGTTCTGGTTCAGAGGTCCCAGCTGGTCTCCTCTGATTGGCCGACAGCAGCAGTGATGTAATGACTGTGTTACAGGCTGGCGACCCGCCCAGTGCCACGCCCACTCCGCTGAGGAGGGGGTCGATGCCGGTCGTCGTGACAACCACCGCTGCCTCTTGTGGCTGCTCCAGGTAACTATGGCAACACCTGACCAATTCAATAAAACTTTATGAGGCAACTGTTTAAATCATAGCGATGTAGGAAACAGGCTACTGGTTGGCATGACGACCTCATGCAGCAGTGTTTTGATTGGCTGCCAGAATGACTAGGAGTAGGACATGATGATGATGTCATCAACATAATGTCTCACCCCCCCCCCCGCAGCGGTCACAGCACCCCCAGGCTGCTGAGGAAGAACAGCCTCCGCCACGGGCCTCCTGGGGGGTCGGGGGGGGGGACCGGCTCCCCCAGTCTCCTCCACAGGGTCCTGGCCAAGTCCAGGAGGAAGAGCTGCCCCCACCTGCCCCACGCCCCGCCCCACCTGCCCCACGCCCCCCCCCACAACGGCTCCATCAACACCGCCTTCCAGCCAGACTAGACTGGACACCACTCATTGCTAAGCCCCGCCCCCACCGGAAACAGCTGGTGGCTAAGCCCCTCCCCCACCGGAAACAGCTGGTGGCTAAGCCCCGCCCCCCCACAAGAAACAGCTGGTGGCTAAGCCCCGCCCCCACCGGAAACAGCTGGTGGCTAAGCCCCGCCCCCACAGGAAACAGCTGGTGGCTAAGCCCCGCCCCCCACAAGAAACAGCTGGTGGCTAAGCCCCGCCCCCCACAAGAAACAGCTGGTGGCTAAGCCCCGCCCCCACAGGAAACAGCTGGTGGCTAAGCCCCGCCCCCACTGGAAACAGCTGGTGGCTAAGCCCCGCCCCCACAGGAAACAGCTGGTGGCTAAGCCCCGCCCCCACAGGAAACAGCTGGTGGCTAAGCCCCGCCCCCACCGGAAACAGCTGGTGGCTAAGCCCCGCCCCCCACAAGAAACAGCTGGTGGCTAAGCCCCGCCCCCACATGAAACAGCTGGTGGCTAAGCCCCGCCCCCACAGGAAACAGCTGGTGGCTAAGCCCCGCCCCCCCACAAGAAACAGCTGGTGGCTAAGCCCCGCCCCCACATGAAACAGCGGGTGGCTAAGCCCCTCCCCCAGGAAACAGCTGGTGGCTAAGCCCCGCCCCCGTAAAACAGCTGATGGCTAAGCCCCGCCCCCACCGGAAACAGCTGGTGGCTAAGCCCCGCCCCCGTAAAACAGCTGGTGGCTAAGCCCCGCCCCCACAAGAAACAGCTGGTGGCTAAGCCCCGCCCCCACAGGAAACAGCTGGTGGCTAAGCCCCCCCCCCACAAGAAACAGCTGATGGCTAAGCCCCGCCCCCCACAAGAAACAGCTGGTGGCTAAGCCCCGCCCCCCACATAAAACAGCTGATGGCTAAGCCCCGCCCCCCACAAGAAACAGCTGATGGCTAAGCCCCGCCCCCCACAAGAAACAGCTGATGGCTAAGCCCCGCCCCCCACAAGAAACAGCTGGTGGCTAAGCCCCGCCCCCACAGGAAACAGCTGGTGGCTAAGCCCCTCCCCCACATAAAACAGCTGATGGCTAAGCCCCTCCCCCACAGGAAACAGCTGGTGGCTAAGCCCCGCCCCCCACAGGAAACAGCTGGTGGCTAAGCCCCGCCCCCCACAGGAAACAGCTGGTGGCTAAGCCCCGCCCCCACAGGAAACAGCTGGTGGCTAAGCCCCCCCCCCACATAAAACAGCTGATGGCTAAGCCCCTCCCCCACAGGAAACAGCTGGTGGCTAAGCCCCGCCCCCCACAGGAAACAGCTGGTGGCTAAGCCCCGCCCCCCACAGGAAACAGCTGGTGGCTAAGCCCCGCCCCCACAGGAAACAGCTGATGGCTAAGCCCCTCCCCCACAGGAAACAGCTGATGGCTAAGCCCCGCCCCCCACAGGAAACAGCTGATGGCTAAGCCCCGCCCCCCACATAAAACAGCTGATGGCTAAGCCCCTCCCCCACAGGAAACAGCTGATGGCTAAGCCCCTCCCCCACAGGAAACAGCTGGTGGCTAAGCCCCGCCCCCCAGGAAACAGCTGGTGGCTAAGCCCCTCCCCCACCGGAAACAGCTGGTGGCTAAGCCCCTCCCCCACATTAACAGCTGGTGGCTAAGCCCCGCCCCCACATTAACAGCTGGTGGCTAAGCCCCGCCCCCACATTAACAGCTGGTGGCTAAGCCCCGCCCCCACATTAACAGCTGGTGGCTAAGCCCCGCCCCCACATTAACAGCTGGTGGCTAAGCCCCGCCCCCACAGGAAACAGCGGCTGCACTGATCCTGACCTGATGTCACACACCTGGACCTGGTTCAAGTCTCTGAGACCTGGACCTGGTTCATGTCTCTGCACTGTGTGCACTACATTGGTGCACTCAAACGGCCAGAACATTGAGTGTTGATCGATGGACACTTTCCAGCCTTAACGGCGCCGTCTTAGTGACGTAGCAGAAACACGTCACTACTTTTCAAACGGCAGCGGTTGCTTTGACACCGGCGTGAAGGTCTTTAAAAAACACTCAGAACAACACAACAACAACACAAACACAATAAAACACAACTTAATCGCTCGTTTTGATCGGCAAAAGGCGCTGTCAAGTGTCACCAATGTTTGATTTGAGATGGTACGACCCTGTCACAAGGCAGTGCACGGCCTCAGTGTCCTGTAAGGCAGTGCACTGGGAGAAGAATGCGCTTTGACACACCTCAGGTCTAAGCTGCAGACGTCTGGACAGTCTGGACCCGGACCTGGACCTGGACCCGTCCCTCAGTCCTGCTGAGTCCAGCTGGAGCTCAGACTGGTCCAGGTCCAGGTCCAGGTTCAGGACCAGGACCAGGTCCAGGTCTGTGAACCTGGTCTAAACACAGTGACTAGAAACCAGACTGGATCACTGTCTCCTTTATTTCATCTGACAAGGCAAATAAACATCTACACGTTCTGCACAAACACACGTCAACACAAAGAAACAACACACACTCTGTTGTCACGGTCTAGCTCTGGGTTAAAAATACAATAAATATGTAAATATGTTTGTTTAAAATGTCAAAGTTGAATAAAAATGTAGAATCTTTAAAAAGCTAAAAACCAGTTTTCATTTAAAACAAGTTGTTTGTGTTAACTGCTCAATAAATAAACAATAAACCATCAGCTGCTCTCACCTGAGGAGAGAACAGCTGACACACTCTGCAGTCACACACACACACACACACACACACACACACACACACACACACACACACACACACACACACACACACAGAACCGGCTGCTCTCACATTCAGCATCAGCATCAGGTCAGGGTGAGGACGAGAATGATGAGGATGAAAGTAAAGATGAGGATGATGAGGATGAAGGTCAGGGCTCCACGTAGAGTCGGGCCTGCTCCGTCAGACTCATCTGGTCGTCTGTTTTCCCAAACATCACCACCTGCAGCTCACCACTCAGCTACACACACACACACACACACACACACACACACACACACACACACACACACACACACACACACATAACACACACACACACACACACACACACACACACACACACACACACACACACACACACACACACACACACACACACAGGACTAGGGTTAAGGCCTTTGCACACTGAGTCCGTTTTTTTCGTCCGAAATTGCCGCACGTCAAAAAATAAATTCGACCCCATGTTGTGTCAATCATGTTTACACACCGAGTCCGAAACTTTCGTCCGTCATAAAAGTTTTCGGATCAGGTTCGATTTAATGCGTTTTTCGCATCCGTCAAAAGCCTTTTGACCAATCACATCAGCGTTTTGAGGCTGGAGAGGGAGAGAGAGGAGGGTGTGGGGGGGATCGCCGCTGAGAGTGTGTCTGTGTATGTGCACCCGCCGCTGTTTACGTGTCTGTGTGTGTGCTTGGGCCAGCCGCTGTTCAGGATCATGTAAATTGGCCGTCTTCTGTTTACCGTGTGAGCTAATAATCAATATCTATCAAAGTGGACACTGTCTGACATGGTAAAATAACCAGTTGAAGTGATCATGAGTCCCGCTGCTCATTAAGCAGCAGATCCCCTCGCTACTGCATCCTCTCAGCATGAACTCTTTTTCTCTTTCATTTCTCAACAAGTGAGAGAACCACAAAGTGCACCACTGCATGACGATTTTTGTCTCCCTCTCCGAAATTTAGAACACAAAATAAAAACGCATGCGAAAAAACGCAACGGACTCAGTGTGCAAGGAGCCTGCACGTAACGATTTTTGACGGATGACGGATGCGAAAAACGCATGCGAAAAAAACGGACTCAGTGTGCAAAGACCTTTAGGCTGCAGATGTCAGCAGGGTCAGCAGATGCTCCAGGTGTTAGCACCAGGTGTTAGCACCAGGTGTTAGCACCAGGTGTTAGCTCCAGGTGTTAGCACCAGGTGTTAGCTCCAGGTGTTAGCTTCAGGTGTTAGCACCAGGTGTTAGCTCCAGGTGTTAGCTCCAGGTGTTAGCTCCAGGTGTTAGCTCCAGGTGTTAGCACCAGGTGTTAGCACCAGGTGTTAGCTCCAGGTGTTAGCACCAGGTGTTAGCTCCAGGTGTTAGCTCCAGGTGTTAGCTCCAGGTGTTAGCTCCAGGTGTTAGCACCAGGTGTTAGCACCAGGTGTTAGCACCAGGTGTTAGCTCCAGGTGTTAGCACCAGGTGTTAGCTCCAGGTGTTAGCACCAGGTGTTAGCACCAGGTGTTAGCACCAGGTGTTAGCTTCAGGTGTTAGCACCAGGTGTTAGCACCAGGTGTTAGCACCAGGTGTTAGCTCCAGGTGTTAGCTCCAGGTGTTAGCTCCAGGTGTTAGCTCCAGGTGTTAGCACCAGGTGTTAGCTCCAGGTGTTAGCTCCAGGTGTTAGCTCCAGGTGTTAGCACCAGGTGTTAGCTCCAGGTGTTAGCACCAGGTGTTAGTTTCAGGTGTTAGCACCAGGTGTTAGCACCAGGTGTTAGCTCCAGGTGTTAGCACCAGGTGTTAGCTCCAGGTGTTAGCTCCAGGTGTTAGCACCAGGTGTTAGTTTCAGGTGTTAGCACCAGGTGTTAGCACCAGGTGTTAGCTCCAGGTGTTAGCACCAGGTGTTAGCACCAGGTGTTAGCTCCAGGTGTTAGCTCCAGGTGTTAGCACCAGGTGTTAGTTTCAGGTGTTAGCACCAGGTGTTAGCACCAGGTGTTAGCTCCAGGTGTTAGCACCAGGTGTTAGCCTACTGCTGTGACAGAAGAACACTTGTGGAACATTAGAGGATGTGATTTTGTGTGGTCGTGTTTCTCAGACAATAAACTGTTGAAATATGACGTTTGGTCAACTGCTGTTGTGCTATTAGCTTAGCTCATTAGCTGGTATTTACTCTATATTCCACTGAAGTTTCTTTATTAGACTGAGTTAATGCTACTGTTATTGTTGGGATGCTGCTGCTCAACTCCTTCTGAAGTTTATTGGTAAATAACTAAAGAAATTGGAGCTAACATGCTAATTAGCTTGCTCTTCTTCTCTGGTAAAACACGACCACATTGCATTGTGGGATACGGGAGTAGAAAGTAGCGTACAGGGCTTGTTCGTACCTCGAAGGGGTTGAGTCTGTGGGCGGGGCAGTCTGCAGAGAGCAGGTAGCTGATTGGCTGCTGACACCACCACACCTCCACCTGGCCCTCCAATGGCAAGCAGCCCGACTGCTCACAGCTGGGGGCGGAGCCAGACTCCTCCTGGACCTGCAGGGTGGGGCTCAGCAGGCTCTCCCCCTGCACCTGGTCGACACGGCAACCCCTCTTTACTTACACACCCTCACAGCCGTGTGTGTGTGTGTGTGTGAGAGAGAGACTGACCTCAGAGCTGCTGGCCGACAGCTGGCTGTCAGGGTCGACACTCGTCTCCTCCCACGTCACCGTGGCCTTCCTGATCTGACACACTGACACCTGACCACACACAACCGCCACCTTCATCATCATCATCATCATCATCATCATCATCATCATCATCATCATCATCATCATCATCATCATCATCATAACACATTTTATTTAAAAAGTGCCTTTCAAGCCACTCAAGGACACTTTATTGAAGAGAACATAAATAAAATAATCAATAAACAACATTCAAAACATCAGCAAATATAAAAGATAGGGTGAATGAATGATAGTTGAGGTGGAAGGAGAGAGATGGAGTGGAGGTGTTGGTGTAACCCTGGTGGACCATGTGTGTGCTCACCTGGTCCTGGCTGCAGGTGTTGATCTTGAGCGGCGTTGGCGTCTGTGGAGCCGCCGCCCACAGCACTCTGACCCTGTCTGTGACCTCAGCTGGAGTCCTGAACGACAAACAGCTGTTTACTGTCACCGGGGCAACCAACCGGCCTCTCTGATCTGGACACTATGCTTTGATTTTGAAGTGTGTGTCCTGTGGTCTTTGTCCTTCCTGTCTCTGTCCTAGTCCCCTCCTTGTTGCCCTCAGGTATCACACCTGTGTCTGCTCTGGTTCTGGTTCTGGTTCTGGTCCTGGTCCTGGTCCTGGTTGTGGTTGTGTGAGGACGTACCTGGTGCTGAGGCTGCAGTGGACACAGGTCTGGTCCTGGTCCTGGTCCTGGTCCTGGTCCTGGTCCTGGTCCTGGTCCTGGCTGGAGCTGATGGGCTCCGGGTGTTTGAGGGAACAGACCGGGGTCGAGGTCAGAGCTGGACGCTGCAGCTTCAGGTCATCAGCAGCACTGACACCCAGGAGCTGAGACACAGACAGGTTAGAGACAGACAGATAGACAGACAGACAGACAGGTTAGAGACAGACAGACAGGTTAGAGACAGACAGACAGGTTAGAGACAGACAGACAGGTTAGAAACAGACAGACAGGTTAGAGACAGACAGACAGACAGACAGACAGACAGACAGGTTAGAAACAGACAGACAGACAGGTTAGAGACGTAGAGACAGACAGACAGACAGGTTAGAGACGTAGAGACAGACAGACAGGTTAGAGACAGACAGACAGACAGACAGACAGGTTAGAGACAGAAAGACAGGTTAGAGACAGAAAGACAGACAGACAGACAGGTTAGAGACAGACAGACAGACAGGTTAGAGACAGACAGACAGACAGACAGACAGGTTAGAGACGTAGAGACAGACAGACAGACAGGTTAGAGACAGACAGACAGACAGGTTAGAGACAGAAAGACAGACAGACAGACAGACAGACAGGTTAGAAACAGACAGACAGACAGGTTAGAGACGTAGAGACAGACAGACAGACAGACAGACAGACAGGTTAGAGACAGACAGACAGACAGACAGACAGACAGACAGGTTAGAAACAGACAGACAGACAGGTTAGAGACGTAGAGACAGACAGACAGACAGACAGACAGGTTAGAGACAGACAGACAGGTTAGAGACAGAAAGACAGACAGACAGACAGACAGACAGACAGTGTGTACCTGAGAAGGAGAGAAGCTGGCTGCAGGTCCCACTGTGCTGGTCCTGGTCCAGGAGGACGAGTCTCCACTCAGCAGCTGCTCCTTCATCCCCACAACCTGAACACAGGACAGAGCTGACACACTGTGTGTGTGTGTGTGATGGCCAGGTGGTTGTGTGTCCTTACGTAGCTTCCTGATAGGTCGGCGTCTTCTCTACACTGGCAGGTGGACAGTGATGATGTCACTTCCTGTGGCCTGCAGCTCCAGGTGTGCGAGCCCTGTGATGAGTTCAGGTTCTGTTTAGTTTACGTAGACAGTGGTTCCATGTTGTCCTTTCAAAATAAGAGCGTGTTTCAAAGGGAGTTTTAAATGGAACACAACTGGACTTGGTTGTGACTGGACTACAACCAAGTCCAGTTGTGTTCCATTTAAAACTCCCTTTGAAACACTATGACCTGGACAAATGAGAATCTGCACAGGCCAATCAGAGCGTGGTGTCTCACTGCGTCTGCCAGCTCCGGCGCCGCCGTCAGCTCACACATGGACGAGTCGTATCCTGACGAGGAGGAGGCGGAGACGCTGGAGAACAGGTGGGCGTGGCTACACAGCTGTCTGCAGCTGCTGTGGTCACAGGTGGAGCAGCTGGACTCGTCCTTCACCGTGGACAGACTGTCCCCCTGCAGGACGGAACAGCATTAGCATCAAGTAGCATGTGGCCTGTGGTAGGAGGTGGGGGGGGGGGGGGTGGAGGACCTTGGTGAGGATGTTGGTGGTCCTAGAAGCTCCACTGGACCTGGAGCCACGTCTGAAGAAGGAGGAGGAGCAGCTGTGGAGGACCTGCAGGTAGCCCTCCTTCTCCACCTTCCTCTTCAGGGTCGAGTTCCAGTGGTTCTTGATGGAGTTGTCTGTCCTGGAGACAAGACAGGGACCTGGGCTACAGGAGGTGTACAGGAGGTCTAGATACCTACAGGAGGTCTACGGAGCTACAGGAGGTGTAGAGGAGGTCTAGATACCTACAGGAGGTGTACAGGAGGTGTACAGGAGGTCTAGATACCTACAGGAGGTCTATGGAGCTATAGGAGGTCTACAGGAGGTGTAGAGGAGGTCTAGATACCTACAGGAGGTCTACGGAGCTACAGGAGGTCTACAGGAGGTGTAGAGGAGGTCTAGATACCTACAGGAGGTCTACGGAGCTACAGGAGGTCTACAGGAGGTCTAGATACCTACAGGAGGTCTACAGGAGGTGTAGAGGAGGTCTAGGTACCTACAGGAGGTCTACGGAGCTACAGGAGGTCTACAGGAGGTCTAGATACCTACAGGAGGTCTACAGGAGGTGTAGAGGAGGTCTAGGTACCTACAGGAGGTCTACGGAGCTACAGGAGGTCTACAGGAGGTGTAGAGGAGGTCTAGATACCTACAGGAGGTCTACGGAGCTATAGGAGGTCTACAGGAGGTGTAGAGGAGGTCTAGGTACCTACAGGAGGTCTACAGGAGGTGTAGAGGAGGTCTAGGTACCTACAGGAGGTCTACGGAGCTATAGGAGGTCTACAGGAGGTGTAGAGGAGGTCTAGGTACCTACAGGAGGTCTACGGAGCTACAGGAGGTCTACAGGAGGTGTAGAGGAGGTCTAGATACCTACAGGAGGTCTACGGAGCTACAGGAGGTCTACAGGAGGTCTAGATACCTACAGGAGGTCTACAGGAGGTGTAGAGGAGGTCTAGGTACCTACAGGAGGTCTACGGAGCTACAGGAGGTCTACAGGAGGTTTAGATACCTACAGGAGGTCTACAGGAGGTGTAGAGGAGGTCTAGGTACCTACAGGAGGTCTACGGAGCTACAGGAGGTCTACAGGAGGTGTAGAGGAGGTCTAGATACCTACAGGAGGTCTACGGAGCTACAGGAGGTCTACAGGAGGTCTAAGTACCTACAGGAGGTCTAGGTACCTACAGGAGGTCTACAGGAGGTGTAGAGGAGGTCTAGGTACCTACAGGAGGTCTAGGTACCTACAGGAGGTCTACAGGAGGGGTAGAGGAGGTCTAGATACCTACAGGAGGTCTACGGAGCTATAGGAGGTCTACAGGAGGTGTAGAGGAGGTCTAGGTACCTACAGGAGGTCTACGGAGCTACAGGAGGTCTACAGGAGGTGTAGAGGAGGTCTAGGTACCTACAGGAGGTCTATGGAGCTATAGGAGGTCTACAGGAGGTGTAGAGGAGGTCTAGGTACCTACAGGAGGTCTACGGAGCTACAGGAGGTCTACAGGAGGTGTAGAGGAGGTCTAGGTACCTACAGGAGGTGTAGAGGAGGTCTAGGTACCTACAGGAGGTCTACGGAGCTATAGGAGGTCTACAGGAGGTGTAGAGGAGGTCTAGGTACCTACAGGAGGTCTACGGAGCTACAGGAGGTCTACAGGAGGTGTAGAGGAGGTCTAGGTACCTACAGGAGGTCTACAGAGCTACAGGAGGTCTACAGGAGGTCTACAGAGCTACAGGAGGTCTAAGTACCTACAGGAGGTCTACGGAGCTACAGGAGGTGTAGAGGAGGTCTAAGTACCTACAGGAGGTCTACGGAGCTACAGGAGGTCTACAGGAGGTCTAAGTACCTACAGGAGGTCTACAGGAGGTGTAGAGGAGGTCTACAGGAGGTCTACAGAGCTACAGGAGGTCTACAGGAGGTCTAAGTACCTACAGGAGGTCTACGGAGCTACAGGAGGTCTACAGGAGGTCTAAGTACCTACAGGAGGTCTACGGAGCTATAGGAGGTCTACAGGAGGTGTAGAGGAGGTCTACGGAGCTACAGGAGGTGTAGAGGAGGTCTAAGTACCTACAGGAGGTCTACGGAGCTACAGGAGGTCTACAGGAGGTGTAGAGGAGGTCTAAGTACCTACAGGAGGTCTACGGAGCTACAGGAGGTCTACAGGAGGTCTAAGTACCTACAGGAGGTCTACGGAGCTACAGGAGGTCTACAGGAGGTCTACAGGAGGTCTACAGGAGGTGTAGAGGTCTAGCTACCTGCCCGGCAGCAGCTTGGACATGTCGGCCCAGCGGTTTCCCAGCAGCCTGTGGGCCTGACAGATGACGCGGTCCTCCTCCAGGGTCCAGCCGCTCTTCTTCACCGTGGGGTTGAGGTGGTTGTGCCAGCGCTCGCGACACTGCTTCCCGTTCCGGCTGTGGAGGTGTTTGGCGATGAGCGACCAGCGCTTCATGCCGTACTTATGGACCAGCTCCGTCACCTGCACAGGAAGTGACATCACAACAGGTCATGTGTCGAGAGGCTCGTTGACCAGAGCTGCTCTTCTGGTTTTTGATTGGTTTGTTTTACTTTTCATTTCTGTGGACTGTATTACGTATCCATCCTGTAGTTGTTAAAGTGAACATTTTATTTTAAAGAACGTTTAAAAGAAGGAGAAGAGCTGCAGACGTCACATGACCCTGAGTCTCTACCTTGGTGTCTTCCTCCTGAGTCCAGGGACCTTTAACCAGCTCTGGGTTCTTGATCTGCTGCCACCGGCGCTGACAGTCCACGTCGGACCTCTGGCCCTGACACACACACACACACACACACACACACACACACACACACACACACACACACACACACACACACACACACACCAGAGTTCTATCAGAGATCTACTGGGTTTCTACTAGGCCTGTAACGATACACGTATCGAAACCGAAACCGCGACACTCTGAGACACGAACTTGTGTCGCCAATGAAATGGCAGAACCGCGACACACCCATTCCAGCGCTCCGTCGCTGTTTTTTTCCCCCGTCGGACACGTTCCGCCATCGTCACTCACACACACATCACACAGCCAGAGGCTCTGCACACAGTTTATGAACTTGTTTAGTTTCAACAGCTCGGTCGGATTTTACCGTTATGCCCGTTTATGAGGGTGAGTGACGGAGCTGAGGCTGTGTAACGCCGGGAGGGAGGGGGTCTCGGCGGCGTGGAGCCGTGCGGGACTCGGACTGCAGCGTGACACTGCTGCTGCTGCTCCATGACACCGAGACTGACGGCCGGTGAGCGCTGTGGGACGGGGCCGGGACTCAAAGCAGTGCCCGCTATTTGTTGACAACAGCGGTGGTACATGCTTACAGACCAGAAACACATTGGAAAAAGTCGCTCTTAACAAAGAAAAAAAAGTAGGGACCCGACCTGCCGTGCCGTGTAAAAAACAAACAACAACAACAACCTGACGGCGAGTGTCACGACTTCCTGTATCTGGCCCTTCAAATTAAAAGCCCTATAGCCTTTCATATAGCCTACAGTTCAGTCATATTGATTTTGACTTCATTTTGAAAAGACACGGCTCCAAATGTTTTTTTTTCCTGCGACCAATCGGCCAATGAAATTTTGGTCGGCTAAATTGCATTGTATTACAATGAGTTTGCCCAGTGCATGACATGTGCTTTATAAATAAGATTGAATTGAATTGAATAATATTTTTTTGGTCGACTAGTGTGTTTTGGGGGCAGCCGTTGTTGTAATTGTTACTGTTGAATATTGTTGTTATAATAAATAACTCAGGTTTTGCTGTCAAAATTTAAAAAAAAAAAAAAATTTTTTTAATTTTTTTAATTTTTTTTTTTTTTTTTTTGAAATTCGAATAGAATCGAATCGTGTGTCGAACCGTGGGTCAGAAATCGAGATACGAATCGAATCGTAACTGTGGTGTATCGTTACAGGCCTAGTTTCTACTGCAGCTGCTCAGTGTGTCGCTGCTCTCTGTTGTAGTGATGTCACAGGTAATCATGGTAGTAAACGCCACAATTATTTCATCACAAAGGTTCCTACAAACCGTCACTTTATAAAAAAGATGAGCGTGTGTAACTTTGTTTACGTTCCGTACCAGTTGCAGACACAGACGTGACCCAGTGGTGAACGTCTGATGAATGACATTAATGTTACTTTACCTACGTAAACTGGGCTGCTAGCAATTTAATGTTAGTGCCTCATTTGTAATGAAAAAAGAACTTCAAACATTCCCTCTGGAGGATTCATAATTGGTCTTTTATTAACAGATACTTTAAATATGTTGTTTATGTCATTATATTTTGACTTAGATTTTACACATTCATGTGTTGTCAACTTATTTAATATAATAATCTGAATCATTTCTCTGACAATAATCGTACCAAGAAAATCTATAATAATTCTGACATCCCTAGCCTGTTGTCATGACGACACTCACCTGTCACCTGTAACATTTTAACAACAGTGACATGAAGCCACCTGAACTCACCCTGAAGTGAAGGGACACTGACGACCAGCTGCTGGAGCCAAACTCCTTCACCAGTCTGTGGAGCTTCTCATCCTGAGGAGGAACATCAGGATCAGGAACATCAGGATCAGAAAATCATCATCACCATCATCACCATCATCATCATCATCCTAAAATTTAAATTCTCTATAAATCACTCTGCGTGTGGAATTAAAGACACAACAGAGAGTTTAGTTGTTGCTGTTGCTTTTAGCAGCAGTTTCACAATAAAAACCCTCCTGCTGCTGCTGCTGCTGCACATGGAGGGCTTTTACTGTGAAGGACATAATACCAAGGCATTATGTTGATAGATAATTGACTTTATTAAAAACTACACATACAGAGAAATAAAATCATCTGAGAAAAACATTAAAACTTGATGAAAAATTAACAATTGACAGATTCAAGCTTGACAATGGAGCCCTCCAATTCTCCATTGACAACAAGTGTTACCTCTCCTTTTGTCCATCCAGGCTTCTGTAGACTCACTCTGGAGAACCGGCCCTCCAGTCTCCTCCCACCCACACACGAGACACTCTTGGTGCTGAAGACAGAGGGACAAGGAGACAGGTGAGGACAGGTGTGGGACAGATGAAGGGACAGGTCTGTAGCTCAGTTCTTACCAGGACCTGCGGCTTCTGCTGCTCATCACTGTTGCTCCTCAGAAAACCGACACACTAAAGCACAACACAACACAACACAGAGCTCAGGTTAACATGGTGTCACAGCTCAGTCTTAACCTTATTAGTTTATTCTGATGAAATCTTAATGTATCCTAACCCTTTGTTTGTGTCTGCTCCATGTATTTGTATTAATCTCTGTATTGTTTTCATGTATGTATTTTCTGTAAAGCCACATAGTCAACATATTGTTTAGAAGGAAACGTGACCTTGACCTTACAAAGATGACGGTAATGGTTGTTTCCCCACCTCGTAAAGAATCAGCCCCTCAGATCTGACACAGCGGCCTCTGCAGGAGCCTGGACCACAGGTTGGACACCACAGCTCCACAGCCTGAGGAGGAGGAGGAGGAGGAGGAGGAGGAAGGTCAAGTCCTGTCAGTGTCCTGCTGCACTACACACTCTGTTGTACTCCAACACACACACACACACAGTGACAAGAACTAACACAAACACAGTGAACCAGTGCTTCCTGTAGTGACCGGGCTCTCCAGTCTCTGAGCTAGAGATCTCCACACAGCAGCACTAACACACCAAACCTTCCACTTGGATCCCTGTCTACATCCTTAAGGTTTTTACAGAGGGGGTTGTTATATCATTCACAGCCTCAGTTATACAACATTTTATTACTAAAAACGTGGCGAATTTTTTTTTTCTTTTTTTTAGGGCTGGTGACAGTATTTTCTCATTTACAGAGTGATAAAAAATATTGGACCCCAGGAAGATTAGTAGCTGCTGTGCAGCTGCTAATGGGGATCCAATTAAATAAACAAATAAATATCCACAATCCTCCTCTGAAAAACTACTAATGTGTCAACAAAACAAGAATTTTGAAAGTAGCTTTATGCAAATTAGCACATATTTATTTGAATTGACAAAACTTGTACGAAAAATATAAATTTTGTAAGTGATTTCATGGTGGGATCTGATTTGATTTTTTTTTTTTTTTTTTACCTTATCCTTTTTTTTTTTTTACCTGTAGTGTCTCACCTAACGTTAAACATGAAAACAACAGGACGTTCGTCCCCGAGGCTGGTCAGCTGGTTAGCACAGCTGGCCGTTAGGCTAGTTAGCGGGTTAGCACAGCTGGCCGTTAGGCTAGTTAGCGGGTTAGCACAGCTGGCCGTTAGGCTAGTTAGCGGGTTAGCACAGCTGGCCGTTAGGCTAGTTAGCGGGTTAGCACAGCTGGCCGTTAGGCTAGTTAGCGGGTTAGCACAGCTGGCCGTTAGGCTAGTTAGCACAGCTGGCCGTTAGGCTAGTTAGCGGGTTAGCACAGCTGGCCGTTAGGCTAGTTAGCGGGTTAGCACAGCTGACCGTTAAGTTAACGTTAGGTTAGGATCTAGCACCGGTAAAAACAAACGCAGAACAAACAGACAATCTAACCGGACGACAGTCCCCTCTGTCCCGGAACTTTACCGGAGGAGGACTGTGGTCTCTGTCCTGGTACTTTACCGGAGGACCGGGGTGGCGGTGAACGGCAGATTTCGTAACGTCAACTTACCGGCGGTTAGAGGAGGAGACAGCGCACGAGACAGTTCAGGAGCTCTGACCTCGCAGCACAGACTCTCCTCTGATTGGACCAGGACGAATGACGTCACTAGCGTCCAGCGTTTTTTCATTTATTTAGACAGAAAAGCATAAATAGATTTTGTTTTGTTTTTGGTTATGGTTTTGTTTGTTTTTTTGTTTCTTTGGGCTGTGTATAAAATAAAACGAAATAAAATAAAATATGTATCACAACCTCATAGGGAGTGTATACTGGCATAATGTATTTATCTAATCTTATTTAACCCAGGGTTAGAGCCACAGTGACCTCTGCTGGCTCCACGGAAACACTGACAGGTCACAGGTTACAACCATACTATGTTACTCATACAACTCTGTAAAGTCACGTATGGAGCTGGCTGTAAGTCATTTACAGAGATGGTAAGAAAACTGTGTAAAAATCATACACTAAAAGATAAACAAAGTGAGTTGAAGGCATAGGTTGACACTTTAGACAACTTTATTTGTCCCCAAGGGGCAATTCAGTTCAGCAGACTCAGTTTCATTAAAAGACAGATAAAAGACAAAGGGGAGACAAAACAAATCCATGTCAGGTAATCAGTATGTGGCACAGACTCTCACAGCACATCAGTACACTAAGAGAAAAACACCATGACGATGTTACATTAGTAGTAGGGGGGCCAACGTAGCCAGTATCAATAGCCGTAGTTTTTTGTTGTTAATTTTTGGAGACTGTTATATCTTGATTCTTGGGGTTCCTAGCAAGACAAATAAAAGTGTCTCCAATTTTTTCCCTTTGGATTTAGTCATAATAATTGTAGGTCAAATACAGATGTATTTTGGCCGAAATTCCTATACCTTTCCTTATGGACATAAGGATATAATCCTGTAAAACCACACAAATACTACAAAGTAATGCACAAAATAGATTCAATATCATAAAATAATACTACTTATACCTATAATAATGTCTTTTAGGCTGATGACAGCTTCCTTTTCGTAAAATAATACGAATTGTGACATACCGGTACTGATTTTCTAATGTAAAATGCTCAAATCTGTACAAGGAAGATAATCCTGGTTCTTTATTATCCATCACTCAGATGTTAGAATAAACATTTCTTTGCCATAGCCTATTTTTGAAATAACAAGTTGTTGACAGAGTTGACAGGCACTGTTTTCATTGCTTTTCAATTTCAAAATGGGCTATTTCTCATCTCATAGACTACACAGTAAGTTACATAAGTCCTGTACATTTTTTTTCATTACTAGTAGGGGGGCCAATGTATTTCTGTAAGTTTGGAATGTTAATTTTTGGAGAGTGGTTAGCACTGCACCACCACAGCAAGAGGGTCCTGGGTTCAAACCTGCCGGTCGGCTGGGGCTGTGGAGTTTGCATGTTCTCCCCGTGCATGCGTGGGTTCTCTCCGGGTACTCTGGCTTCCTCCCACAGCCCAAAGACATGCAGGTTAGGTGACTCTGAATTGCCCACAGGTGTGAATGAGTGTGAATGGTTGTCTGTCTATATAGTATGTTAGCCCTGCAATAGACTGGTGACCTGTCCAGGGTGAACCTGCCTCTCGCCCGAATTCAGCTGAGATAGGCTCCAGCTCACCCGTGACCCTGGTGCAGGATAAGCGGTATAGAAAATTAAAAAATTAATGGTTGGAATGTCTTCTTGGTGATTAAACTTTGATCAATCCAGACCTGAAGACCAATTGTCAATATAGAAATATACAAACAAACAAACAAAAAAACACAATACAGTCTTGATGCTGCCAACAAAATCTTCTATGACAGAACGGATTTCAGTAACTTTGTTTAAATGGAAGGATCACCATCATCATCATCTTCATCAATGCCCATCAGATTTCCTTGGCAGACATTTGCACAAACCTCTTCATCTGCTCCACACAGGCACATCTCAATGCAGTTCAGATTTTGAGACCTGCAAGAACAATGTGACATGCAAAAGGTTTTCTTGCAGCCACATTTGATGAGGTGTATGATGGTGGCTGGGGCTGAGGATCCTGTGTTGTGACTGGCAGCAGTTTACCTCCCTCTGCCTCCCATCCATATTTGTTGCCGGTGGTAACTGGGTGAGGTGTGAGGTCCTGATTCCATACCATTGTCTGGCAATGGCTTGATGTAAGGCTCCTTGTGTTGGTGGCAGTCTCTCAGCTTCTAACTGTTCTTTGAGAATAATCTCTACTTGAGATCACAGACATTTACCAGTGTGGTACCATGTTCATACAGCTGACAGACAAATGCTTCAATACTTCTTTCTATGCCAGTCCCTAGAGCAGCAAATGCTCATACCACCTCCCTTGGATATACAGTATGTTAAGTGCTTGCCAACAGGTCAGCTCTCCTTTGCCAGCAAATCAACCTGTCTGCTCAGCTCCAGAGAAGGCATGGAACCCTGGTAAGGCTGCAGAGATGATCTGTTCCTTGTTCCCCACACCAGTAATGAAGTGTCCTTGCACAACTGATGGCACCATTGAACTACAAGAACACACACATCTGTGTCTGGGGACTCGATGCAGATTTTTGTTGCCCCTCTCTGGGCAGAATCTAGGCTGAGCAGGATCATGGTGGTATCAGCATTTGCTGCCCTGGGGACTGCAGAAAAGTTGAGTACTGGCATAGAAAGAAGTAAAGAAGCATTTGTCTGTCAGCTGTATGAGCATGGTACCACACTGGTAAATGTCTGTGATCTCAAGTGGAGATTATTCTCAAAGAAACAGTTACCTGTAGAAGCTGAGAGACTGCCACCAACACAAGGAGCCTTACATCAAGCCATTGCCAGACACTGGTATGGAATCAGGACCTCACACCTCACCCACAGTTACCACCGGCAACAAGTATGGATGGGAGGCAGAGGGAGGTAAACTGGTGCCAGTCACAACATAGGATCCCCCAGCCCCAGCTACCATCATACACCTCATCAAATGTGGCTGCAAGAAAACCTTCTGCATGTCACATTGTTCTTGCAGGTGTGCCTGTGAGGAGCAGATGAAGAGGTTTGTGCAAATGTCTGCCAATGGTGATCCTTCCATTTAAACAAAGTTACTGAAGTCCGTTCTGTCATGGAATATTTTGTTGGCAGCATTATGTCTTGTTTTTTGTTTGTTTGTTTATTTCTATATTGACAATTGACAATCTTTAGGTCTGGATTGATATATTAATAGGTATGTTTAAACAACTTTGAAACTTTGCAAAGGTAAAAAATTACTGACTTGATATTATGTTCTTTTTTCAGCAAAATCAATACCTATTGTGGTCTCTATTAAAATAATTGTTTGTAATGACATCTGTCAAATATTATTAAATATAATCACAACTAAAAAGAGTACTTTGTGTTAATTTTAGTTGAAGAAAATTGTGATTTAAGGATCGTAATCGTATTTAATAGTGCGAATAAGTGTCAAAATATCACATTTGAGAGAAAATTAAAAAAAAAATAGTTAGAAAAAATGGAGACATATTTTTTCTCAAAGTTTATCCACCCAAGAAGACATTCCAACCAGTCTCCAAAAATTAACATTCCAAAATTACGGAAATACATAGGCCCCCCTACTATAGAGAACAAAACATTAGACCGGCTTCAACGTGCAGGAGCGACATAAGAATATAAATAAAATCAACATTATCCATGACCGTTAGAGAAAAGTCCATAGAACGTCTCCGGTTAGAGCATGGATGTATTATATTATCGGGTTAGAGGGAAAAGTAATGTTTTTAATGTAAAAACTCTATTTCCCATAAGCCCCCGCGCGATGACGCTAGGAACTCCCGCCCGTTGTGAAAATCTCCCAGCATGCTTTTCAGCAGGGCCGAGAAGAAGAGGCGTCATGATGGAGTCCGCTGGAGGCTGAAGAGACAAACAGAGACGAACAGCCGCCTCATGTCCCGCTGAACCCAGCCTGGAGCTCCATGGTACCGGAGGGAGACACGATTCCGACCGAAGACTGCGAGCTTTGATGACCCACAGAGAGTAACTACGCTGCGGAGGAGACTGTAGGTGAGTGTGTAGCTTATTGTACCGACTGGGCCGCCATTTAACCCGGGCTAACGGACATAACAACACCGGGGAAACCGCCGGGGAGCCCCGGGCTCAAGCTGTCGGTATCACCGGGCGGAGGGAGGGGAGATCCGGTGTAAAACATCCGCATCAAACACATGATTAGAGCCCGTGTGGGTGAGAGTGTCTGTGGGTGTTTGGTGTTTACAGCCTGGTGTAGCACGGTTAGCCTGCTAGCTAGCACGGTTAGCCGCTCCAGCTAAGCGCGGTCGAGCCGAGCGGATTTAAACACAACACTCCGCCGAGGAGGAGAGCGGACTCTACCGCAGAGTCTCCCCCGGACTCCCGGTGTCTCCCCCCGGTGCTGGGCTCGGTAACTGAACGTTATCGGCAGCGACAGATCCACGGTAACTCAACGTTAGCTGCTGTGGAAGCGGTGAAACCTCGTGTTGCTCATCGGCCGGTCACCGCTCCTCCCCCGGTCCCTCCACAACAACAACACCTGCACCGGAGCTCCGGGAGGGAGGGACCACGGCACCGGGAGCCGCTGAGGCCGCCCCAGGGGCCACACATGCCGGCTGCTCCAGGAGCGCGGAGCCCCGATACCGGTGGATCCAGCTCCACACGGTGCATCCTTCCGCCTCAGTCTAGTCACGTGTAGCGGTGGAGTACAGCTTTCTTTTCTTCATCAGGATCCCCATTAGCACCTGCGGCAGCACCGGCTGTTCTTCCTGTGGTCCGACATACACACAACATACACATACACATAAGCAACATACATTTATGACACAAGAGCAAACAACAAGGCTCCCTAATAATGAACAAACCACAGAGAAAAATCTGACAGACATTTGACAGAGAGACAGCACAGACAGCACCATGTCTCTCCTCAGATTGAGTACACCGGCAAAGTAAATAAAAATAAATCAATCAATTGTATACTACCTGTTCTCACTCTGCAGAACCTTCCTTCTGATCTACGTCTTGTTCCATAACTATGTTGGTCTGAACCAGCAGGTCTGTGACGGACCTGGACTCACCTGGACCCGGGTGTAGACTCATGATGGATGTGTCAGTAATAGTTTTAATCCGCGAGTTAAAAGGGACAGTCCAACATTTAGTCAGATCCTTCTCTCACCATAACCCCTACAGTCACAGCAGCAGGTTCATCAGCTTTATTTATGGCTGCATGTTGTTTTGAGATGGGTGGAGCAGAGACGTGAGCTGCTCAGTGAACGGTCCAGATCCTGTGATATGAAAGAAAGTGCATGTAGTTCTGGCTGCGTTTCCCTCTAAAACAACTCTGTGTGGTGACGTTGTGTTATTATCTCATAGCGTGGTGAATGTGCAGGTCACAACTTGTCCACCAGAGCGTTGTGGAGTTGTTGGATTGTGTATTTGATGAGTTTGTTGAGGGACTGGGGACCTGCACGGTTCACTGAGCAGCTCACGTCTCTGCCCCGCCCATCTCAAAACAACATTCAGCCATAATTAAAGCTGATGAACCTGCTGCTGAGACTATAGGGGTTATGGTGAGAGAAGGATCTGACTAAATGTTGAACTGTCCCTTTAATGATCCGTCTCAGTCTTCTGAAGCTGCTACCAGGTCTCTGTCCTCTGGGGGGTCAGTCCAGGACATAGTCTGGTTCACCCGAGGAGGCTCAGACCTGGGATGTTTTTATTTTGGCGGATTGAAGCTGTTGTGAATATGCTCAACAGTTTGTTGCCATGGTAACCTGTAAGTAGATGTGCAGTCAGTCTGTTCCAGCTGTTCAACATTTAGTCAAACTGTCCCATCACCATAATCCCTATAGTCATAGCAGTAGGTTTGTTACCTTTAATTGTCGGTGCAAGCTATTTTTAGAACGGCGGAGCAGAGCCGTGAGCTGCTCAGAGCTACGCTACGGAGGCTCATGGGATTTCTTGGTTTCCCTCATCAAACTCATCAAATACACAATCCAACAACTCCACAACGCTCTGGTGGACAAGTTGTGACCTGCACATTCACCACGCTATGAGATAATAACACAACGTTACCACACAGAGTTGTTTTAGAGGGAAATACAGAGACTGTTGATGAAAAACTGTCCTTGAAGGCAACGTGCATCAGAGGTTTTACATGAATTTACCTCGCCGTTCTGCTCCGCCGTTCTAAAAATAGCTTGCACCAACAATTAAAGGTAACAAACCTACTGCTACGACTATAGGGGTTATGGTGATGGGACAGTTTGACTAAATGTTGAACTATCCCTTTAACAGCTTCATATGCACCGTTGCATACAGGTGTGTAGATGATTATTATGGGCTGTCATGTGGTGAAGTGTGTAGACTGACCTGAGAGCAGCAGCATCTGGATCCTGTCTGAAAACGACCTCTGGTTTTGTTTTTATTATTGAGGTTTTTTCTGTTGTTTTACACTTGGTTAATAATCAATAATCGATCTGCTGTGATCTCGTCTGGAGGTTATCGGCAGCAGCCGCCTCAGTTCAACTCTCCATCCCTCCGCCTGCAGGTTGAGCGGGTCACCATGGCGACGGACATCGGCTCGCCGCAGCGGTTCTTCCACATGCCGCGCTTCCAGCACCAGGCGCCGCGGCAGGTGTTCTACAAGCGGCCGGACTTCGCCCAGCAGCAGGCCATGCAGCAGCTCACCTTCGACGGCAAGCGCATGAGGAAGGCCGTCAACCGCAAGACCATCGACTACAACCCCTCCGTCATCAGATACCTGGAGGTGAGCCGCCGCCGCCGCCGGGCGCCGTGACGATGTGGGCGGGGCCAGAGCCTCTCGGCTTCAGCTCACTTCTCTGTGTGTTTGTCTGCAGAACCGCCTGTGGCAGCGAGACCACCGAGACTTCAGAGCCATCCAGCCCGACGCAGGATGCTACAACGACGTGAGTACGCCGTACGGAGACTAGTGATGTCACAAGTATAGCATCACTTATTTCTTTCTTATCGTCAGAGAAATAATCAGTTATTATGCTTTCATTAGTTTCACAACACCATGAATGTGTCAAAGACACTGGGATGTTTATCCTGATCAATACGTTCAGTTACATGTGCCGTCACAGTGACACCTTGTTAGTCCTGGTCCCGGTCCCGGTCCTAGTCCTGGTCCCGGTCCCGGTCCGGGTCCTGGTCCTGGTCCCGGTCCCGGTCCTGGTCCCGGTCCAGTCAGTAACAGGTTGTGGTCTCTGGTTCTGGTCTGTCTGCAGCTGGTTCCTCCCGTTGGGATGCTGAGCAACCCCATGAACGCCGTCACCACCAAGTTCGTCAGGACGTCCACCAACAAAGTCAAGTGTCCCGTCTTCGTCATCAGAGTGAGTCACTTCCTGTCTCCTTGTCTCCTTCTCCTCTTCCTGTCCCGTTGTCCTTGTGAAGCAGTCTGATGTGTCTGTGGACGTTAGAGGACTGAGGACGACCTGCTTGTGTCTTGTGTCTTAGTGGACTCCTGAGGGACGCCGTCTGGTCACGGGAGCGTCCAGCGGAGAGTTCACGCTGTGGAACGGACTCACCTTCAACTTTGAGACCATCTTACAGGTAAACGTCTGTCCTCTGTCTCCGCCCACATCTGTCCTTTATCATCCACGTGTCAGAGCAAAGATGGAGTACTGAGAATAACAACTATACAGCTCTTTAACATTATGGGATGTGTATACTAACATTTTTGTTTTATTCTCTAAACTCCAGACAACATTTCTCTCAAATAATGAAATAAAAATATTGTCATTTATTGATTTACTGGTAGAAAAAAACAACTCGACAGATATAAGTCTTTTCAGACCTTGAATAATAATAATAATGCAAAGAAAACATGTTCATTCCTAAACAACGCAACAAGAATATTTTAATTTATAAAGGGTTTGTAAATGAGTCTTGTTGGGATAATGTCAGGGTTTAATCCCAGCAGTGGTTTTATTAATTACATTAGATAGAACTTTATTCATCCTGAAGGAAATACTGATGCCAGGTTGCTCCAAAAGGAACAAAATAAAACAGAGGAAATGTTTGATAAAATGAAAATAGACGATACTCGTGCCAAAGGAGCAGCATGAACTCAACTCAGTGACGTTGCTGCTGTGGTTCAGGTCACGACCTCGGCTCTGTCTCGTTAAGCACAACGAGTCGTTTGTGAATGGGCCAAGTGTCGAACATGTAGAGAAGCTTTGTAGAAACATTTGTCCAGAGCTGTGAATCAGCATGTGCACGTTATGTCCATGTTTGACCCCTGCTGCTCCGTGTCGCCCCCTGCAGGCCCACGACAGTCCGGTGCGGGCTATGACCTGGTCTCACAACGACATGTGGATGCTGACGGCGGACCACGGCGGCTACGTGAAGTACTGGCAGTCCAACATGAACAACGTCAAGATGTTCCAGGCTCACAAGGAGGCCATTAGAGAAGCCAGGTTTATACCCATCTACCATTTTCCTGTAGTTTCCCTGAGTGTCAGCCGCTCTCTGTCGGCGCTGCAGCTCCACGCTGCAGCCACAGGGGGGCGCTGCCGCCTCGCCTCTCGCCTCATGTTGTTGTTGTTGTTGTTGTGGTTGATGATGACAGATGTAAGTGTGTGCTGTTGCAACACTGCCGTATCTGTTGCTGATGTTCTACCTGTGGCTGTTGAGCCGTTGATCACCTGTGTGTACACAAACAAACGGTTGATTGTGTTGAATAAAGTCATGGATTATTTATTTACCTGGTTTGGTTAGGCCCAGTGCTGTGGAGAGGAGGGGGGAGGGAGGGGGGGGGCAGAGCCCATCAATAAAGGCCCAGGCTTTGACTAATAAAGTTGTAGCAGGGATCAATAAAGTGAAGAGGAGGTTTGTGCACAGTCACACTGCTGCTCTGTGTTTAAATAAAGGTTTCCACTTCAGACCACGCCCCCCCAGGTGACGCCACCTGCTCTCACCTGTTAACGTTAAAGTGCCACTCACAGGAGACTGGTTCGAGCACCGAGTCCTGGCCTCTGGTCCAGGAACACTGGAGCCTACATTACCCAGAATGCAACAGCCGCATAGTCTTTCATTAGAGCACCTCGCCATGTTCACCATCGCTGTGATGTCATCGTGCTTTAGATGACCTCACACTTGAAACTGGTTAGTTCTTCTCTACGTCAGAACCACACCTGAGTCCTGGTCCGGTCCCGTGTTCTGTTCCTCTGCGAGGAGGCGACGTAGACGTCTGACCTTCACGCCAGTCTTTGAACTGACCACACTACCCATGAGCCTCAGCGCTCTGCTACACCTGTACGCTGAGGCTCAGGTGACACAAGTCAAACTGAAAGTTACACTGGACTCAATGTTGACACCTAAAGGTTGCAAGAACAAGTGTGACATCACACCGTCATGTTCCCTCCAGTAGGCGCGACTGTTAGCTTAGCATACGCTACGGGAAGGGGGAAACTGTTTGCTTAGCGTACGCTACGGGAACGGGGAACCTGTTAGCTTAGGACAGCCTATGGGACCAGAGAAACTGTTAGCTTAGCACAAGCTACAGAGGGGAAACTGTTAGCTAACACTTGGTGGTAGAAACAAAGAAACTTTTAGCATAGGCCAAACTACAGAGTAGAAACTATTAGCTTAGCACAGACGGTAGTAACAGGGAAACTAGCACAAGTCATGGAAACAGGGAAACTGTTAGTTTAGCACAAGCTACAGAAACAGGGAAACTGTTAGCTTAGCACAAACTACAGAAACAGGGTAAATGTCAGCTTGGCATGTGCTACAGCACAGGGAAACTGTTAGCTTAGCACAAGCAACAGAAACAGGGAAGCTGTTAGCTTAGCACAAGCTACAGAAACAGGGAAACTGTTAGCTTAGCACAAGCTACAGAAACAGGGAAACTGTTAGCTTAGCACAAGCTACAGAAACAGGGAGACTGTTGGCTTAGCACAAGCTACAGAAACAGGAAACTGTTAGCTTAGCACAAACGAGAGAAACAGGGAAACTGTTAGCTTAGCACAAACGATAGAAACAGGGCGACTGTTAGCTTAGCACAAGCTACAGAAACAGGGAAACTGTTAGCTTAGCACAAGCTACAGAAACAGGGAAACTGTTAGCTTAGCACAAGCTACAGAAACAGGGAGACTGTTGGCTTAGCACAAGCTACAGAAACAGGAAACTGTTAGCTTAGCACAAACGACAGAAACAGGGAAACTGTTAGCTTAGCACAAACGATAGAAACAGGGCCACTGTTAGCTTAGCATGTTCTACAGGACAGGGAAACTGTTAGCTTAGCACAAGCTACAGAAACAGGGAGACTGTTAGCATAGCACAAACGACAGAAACAGGGAGACTGTTAGCATAGCACAAACGACAGAAACAGGGTAAATGTCAGCTTAGCATGTGCTACAGGACAGGGAAACTGTTAGCTTAGCACAAACTACAGAAACAGGGTAAATGTCAGCTTAGCATGTGCTACAGGACAGGGAGACTGTTAGCTTAGCACAAACGACAAACAGGGAGACTGTTAGCTTAGCACAAACTACAGAAACAGGGTAAATGTTAGCTTAGCATGTTCTACATTACAGGGAAACTGTTAGCTTAGCGCAAGCTACAGAAACAGGGAAGCTGTTAGCTTAGCACAAGCTACAGAAACAGGGAGACTGTTAGCTTAGCACAAACGACAGAAACAGGGTAAATGTCAGCTTAGCATGTGCTACAGGACAGGGAAACTGTTAGCTTAGCACAAACTACAGAAACAGGGAAACTGTTAGCTTAGCACAAACTACAGAAACAGGGAGACTGTTAGCTTAGCACAAACTACAGAAACAGGGAGACTGTTAGCTTAGCATGTGCTACAGGACAGGGAGACTGTTAGCTTAGCATGTGCTACAGGACAGGTAGACTGTTAGCTTAGCACAAGCTATAGGAACAGGGAGACTTTTAGCTTAGTACAAGCTACAGAAACAGGGAGACTGTTAGCTTAGCACAAACTACAGAAACAGTGAGACTGTTAGCTTAGCATGTGCTACAGGACAGGGAGACTGTTAGCTTAGCACAAGCTACAGAAACAGTGAGACTGTTAGCTTAGCACAAGCTATAGAAACAGTGAGACTGTTAGCTTAGCACAAGCTACAGAAACAGTCAGACTGTTAGCTTAGCACACGCTACAGAGGGAAACTGAACACTATCAGTGAGTTGTACCATGCGGTGAATCAGTGACATCAGTCTGTAATGTTTGTTGCAGTGAACCCAGTCCAGCTCATGTTACTGCTTCACTTCCTTTTGTTGATCGATTGGTTTTTTGTGGATCAATTTTTTTTTGACACACCTTCAAAAGTCTACTATTCAAAAACAAGAAACATCACAGTGAGACACCGGCCCCAGAGGATTGTGGGAAAAATATTCACTGATCAGTTCTCAAATAGATTGAAATATTTCTGTCACTTTATCTCAAACTGAAGTGTGTGTGTTTTAGAGTGTGTATCTTAAAGACCAGTCAGCTGACAGGAGGTGTTGCCATAGAAACACTTCACCTTCTCCACCTGCTCAGAGCTCAGACCTCCTGGAAACCCGGACCATTCAGAACCTCCACCTGAGTCTGCTTCTGCTCCCTGGTGGACTGGGACTGGACTCAGACCTGGTTCCAGAGTCTGTCGCCTTCAACCTGGAGCTACAGTAATCAGTCTGTCACGATTGATTATTTATTATTGATTGATGGCTGATGATGTCCACAGCTGAGTGATTCAGTGTGGACATGATGAACTGTCGGTCGTGGTTCCTGAACGCATCATGGCTCCGTGTCGTGGTTCCTGAACGCCTCATGGCTCCGTGTCGTGGTTCCTGAACGCATCATAGCGCCGTGTCGTGGTTCCTGAACGCCTCGTGGCTCTGTGTCGTGATTCCTGAACGCATCATGGCTCCGTGTCGTGGTTCCTGAACGCCTCGTGGCTCCGTGTCGTGGTTCCTGAACGCCTCGTGGCTCCGTGTCGTGGTTCCTGAACGCATCATGGCTCCGTGTCGTGGTTCCTGAACGCATCATGGCTCCGTGTCGTGGTTCCTGAACGCCTCGTGGCTCCGTGTCGTGGTTCCTGAACGCCTCGTGGCTCCGTGTCGTGGTTCCTGAACGCATCATGGCTCCGTGTCGTGGTTCCTGAACGCCTCGTGGCTCCGTGTCGTGGTTCCTGAACGCATCGTGGCTCCGTGTCGTGGTTCCTGAACGCCTCATGACTCCGTGTCGTGGTTCCTGAACGCATAATGGGTTCGCGTTGTGGTTTCTGAACACCTCATGGCTCCGTGTCGTGGTTCCTGAACGCCTCATGGCTCCGTATCGTGGTTCCTGAACGCATCATGGCTCCGTGTTGTGGTTCCTGAACGCCTCATGACTCCGTGTCGTGGTTCCTGAACACCTCGTGGTTCTTGAACGCCTCATGACTCCGTGTCATGGTTCCTGAACGCCTCATGGCTCCGTGTCGTGGTTCCTGAACGCATCATGGCTCCGTGTCGTGGTTCCTGAACGCCTCATGACTCCGTGTCGTGGTTCCTGAACGCATAATGGGTTCGCGTTGTGGTTTCTGAACACCTCATGGCTCCGTGTCGTGGTTCCTGAACGCCTCATGGCTCCGTATCGTGGTTCCTGAACGCATCATGGCTCCGTGTTGTGGTTCCTGAACGCCTCATGACTCCGTGTCGTGGTTCCTGAACACCTCGTGGTTCTTGAACGCCTCATGACTCCGTGTCATGGTTCCTGAACGCCTCATGGCTCCGCGTTGTGGTTTCTGAACGCATCAGGGCTCCGTGTCGTGGTTCCTGAACGCATCATGGCTCCGTGTTGTGGTTCCTGAACGCATCGTGGCTCCGTGTCGTGGTTCCTGAACGCCTCATGGCTCCATGTCGTGGTTCCTGAACGCCTCATGGCTCCGTGTCGTGGTTCCTGAACGCCTCATGGCTCCATGTCGTGGTTCCTGAACGCCTCATGGCTCCATGTCGTGGTTCCTGAACGCATCATGGCTCCGTGTTGTGGTTCCTGAACGCATCATGGCTCCGTGTCGTGGTTCCTGAACGCATCATGGCTCCGTGTTGTGGTTCCTGAACGCATCATGGCTCCGTGTCGTGGTTCCTGAACGCCTCATGGCTCCGTGTCGTGGTTCCTGAACGCCTCATGGCTCCGTGTCGTGGTTCCTGAACGCATCATGGCTCCGTGTCGTGGTTCCTGAACGCCTCATGACTCCATGTCATGGTTCCTGAACACCTCGTGGTTCCTGAACGCCTCGTGGCTCCGTGTCATGGTTCCTGAACGCCTCATGGCTCCGTGTCGTGGTTCCTGAACGCCTCATGACTCCGTGTCATGGTTCCTGAACACCTCGTGGTTCCTGAACGCCTCGTGGCTCCGTGTCATGGTTCCTGAACGCCTCATGGCTCCGTGTCGTGGTTCCTGAACGCCTCGTGGCTCCGTGTCGTGGTTCCTGAACGCCTCGTGGCTCCGTGTCATGGTTCCTGAACGCCTCGTGGCTCCGTGTCGTGGTTCCTGAACGCCTCGTGGCTCCGTGTCGTGGTTCCTGAACGCCTCGTGGCTCCGTGTCGTGGTTCCTGAACGCATCGTGGCTCCGTGTCGTGGTTCCTGAACGCCTCGTGGCTCCGTGTCGTGGTTCCTGAACGCCTCGTGGCTCCGTGTCGTGGTTCCTGAACGCATCATGGCTCCGTGTCGTGGTTCCTGAACGCCTCATGGCTCCGTGTCGTGGTTCCTGAACGCCTCGTGGCTCTGTGTCGTGGTTCCTGAACGCCTCGTGGCTCTGTGTCGTGGTTCCTGAACGCCTCGTGGCTCCGTGTCGTGGTTCCTGAACGCATCATGGCTCCGTGTCGTGGTTCCTGAACGCCTCGTGGCTCTGTGTCGTGGTTCCTGAACGCCTCATGGTTCTGCATGTCCCTGCATGTCATTCCTCCTCTCTCTGCCTCCTCTTCCTCTCTGTCTCACTGTGCTGTCAAATAAAAGGCAAAAAAATCCCAAATCCTTGAAGCAGCGTCGTCTGCTCTGACATCAGCTGATTCTCATCCACCAATCAGTCAATCATTGATCCCTGAAACCGTCTGAGTTTCTCCTCGCTGTGAAGTTTGACACGTTTTGGTGAAGGAGGACGTTGAGAGGACGTCAGTGTCTCCTCACCCGTCCTCTGCACAGCAGCTGGACAACATCTGGTCTCTGTCTCCTGAGAGACGGCGTGACCTTTGACCTCCAGCTCTGAGTCCCTGTAGCCGACCGACTGTTGTCTCAGATTGATCAGATCGATCGGTTCCTGAGTGATCGATGACGGCTGCACGTGTTGTAGTTCAGGGTTCAGGGCGGTGACCGACCTTCACCTCCGTCTGGATCCGTCTGGATCTATCTGGATCCGTCCAGAACCGGCTGACCTGGTCCCACCTCCACAGCTCAGATATGACTGTCTGTCACACCACAGACAGAACAAGAGTCTGCTGGATGTTCTGGTCCTGGTCCTGGTCCTGGTCCTGGTCCTGGTCCTGGTCCTGGTCCTGGTCCTGGTTCTGACTCTCTTCCTGTCGTCTCCAGTTTCTCTCCCACAGATAATAAATTTGCCACCTGTTCAGACGACGGCACCGTCCGGATCTGGGACTTCCTGCGCTGCCACGAGGAGAGGATCCTCCGAGGTACAGAACCCTGGTTCTCTCCAGGACTAGACTACAGAACCCAGGTTCTCACCAGGACTAGACTACAGAACCCTGGTTCTCTCCAGGACTAGACTACAGAACCCAGGTTCTCACCAGGACTAGACTACAGAACCCTGGTTCTCACCAGGACTAGACTACAGAACCCTGGTTCTCACCAGAACTAGACTACAGAACCCTGGTTCTCATCAGAACTAGACTACAGAACCCTGGTTCTCTCCAGGACTAGACTACAGAACCCTGGTTCTCACCAGGACTAGACTACAGAACCCTGGTTCTCACCAGGACTAGACTACAGAACCCTGGTTCTCACCAGAACTAGACTACAGAACCCTGGTTCTCATCAGAACTAGACTACAGAACCCTGGTTCTCACCAGGACTAGACTACAGAACCCTGGTTCTCTCCAGGACTAGACTACAGAACCCTGGTTCTCTCCAGGACTAGACTACAGAACCCTGGTTCTCACCAGAACTAGACTACAGAACCCTGGTTCTCCCCAGGACTAGACTACAGAACCCTGGTTCTCCCCAGGACTAGACTACAGAACCCTGGTTCTCACCAGGACTAGACTACAGAACCCTGGTTCTCACCAGGACTAGACTACAGAACCCTGGTTCTCATCAGAACTAGACTACAGAACCCTGGTTCTCTCCAGGACTAGACTACAGAACCCTGGTTCTCACCAGGACTAGACTACAGAACCCTGGTTCTCACCAGGACTAGACTACAGAACCCTGGTTCTCATCAGAACTAGACTACAGAACCCTGGTTCTCTCCAGGACTAGACTACAGAACCCTGGTTCTCACCAGGACTAGACTACAGAACCCTGGTTCTCACCAGAACTAGACTACAGAACCCTGGTTCTCACCAGAACTAGACTACAGAACCCTGGTTCACACCAGGACTAGACTACAGAACCCTGGTTCTCACCAGGACTAGACTACAGAACCCTGGTTCTCACCAGGACTAGACTACAGAACCCTGGTTCTCACCAGAACTAGACTACAGAACCCTGGTTCTCACCAGGACTAGACTACAGAACCCTGGTTCTCACCAGGACTAGACTACAGAACCCTGGTTCTCACCAGAACTAGACTACAGAACCCTGGTTCTCATCAGAACTAGACTACAGAACCCTGGTTCTCACCAGGACTAGACTACAGAACCCTGGTTCTCTCCAGGACTAGACTACAGAACCCTGGTTCTCTCCAGGACTAGACTACAGAACCCTGGTTCTCACCAGAACTAGACTACAGAACCCTGGTTCTCCCCAGGACTAGACTACAGAACCCTGGTTCTCCCCAGGACTAGACTACAGAACCCTGGTTCTCACCAGGACTAGACTACAGAACCCTGGTTCTCACCAGGACTAGACTACAGAACCCTGGTTCTCACCAGGACTAGACTACAGAACCCCACATTAAATGTATAGATTCTAGTTCATGATGACATAATAATGACATCATGATGACATCACTGTGTGTGTGTGTGTGTGCAGGTCACGGAGCCGATGTGAAGTGTGTGGACTGGCATCCCACCAAAGGTCTGGTCGTCTCCGGCAGCAAAGACAGTCAACAGCCAATCAAGTTCTGGGACCCCAAGACCGGACAGAGTCTGGCAACACTGTGAGTCCGTCAGAGAACTAGAGAACAGAGGTAGAACTCTGCTAGAACAGAGGTAGAACCCTGGTAGAACTCTGGTAGAACTCTGGTAGAACCCTCGTAGAACTCTGGTAGAACCCAGGTGGAACCCTGGTAGAACTCTGCTAGAACAGAAGTAGAACTCTGGTAGAACTCTGGTAGAACCCAGGTAGAACCCTCGTAGAACTCTGGTAGAACCCAGGTAGAACTCTGCTAGAACAGAGGTAGAACCCTGGTAGAACTCTGCTAGAACTCTGGTAGAACCCTCGTAGAACTCTGGTAGAACCCAGGTGGAACCCTGGTAGAACTCTGCTAGAACAGAAGTAGAACTCTGGTAGAACTCTGGTAGAACCCAGGTAGAACCCTCGTAGAACTCTGGTAGAACTCTGCTAGAACAGAAGTAGAACTCTGGTAGAACTCTGGTAGAACCCAGGTAGAACCCTCGTAGAACCCTGGTAGAACTCTGCTAGAACAGAAGTAGAACTCTGGTAGAACTCTGGTAGAACCCAGGTAGAACCCTCGTAGAACTCTGGTAGAACCCAGGTAGAACTCTGCTAGAACAGAGGTAGAACCCTGGTAGAACTCTGCTAGAACTCTGGTAGAACCCTCGTAGAACTCTGGTAGAACCCAGGTGGAACCCTGGTAGAACTCTGCTAGAACAGAAGTAGAACTCTGGTAGAACTCTGGTAGAACCCAGGTAGAACCCTCGTAGAACTCTGGTAGAACCCAGGTAGAACTCTGCTAGAACAGAGGTAGAACCCTGGTAGAACTCTGCTAGAACAGAGGTAGAACTCTGCTAGAACTCTGGTAGAACCCAGGTAGAACTCTGGTAGAACTCTGGTAGAACCCAGGTAGAACCCAGGTAGAACCCTGGTAGAACAGAGGTAGAACCCTGGTAGAACAGAGGTAGAACCCTGGTAGAACGCAGGTAGAACTCTGGTAGAACCCTGGTAGAACCCTAGTAGAACTCTCGTAGAACTCTGGTAGAACTCTGCTAGAACCCTGGTAGAACTTTGCTAGAACAGAGGTAGAACCCAGGTAGAACCCTGGTAGAACCCAGGTAGAACTCTGCTAGAACAGAGGTAGAACCCTGGTACAACTCTGGTAGAACTCTGCTAGAACTCTGGTAGAACCCTGGTAGAACTCTGCTAGAACCCTGGTAGAACTCTGGTAGAACTCTGGTAGAACCCTGGTAGAACAGAGGTAGAACCCTGGTAGAACAGAGGTAGAACCCTGGTAGAACTCAGATAGAACTCTGGTAGAACCCAGGTAGAACCCAGGTAGAACTCTGCTAGAACAGAGGTAGAACTCTGGTAGAACCCTGGTAGAACAGAGGTAGAACCCTGGTAGAACTCAGATAGAACTCTGGTAGAACCCAGGTAGAACCCAGGTAGAACTCTGCTAGAACAGAGGTAGAACTCTGGTAGAACCCTGGTAGAACAGAGGTAGAACCCTGGTAGAACAGAGGTAGAACGCTGGTAGAACTCAGATAGAACTCTGGTAGAACTCTGGTAGAACAGAGGTAGAACCCTGGTAGAACTCAGATAGAACTCTGGTAGAACTCTGGTAGAACTCTGCTAGAACAGAGGCAGAACCCTGGTAGAACCCTGGTAGAACCCAGGTAGAACCCTGGTAGAACTCTGGTAGAACCCAGGTAGAACTCTGGTAGAACCCAGGTAGAACTCTGGTAGAACACAGGTAGAACCCTGGTAGAACCCAGGTAGAACAGAGGTAGAACCCTGGTAGAACCCTGGTAGAACCCTGGTAGAACTATGGTAGAACCCAGGTAGAACCCTGGTAGAACCCAGGTAGGGTGTCAGCAGCTGCCTGTCCACCTGAGGTCATGTGACGTGTTGACGTGTTGTGTGTCCGTAGCCACGCCCACAAGAACACGGTGATGGAGGTGAAGTGGAACCTGAACGGGAACTGGCTGCTGACGGCGTCGCGCGACCACCTGTGTAAACTGTTCGACATCAGGAACCTGAAGGAGGAGCTGCAGGTGTTCAGAGGACACAAGAAGGAGGCCACAGGTGCTGCCACGACAACGCCACGCTGCCACTAGCAACACGCCGTGAGCCGCCTGTTGTGTAACCGTGTCTTTGTGTGTCTTTGTGTGTCTGTGTGTGTCCTCAGCCGTGGCGTGGCATCCCGTCCACGAAGGCCTGTTCGCCAGCGGAGGCTCCGACGGCTCGCTGCTCTTCTGGCACACGGGGTAACGAGTCATGATGTCACCCAGTGTCCGGTGTTGTGGTGTTTCCTGGTTGCCGTGGTTACTGCAGGTCTAACTGGTTGCCGTGGTTACAGGGTGGAGAAGGAGGTCGGTGGGATGGAGATGGCCCACGAGGGGATGATCTGGAGTCTGGCCTGGCACCCGCTGGGACACATCCTGTGCTCCGGCTCCAACGACCACACCAGGTACCCTGACCCCCCTGACCCCCCCTGGCCCCTCACCCCCGACCCCTGACCCCCCCCCTCCCTGACCCCTGACCCCCCCTGACCCCTGACCCCCCCTCCCTGACCCCCCCTCCCTGACCCCCCCCTCCCTGACCCCTGACCCCTGACCCCCACCCCCCCGACCCCCGACCCCCCCCCCCGACCCCTGACCCCTGCCCCCCCCCGACCCCTGACCCCCCCCCCCCCTGACCCCTGACCCCTGACCCCCCCTGACCCCTGACCCCCCCCTCCCTGACCCCTGACCCCTGACCCCCCCCTCCCTGACCCCTGACCCCTGACCCCCCCCCCCCTGACCCCTGACCCCCCCTGACCCCCCCCTCCCTGACCCCTGACCCCTCACCCCCCCTGACCCCCTGACCCCTGACCCCCCTCCCTGACCCCTAACCCCCCTCCCTGACCCCCCTCCCTGACCCCCGACCCCTGACCCCCCACCCCCCCGTGTCCAACACAGCAGCCTGTGAACATGACCATAACCACAGTGTCCTCTCCGCTCCATCTGCAGTAAGTTCTGGACCAGGAACCGCCCGGGCGACAAGATGAGAGACCGCTACAACCTGAACCTGCTGCCGGGGATGTCAGAGGACGGCGTGGAGTACGGTGAGCGGCGCAGGACAAACGGCAGCAGACACGTGTGTGTGTGTGTGTGTGTGTGTGTGTGTGTGTGTGTGGCGTCACTCTCCTGATGGCGGTGTTGGTGTGTTTGTTACAGACGACCTGGAGCCGAACAGCGTGGCCTCCATCCCCGGCATGGGCATCCCGGAGCAGCTGAAGGCCGCCATGGAGCAGGAGCAGAGCAGTGAGTCCTCGCCACGACCGCGGTCTGCTCGCCGCGACCGCCGTCTGCTCGCCGCGACCGCGGTCTGCTCGCCGCGACCGCCGTCTGCTCGCCACGACCGCGGGACCGCCACATGGCGATGAATGTATTAATGTGAATAACGTCGGTTCTAGTGCGTTTCCATCTCCGGCCTTTAAATCCAGTAACGAGCCGTGTGTAATGACGTCATCCCACTGCACCGTGTCTTTAAAGGGATAGTTCAACATTTAGTCAAACTGTCCCATCACCATAACCCCTATAGTCACAGCAGTAGGTTCGTTACCTTTAATTGTCGGTGCAAGCTATTTTTAGAACGGCGGAGCAGAGCCGTGAGCTGCTCAGAGCTACGCTACGGAGGCTCATGGGATTTCTTGGTTTCCCTCATCAAACTCATCAAATACACAATCCAACAACTCCACAACGCTCTGGTGGACAAGTTGTGACCTGCACATTCACCACACTATGAGATAATAACACAACGTTACCACACAGAGTTGTTGTAGAGGGAAATACAGAGACTGTTGATGAACAACTGTCCCTGAAGGCAACGTGCATCAGAGGTTTTACATGAATTTACCTCTAAAACAACTCTGTGTGGTAACGTTGTGTTATTATCTCATAGCGTGGTGAATGTGTGTGTCTGTGCGGCGTGCAGTCAGGATTGTGTTGTGATGGTGTGGTGTTGTGTCCAGGTAAAGAGGCGCCTCCGGAGGTGGAGATGTCCATCCCCGGGCTGGACTGGGGCATGGACGAGGTCATGGGGAAGGACGCCAAGAAGGTTCCTCAGAAGAAGGTTCCCTACGCCAAACCCATCCCGGCCCAGTTCCAGCAGGTAACGGCTCATTCGTCTGTAGCGTGCCGGTGCCGCGGTGATGTGTGCTGTTGCCGTGGTAACGTGTGCCGTTCCCCGCGCAGGCGTGGGCGGAGAACAAGGTTCCCATGATGCCCCCCTCCGGAGAGCTGTCCAAGGACCGGAAGGTGGAGCAGAAGGCGGACGGGAAGAAGAAGACTCAGGCGGAGATGGAGCAGGAGATGGCGGCGCTGCAGTACACCAACCCGCTGCTGCTGGAGGTAACCTGGCAACGCTCGCCATGGCAACCGCATCACCGCGTCTGAGTCCAGTAGAGTCTCAGTCCAGTAGAGTCTCAGTAGAGTCTCAGTCCAGTAGAGTCTGAGTCTCAGTAGAGTCTCAGTCCAGTAGAGTCTCAGTCCAGTAGAGTCTGAGTCCAGTAGAGTCTCAGTCCAGTAGAGTCTCAGTCCAGTAGAGTCTCAGTCCAGTAGAGTCTCAGTCCAGTAGAGTCTCAGTCCAGTAGAGTCTCAGTAGAGTCTCAGTCCAGTAGAGTCTGAGTCTCAGTAGAGTCTGAGTCTCAGTAGAGTCTCAGTCCAGTAGAGTCTCAGTCCAGTAGAGTCTCAGTACAGTAGAGTCTCAGTCCAGTAGAGTCTCAGTAGAGTCTCAGTCCAGTAGAGTCTGAGTCTCAGTAGAGTCTGAGTCTCAGTAGAGTCTCAGTCCAGTAGAGTCTCAGTCCAGTAGAGTCTCAGTCCAGTAGAGTCTCAGTAGAGTCTCAGTCCAGTAGAGTCTGAGTCTCAGTAGAGTCTGAGTCTCAGTAGAGTCTCAGTCCAGTAGAGTCTGAGTCTCAGTAGAGTCTGAGTCTCAGTAGAGTCTCAGTCCAGTAGAGTCTCAGTCCAGTAGAGTCTCAGTCCAGTAGAGTCTCAGTCCAGTAGAGTCTCAGTCCAGTAGAGTCTCAGTAGAGTCTCAGTCCAGTAGAGTCTGAGTCTCAGTAGAGTCTGAGTCTCAGTAGAGTCTCAGTCTCAGTAGAGTCTCAGTAGAGTCTGAGTCTCAGTAGAGTCTCAGTAGAGTCTCAGTCCAGTAGAGTCTGAGTCTCAGTAGAGTCTGAGTCTCAGTAGAGTCTCAGTAGAGTCTCAGTCCAGTAGAGTCTGAGTCTCAGTAGAGTCTCAGTCCAGTAGAGTCTGAGTCTCAGTAGAGTCTGAGTCTCAGTAGAGTCTCAGTAGAGTCTCAGTCCAGTAGAGTCTCAGTCTCAGTAGAGTCTCAGTAGAGTCTGAGTCTCAGTAGAGTCTCAGTTGAGTCTCAGTCCAGTAGAGTCTGAGTCTCAGTAGAGTCTCAGTAGAGTCTCAGTCCAGTAGAGTCTCAGTCTCAGTAGAGTCTCAGTAGAGTCTGAGTCTCAGTAGAGTCTCAGTAGAGTCTCAGTCCAGTAGAGTCTGAGTCTCAGTAGAGTCTGAGTCTCAGTAGAGTCTCAGTCCAGTAGAGTCTGAGTCTCAGTAGAGTCTGAGTCTCAGTAGAGTCTCAGTCCAGTAGAGTCTCAGTCCAGTAGAGTATCAGTCCAGTAGAGTCTCAGTAGAGTCTCAGTCCAGTAGAGTCTGAGTCCAGTAGAGTCTCAGTCCAGTAGAGTATCAGTCCAGTAGAGTCTCAGTAGAGTCTCAGTCCAGTAGAGTCTCAGTCCAGTAGAGTCTGAGTCCAGTAGAGTATCAGTCCAGTAGAGTCTCAGTCCAGTAGAGTCTCAGTCCAGTAGAGTCTGAGTCCAGTAGAGTCTCAGTAGAGTCTCAGTCCAGTAGAGTCTGAGTCTCAGTAGAGTCTGAGTCTCAGTAGAGTCTCAGTCCAGTAGAGTCTGAGTCTCAGTAGAGTCTGAGTCTCAGTAGAGTCTGAGTCTCAGTAGAGTCTCAGTCCAGTAGAGTCTCAGTCCAGTAGAGTCTCAGTCCAGTAGAGTCTCAGTCCAGTAGAGTCTCAGTCCAGTAGAGTCTGAGTCCAGTAGAGTCTGAGTCCAGTAGAGTCTGAGTCCAGTAGAGTCTGAGTCCAGTAGAGTCTCAGTCCAGTAGAGTCTCAGTCCAGTAGAGTCTGAGTCCAGTAGAGTCTCAGTCCAGTAGAGTCTCAGTCCCGTAGAGTCTCAGTAGAGTCCAGTAGAGTCTCAGTATTTATTTTATTTTTATTTAATTTAACCTTTATTTAACCAGATAAAAGCCCATTGAGATCAGGATCTCTTTCGCAAGGGTGACCTGGCCAAAAATAGTCAGCAGCAATACATGTCAACACAGAAATGCATTGACAAAAAAGAATAACAATTTAGAAAAATATACAGTTTTACAATTTCAAATACAACAATTGGAACAACAAAATAAATAATTTAAGATTTGAAGCACAGGCACTGTTGGGTGGATTTCTGCTGCCTGTCTTTCAACATAGAGCGGAAAGCTCCAAGTGGAATTAGTTTAGAGAGTTTCAGCTCTTTCTGTAAAGTGTTCCATGCCGAAGGGGCGGCAGAGCTGAATGCTCTTTTCCCAAATTCAGTCCTTACCCGGGGAACAGATAAAACAAGGGTTGAACAAGAGCGCAAAACATAACTACTGCTAGTTTTTTGCAGTAATATGCACAAATACGAAGGCATCAAGCCTGAAAGAGCCTTATAAATTAAGGTCACCCAATGAACATATCTGCGTGCACTAAGGGGGGGCAGATTTGATTTAGAGTACAACTCACAATGATGGGTGAGACGACTACACCCTGTGACAAATCTCAGTGCCGAATGAAAAACAGTATCTAGAGACTGGAGACATTTAGACGACACATTCAAATAAAGTACATCACCATAGTCAAGAATAGGCAAGAAGGTTGTTGTCACTAATTTTCTTCTAACCTTGAGGGAGAAACAGGTTCTATTTCTGAACAAAAATCCAAGTTTCACCCTAAGTTTAGTGACCAGTTTGTTCAAATGGGCTTTAAATGAGAGCTCCTGATCTAAGGTAAAGCCCAGGTACTTATAGTTCAAGACCCGCTCTATAGGTTTTCCTTTATTTGTGAAGATATTTGTAGTATTCTGTGGCAGTACCTTTGCAAGAGAGAAAACCATGAGCTTGGTTTTATCTGTGTTTAAAACCAATTTAAGATCATCTCAACGAGACTGGATGACACTAAAAGCAACTTGCAGATACTCAAGTGCCTGAGTGAGAGGTTGAACAGCAATAAACAATGGTGTCGTCTGCATACAAATGAAGTTATTACACAGATTATTGATATAAACTGAAAACAACATGGGTCCCAACACAGAGCCTTGGGGCACCCCTTTGGTGATGTCCAAAAAAGAGTAGAGTCTGTAGAGTCTGAGTCCAGTAGAGTCTCAGTAGAGTCCAGTAGAGTCCAGTAGAGTCCAGTAGAGTCCAGTAGAGTCCAGTAGAGTCTAGTAGAGTCTCAGTAGAGTCCAGTAGAGTCCAGTAGAGTCCAGTAGAGTCTAGTAGAGTCTCAGTAGAGTCCAGTAGAGTCCAGTAGAGTCCAGTAGAGTCCAGTAGAGTCTAGTAGAGTCTCAGTAGAGTCCAGTAGAGTCCAGTAGAGTCTAGTAGAGTCTCAGTAGAGTCCAGTAGAGTCCAGTAGAGTCCAGTAGAGTCCAGTAGAGTCCAGTAGAGTCCAGTAGAGTCCAGTAGAGTCTAGTAGAGTCTCAGTAGAGTCCAGTAGAGTCCAGTAGAGTCCAGTAGAGTCCAGTAGAGTCTCAGTAGAGTCCAGTAGAGTCCAGTAGAGTCCAGTAGAGTCTAGTAGAGTCTCAGTAGAGTCCAGTAGAGTCCAGTAGAGTCCAGTAGAGTCTGAGTCCAGTAGAGTCTCAGTAGAGTCTGAGTCCAGTAGAGTCCAGTAGAGTCTGAGTCCAGTAGAGTCCAGTAGAGTCTCAGTAGAGTCCAGTAGAGTCTGAGTCCAGTAGAGTCTCAGTAGAGTCCAGTAGAGTCTGACTGAAGCTCCTGTGTCTCTGCAGCAGATGAAGATGGACCGGATGAACCCGATGGGCCCTGACGGGAACATGGGCCCCCCCCAGGGACAGGGCCCTCCGCCCCCCTTCCCTGGGCCCGGAGGCCCCGGGGGGCCGGGGGGTCCTGGGGGGCCGATGCCCCCCGGGCAGCAGGGCTTTCCTCCCAACATGCCTCCTCAGCAGATGCCCAGCAGCATGGGGCCCCCCATGGGCCCCGGAGGCATGCAGCCTCCCTTCATGCCCCCCGGACAGATGGGCCCCCCCTCAGGACCTCAGCCTCACCAGGGGCCCCCACAGGGCATGATGGGACCACCAGACATGCAGGGACCCCAGGGCATGCAGAGACATCCTGGCCCCCCCAGAAACATGGGCCCTCAGGGGCCTCATGGTATGGGACCTGGACCCAGAGGGATGCAGGGGCCCTCTGGTGGGATGATGGGCCCCCCCCCTCGGGGAATGGGTCCAAGGGATCCTCAGGGGCCTCCACCTCAGGGGGGCATGATGCCACCTCAAGGGAACATGATGGGCCCCCAGGGGCCCATGCAGGGTGGGATGATGGGGCCCCCACCCAGGACACACAGCAACATGCCAAACAACTATGGGATGGGCAACATGCAGGGGCCCCCGGGAGGCATGCATGGCCCCCCAGGAAATATGCAGGGGCCCCCAGGTAACATGCAAGGACCCCATGGGAACATGCAGGGACCTCAAGGAAACATGCAGGGGCCCCATGGGAACATGCAGGGGCCCCCATACATGCAGCACCAGGTGAGTCCAGTGATCCGCCTCAGTCCAGTGAAGGACCATCGGGACCTGGTCCTGGACCTGGTCCTGGACCTGGTCTTCAGGTTCTGGTTCTAAGTCCTGACTCTTTCTTTCAGGGCCAGAACTCGGGGCCCATGATGCACGGGATGGGGCCTCAGGGGCCTCAGGGGCCCAACAGCAAAGGTAAGACCACAGACCACACCAGCTGGTCTGGTTGATCAGAGCTCTGGGGACGAATGTAGGAGCTACTCCTAAAAAAGTGGGCGTGTCTTAAATGTAGGACTCCTAACTTTTAAAATAAGAGTCATTCACAAAGAATTTGAAGCCTGTTCAGCGGCTGCTTTGTGAGTGGCTGCACTGACCATCATAGTGACATTACACAGTGTCTCTCACTGCTGGAGTAAAAGTGAGACGTGACAAAAACTGTATCAGGAAGATGCAGATGGCAGAGAGACGTAACCCATAGCAACGGGGCATCGCCAGGGCGTCGCCAGGGCGTCGCCACGGCGTCACTCTTAGTGATTTATCTTCGTCAGAGTCTCAGCAGCTTTGTGAATACGGCTCCTGGTCCTCAGTCCTGACTCTGTCTCCTCTCACTCCTCTTCTTCAGGAGACCCCCGGGGGCCCCCGCCCAACCACCACATGGGCCCCCCAGACCGCCAGGGGCCTGGGGGGCCGGACCAGGGCCCCGGGTCCTACTGGGGCGACAACCAGCAGGGCCGACGAGGACCGCAGGACTTTGATGGAGGCCAGGAGTTTCACAGCAGAGGAGACGACACCTGGAGACCTGGACCAGGACCGGGATACCAGGGAGGAGGCCACAGAGGGGGGGGCCACCGAGGAGGAGGGAACGGAGGGAACTGGGGCCCCGAGGAGAGATTCAGTGGAGGAGAGTTCAGAGGACGGAGAGACGACAGGTAGGTCTCTGCCCTCTGAGGTCCACCCAGGACCTGGACCCACCTGGTCTCACCTGGTCTCTGTGTTTCAGGTTCAGAGGAGGGGGGCCCGGTCGGCCCGGAGCTCGAGGCTACGACGAGTACGGAGGCCAGGACGAGTCCTTCGACGGCTCGGAGGACATGGGCCGAGGCTGGGACAACGGGGGCAGGGGGAGACCACCTCGAGGAGGAGGACCCCCCAGAGGAGGAGGTGAGGAGGTCCAGACCACTTCAGACTGGTCCACAGCTGGAGGGGGTTGCTATGACCCTAACGTTAGCATCTGAACCTCTTGAGTTTCCTCCCAGAATGAAGTTTTCTGGAAATCTGGATTTATAGACATGAAAATGTGACCCTCGTAAATCATGCAAATCCGCGTATTTTTGAGAGGGGGGGGGTTGGGGGGTAGAACCGTTGGGTGAACATAATCCACCATTTAACCCACACAGCCATAGGTGTTGATGTTGACCATAGAGCGGTGACAAAAAGACGTCGCAGCGGTAGTTTTTTTTTTTGTCTCTTTTTTTGGGGGGGGGCTCTCAGACACATTGTGAATGATGAAATGATGTCACTGTAATAATTGTTTTACGGCTGTTCTGAGGTTTTTTTCTCCTTAAATGAATAGTTTTCTGTTTGATATTTTAATAAGAGTTTAATAACGGCTGTAACGGCTGTAGCTGCTGTTGCCGTGTCGCGCTACGGGTCCGTAGAATTTCCTGCTTTTTTGTCCTTGGCCAATCACATCCCTGATTGTGGCGGTCTGTGGTCTTCCTGTCGTAGGTCACGACGGCTATCGGGACGCTCAGCAGATGCATGATGGGTCGTCGGCGGCCGGGCGCGAGCGCTCCTCGTCTCTGCAGGGGATGGACATGGCGTCTCTGCCGCCCCGGAAGCGTCCGTGGCAGGACGGGCCGGGAACCGGAGACCCCCGGGAGCGGGAGTCCCCCGGAGCCGACGGAGGTGAGACAATCACCTCGCTGTGATTGGTTAAAATGATTGAGATGTCAACGGTCTCCATGGAAACCACCTGTTGTCACAGTCCTAATCACAGCATCCGTGTGTCCCCAGGTCGGCCCCCCCAGAGGGAGGACGGAGGCTACGGCCCCCCCGGCAGAGGAGGGCGAGGAGGCTGGGGCCCCGGAGGAGGAGGCCCCGGGCCGGGCCCCCGCAGAGGAGGCCCCGCCCCCAGAGGAGCGCCGAGGGGCGGCGGTCGGGGCCGGTAGTCCTGAGGAGGAACTGTGTGGTGAAGCCGGTCTGCTCCGGTCTGCCGGATCCGCCTCAGACCTGGTCCCTGGTCCCTGGTCCCTGGTCCTGGACTCAGACCCTGACGAGCCCTCACAGACGATTGGTCCTGTGACCGGCGGCGCTCTGTGCTGCTGCTGAGGAGAAGCGTGGCCTCTGATTGGTCCACAGCGACTCCGCCTCACTGAAGCACAGGATTCTTTTAATGTAAAATACTGTAGAGACCATCACGTCTTTTATTTCACTTTGTCTCCGCTTGTTTTTGTAAAAGATTTCTATGTTTTTGTGTCTTCACCGACTCCACTCAGGTGGACAATAAAGATTCACACTTCAAACCGTTGCCACGACAACACATGTTGACAACTCACCAGCCCATAGTTTAGAGGTGTTAGACCTGCCGTCATGACGTCATCACACCTGGATTCACTAGGTGCGTTTACAACCAGATTAAGAGATCAATCAGATTGTAAATGTCTCATGTAAACACCGACCGGATCGGACCGGAAGAGGTCGTCTACGCCGATTCATGCCGCATGTAAACGGGGGTTCGGTTGATAGAGTGGATTATTCATTCTACGCATGCGCGGGTTGGGGGGGGTCTCTGCAGCGGAGACAGCTCTGTGACCGCTGCTCGTTAATAAACAGCTGTAATAACCTGCTTTCAGCTCCAGAAACGTGAGGTAACATCACTGCAAAAAGTCACTAGATTTGTCGCTTTTGACAAGAAAGTCGCCAGATGTAGCGACGCTGCAGCTTCAGCTGGTCCATGTACACGGGGACTGAATGTGGATCTTTATTTAGTGTTCATGTAAACGGGTCGATAGGATTCATTTAATACGATTGTTTACAATCAGATTGAGGAAAACACTGCATGTAAACGCACCTATTGATTCACGTCAACACACACACATGGAAACAGTCTTTAATGCAGTTTACAATTACAAAATATTCACAACTTGATCAGATCGATCAGAGGAAGCTGCTGCTGCTTCCTCATTGGTCCATTCATCAGCCCACAGGTGGGTTCTCATTGGTCCATTCATCAGCCCACAGGTGGGTTCTCATTGGTCCATTCATCAGCCCAGGTGAGCCCGGTGAGCAGCCAGGTGACCGCAGGGTCCGAGTGGCCGACAGGAGCCAATAATCAATAATCGTCGCCCTGCTCCTGGCGGTCAGAGTCCAGTCCGGGTTCAGGCTCCAGTCCCCGGTCAGATCGGCATGGTTTTCCCGGTAACGGTCCGTTTGAGGGCCGAGGCCGCCATCCCCCCCATGAAGCGGATCCCGGCGCTCCCCCCGGGCAGCAGCGACACCACGTAGCCCAGGATGACGGCGACCTGCAGGGCGGCGCCCAGCGCGGTGAGCACGGTGCTGTGGAGGCTGAGCGCCGCGTACAGCGTCCCCCCCAGGGCGCACAGGTACACGGCGGCCCCGGGGGAGGTGGGCAGGCCGGCCAGCAGCCTGCTGGGGCCGCGCAGCACCGCCAAGGCCGCCAGCGCGAACAGCGAACCGAGCGACCAGAGCAGCGCGAACTTCCGGGCGTAGAGCAGCAGCAGCGGCGCGTAGAGCGCGGACAGCGCGAAGCAGAGCGCCGAGAACAGGCCGCACACCGCGGCCACGGCCAGCCGCTGCCTCCGGCTCAGCCCCGGCAGACACGGGTCCGGCTCGGCCTGCCACGGCCACGAGAACCCGCTGCTGCCCCCGGAGCTCGGGCCGGAGCTCTGGCTCTGACCGGGCCACGGGCTGGACCACCGGCCGAACCAGCTGCCGGGGACCGGGTCCGAGTCCCCCATGTCCACGGCGGTGCTGGAGCCGGACTGGGAGATGGTCTTGGCCCCGCCGGCCTTGGACTGGGCCAGGTACTCCTGCAGCTGCCGGTTCAATTCCGCCATCTCTCACAGCTAACAGGCTAACTGCTAGCACCACGTCTTCTTCGCTGCTTGTCCGTCCTGCGGACTTCCGGTGGCCGCGCGGTGTGTGCCGCCCCCTGCGGGACAGACCGAGCACTGCAACGCAACACAACACAACACAACACGACACTAGCAGGACTCACATCACACGAACCAAACCACATAGTGATCAGCTGATGGTTGACAGAGTACAAATACTGTCATAGATACGATAGATACGGTAGATAGATAGATAGATAGATAGATAGATAGATAGATAGATAGATAGATAGATAGATAGATAGATAGATAGATAGATAGATAGATAGATAGATAGATAGATAGATAGATAGATAGATAGATAGATAGATGGGATGAAGTTTCCTCTTGTCTCTGCTCCCACAACACAACTCCTTTGAAAATGTACTCCATTACAAGTACAAGTAAGAGTAGAAAAGTACTTGCTTTTAAAGGTACGTTCTAAAGAAGTAGAAATATTTCCATGTTGGTCTATTCTGGGTCACAACGTCTGACCCGTAACATTATTCACTCCCCCGTTTATTTGTTTACTAGATGTACTCGAGTAAATGTACTCTGTTACTGTCCACCACTGCAGATGACGTCATGGTCTCAGTCAGCTGTTGGACTAAAATTAACCCTTCACATGATTGGCTGGATGACTGACAAACACAGCCATCTAAGGCCTCCTGTGTGTGTGTGTGTGTGTGTGTGTGTGTGTGTCTGTGTGTGTCTGTGTCTGTGTGTGTGTGTGTGTCTGTGTGAGAGTCATTCATATCAGTGAGCAGAGGAAGAAACAACCAGACCCAAAGTAAGGAGCTAGCTAGGCTAACAACTGTTTCCTCACGGTCCAGTCTTGGTGCTTTCACATAGTTAAAACTGTTTACCAATAATCTGTTTTAATGCTATGCTAGGCTAACAGTTAGGCTAACAGTTACCAATAATCTGTTTTAATGCTATGCTAGGCTAACAGTTACCAATAATCTGTTTTAATGCTATGCTAGGCTAACAGTTTACAATAATCTGTTTTAATGCTATGCTAGGCTAACAGTTTACCAATAATCTGTTTTAATGCTATGTTAGGCTAACAGTTGACCAATAATCTGTTTTAATGCTAGGCTAGGCTAACAGTTTACTAATCTGTTTTAATGCTATGCTATGCTAACAGTTTACCAATAATCTGTTGTAATGCTATGCTAGGCTAACAGTTTACCAATATTCTGTTTTAATGCTATGCTACGCTAAAGCTTTACCAATAATCTGTTTTAATGCTAGGCTAACAGTTAGGCCAACAGTTTAGCAATAATCTATATTTTCTGCTAAACTAGGCTAACAGTCCAGGGGTCCGTTTCAGGAAGCAGGCTCAACAAACTCTGAGCCAAATCCTGAGCTCAGGATGGTCTGAGCCTGAGCTGGAAAACTCTGAATTTTCGGTTTCAGAACAGCTGATCAGAATTAGTTCAATCAATGCAGGATATGTTGAGCCTGAGGGAGGCGCGTTCACCGTGAGCACAAGAAGCCATCATCAATTGAGCACAGATGATACGATTCACAACGACAGAAAGAAAGAAACAGAGCCACGAATCTCACTCCAACCCAACAGGAGAGTTTAATGTCGGCGTATGTGGAGGATGAGCACATTAAAAAACATCAAATTCAGCCGAAACCGCGTGAGCTGACGTGGAGAAAGGGACAGCAGTGTGTTCACTGAAGAACTCTGGCAATGGGACAAATACATGTTGACGTCAGAAATTTGGTGTTGTTGAGTAGCGTATTCGGTAGAGCGTGTGCCTGTTACGCAGGCAGCGTGGGTTCGGTTCCGACCCGAACTCGTGGGATTAAATGGGAAATGCATTTTCTCATGATTATATTGCTATAAATGAGTAGTCTTTGTGGTTGTGTGTAATCTGTGGCCTCTTAAAAATTCCCATTTTAATTTGATATCTCTATTGATTTGTTCAGCTGTATCTACTTCAAATCAAACTGTAGCCTAATACATTTGCTCCATTCTTGTATTATTTGGCGATCGGTTCATGTAATTGCTGAATAGTTGCTACACCGAGGGGCCGACAGAGGTTTACTGTATATTCAACAATTTCTACTCGCACTGTCCCACATGAAAACCTGCGCGGTCTTGTCTCTGCTGTAGCGACGAGCCGCTGTCTCGCTGCTGCGTGCACTGATGTAAAAAAAAAAAAAAAAAAAAAAAACTTTTAAAAAAGCTGCCGTCGGTGAAAAATCTAATGACAAAAAATTAAAATAAAATCTGCTGTGATTATAATGAATTAGCCACAGCCTCCACGATGTGTGATGAAACAGCTCTAGAGGTAATAAATCCTCCAACAAGCTCTACTGTAGCCTAATGATCCGCTCTTTGCCTTTCAATAAGTTTCACTTCCACGTCCACGACTTCATTCACTAAATGACATGATGTCTCTGCTTCCTGCTCCATCGCTCAGCGGCATCAACCTCAGGCTAAGATGGATCAAACCTGCCACGGAGCAGGTTTGGTTCACAGCACATGTTGCCATAGCGACTGACTCAGCATTACGATGATCCTGCTCTCTGAAACGGAAAATTCTGAGTTTCCCTCATCTCAGGCTCAACATACTCAGAATTTCCACTAATCTCGCTTCTTGAAACGGACCCCTGGTCACAGTTGAGCCATGTGACCCCCCCCCCCCCCCCCCCCCGTGTGTCTGGTATCCCTCCGCCCGTGTGGAGGGATACTAGTGTTGGTTAGTTCCTGATAAACAGCTTCGCTCCAGTTGAACTGAAACCGATGTGTACAATATGACGTACTAGCCCTTTAACAGGTGTTATTGTTTAGTGATGGACGTCTTGTTGTCGTTAACGGTGACGGCGTTGTAACAGAGTAACTGTAACTTTATTGATCAGTGTAACTTTAACGCTGCTGATGGCGCTCTGGCTCTGTGATTGGCCGATCAGTACCGATATCTAACGGCGGCGTGTTTCCCAACAGGTGACGTCATCATGGCGGTCTCTCAGATCACGCCCACGCTGTTCCTCAGCGGCGCCGACGGCCCCCTCAACGCGGCGCTGGTGACGCAGAAAGGCATCACGCTGATCGTCAACGCCACGCTCAGCCACGCCAGCCCCGCCTACCCCGGCGTGGAGTGCGTGCGCGTCCCCGTGTCCGACCTGCCCACCGCGCGCCTCGGAGACCACTTCGACCGCGTGGCTGAGCGTATCCATGGCAACAGGGCAGGCGGCACCCTGGTGCACTGCGCGGCGGGGATGAGCCGCTCGCCGGCGCTGGTCATGGCGTACCTGATGCGTTACCGTGGCGTCACGCTGCGGCAGGCGCACCACTGGGTGCAGGACCGCCGTCCCGCCGTCAGGCTCAACGCCGGCTTCTGGGAGCAGCTGCTGCAGTACGAACGCCGCCTGTACGGCCGCAACACCGTCAAGGTGGCGCCCGTCGACGAGGCCCCGCCCCCAACGCCGCCGCCGCCGCGCAGAGACCTGAGGGCGACGGCGCCGCGGACGCACGGGACCTGGTTAACGCTGGTCCCACGGTCGCCGCTGATGTCACGGGCGGCCGGGTCGCCGCTGATGTCGCCGCTGATGTCACGGGCGCAGGCGATGACGTCAGCGAGCCGGTTCAGGAGAGGAGCGAGACGCGGCAGCGCGGTGTGAGTGAGTCCGACCCCCCAGGAGACCGGACCAGACCAGAACGCCGCCGCTGGCTCGCCTGGACACGGTGTCACGGCAACACGTCCCGGGCCGGTGACATCACAGGGGGGCGTGGCCTCAGGAGGACCAGCAGAACCCGGGTCGGGTTCAGTGCAGAAGCCTCGGTAACCTCTGACCTCTGACCTCTGACGGCCTGAGACCAGAACCCAGACCGGGGCTGCGTTCCAAAACCAGTGTAAGACGCCCTCGGGGGGAATCCCCGCCGCCGCCGCCGCCGCCGCCGCCGCCGCCGCCGCCGCCGCCGCCATCATGAGGGCGGTTCCATTTCTCTAAACAGCTGAAGTGAACTTGGACCCTTGAGGGCTGAGGGATCAAGTCAACATCGATGGTCACTCCAGAGCTGGATATCACCCACAATGCATTGCAGTGGTGCATGAAAAATAGGTCCATGCGCTGGCGATAATGAACCTCAAGCAGCAGTTGTGTGTTTACCACCACAGAAGAAGAAAATAAATGAAAAGAGTAAATATTCAATAAACTAGTTTAGCAGTGACTACATGTCAGAGTGGTAGGTAGTTAGTAGCTAGTAGAGATATAGAATAGGCTAACTGATTCATCACAACAAGAAGAGGTATTGTGCTCCAAAGAGGGAGAACATTACATTTCATTACATTTCATATAGCGTCTGAACACGAGCCGTAGGGATCCGTCTGCTTCCAGGAGGCGGTTGCTTACGTTTGCTTCAACTAATCGCTGCTGCTTGGTGGTCACGTGTGCTACACACCGGTGAAGCTCATAGGTTAGCTTGAACGCTTGAGTTCAACGGCTTCGCCTTCAGTTCCCCATCTCTTTGCTGATTGGTCAAACCGAAACGCATTAGGCTACTAGTTTCCTGACTATATGGTTGAGGAAAATGAAATTGGCGGGAAACATTAGGCGGCGCTAGCCTGGCTAAGAGAACAGCACTACACCAAGACATGTGGTCAACCAGCTGTTAGTGAACGAGGGCAGGTGTGTTCCATTCTTTCACTCCTCCTCCGTGTGACGTCATAGCGAGGGCTGAGGGCGAGTGAGCGAGGGCGACTCCAACTGTTTGGAACGCAGCCCGGGTCCTGAGTCCAGAACGTGGAGCTGCTCAGAAACATGGATCAGAGTTTCTACTGTTGCCATGACGATAAGATGATGGGATGTTGTTTGTCTGTCACATAATAAACTCATCAAACCGACCGGAAGCTGCTTCCTGGTTTTTATTTCACTTCCGGTTTCCTCTGATTTTTCCATAGCGACCTGTTCCTTTATTATTTTTATTTTATTTTTTTATTAACCTTTATTTATACAGGTAAAATCTCATTGAGACCCAGGGTCTCATTTACAAGAGCGACCTGAGATTATTCTGTTTTATTTTCTTAACTCGCGGCTGCACCTGAAGCTTTTGTTGTGAAAATCCCGACAGGAAGTCACTATGTGTGTGTGTGTGTGTGTGTGTGTGTGTGTGTTGTGGGCAGGATGCTCTCGGCTCCTCTCGGCTCCGCTCGGCTCTGCTCGGTTTGTTTTCGTCCCGCCCCTCCACCGTCCGGAGCGGAGCGACATGAGAACCGGATCCCGCGGCGCTGAGCTGCTTCTGAGCCCGACACGGTGACCGGACCAGGACCAGGACCAGGACCAGGACCAGGACCAGGACCAGGACCAGACCAGCACCACACCGGACCGAGCGGACCCAGCAGGGACCGGGACTGAGAGCAGCGGGTGTCGTGTTGCAGATGCTCCACCGCTGAAAGGCTCCGGACAGACACCGAGCGCCTGCCTGCAGCGGAGCCGGGAGCAGGTGCACCTCTGGCGGCTACAGCTGCAGCAGCGCCCCGCTGAGCGGCAGAGCAGCAGGAGGAGACATGTACCAGGTCCAGGTGAGTCTCCGCTCACCTGACAGGCTGCACGCGACCACTCACCTCATCGATCCGGACACCGGTCAACTCATCAATAATCAGTAACTCACCTGCTTTACCTGTTTGACGTCTCTTATTGGTCAGTTAGAGCTGCTTTAGCCCAGTTACTGATGGAGATGGATCTTTGATTATTGATCTGATCGATCAGGTCAGAGAAACCGAACCAGTGTCGGAATGAAAGAGAGAAACACACACATCAATAGTAGCTACACACATACACACAGCTTCTGTCAGTGGAATGAGGTCACTTCCTGTTCATCACCATCATCATCATCACTGTCCAATTTCTCTCATCAGTCACATTGGTAGCTGCTCTCACCAGAGAGTAGACTGGTCCCGTAGGAGACCAACACCAGAGAGTAGACTGGTCCCGTAGGAAACCAACACCAGAGAGTAGACTGGTCCCGTGGTGACCAACACCAGAGAGTAGACTGGTCCCGTAGGAGACCAACACCAGAGAGTAGACTGGTCCCGTAGGAGACCAACACCAGAGAGTAGACTGGTCCCGATGGTACCAACACCAGAGAGTAGACTGGTCCCGTAGGAGACCAACACCAGAGAGTAGACTGGTCCCGTAGGAGACCAACACCAGAGAGTAGACTGGTCCCGATGGTACCAACACCAGAGAGTAGACTGGTCCCGTAGGAGACCAACACCAGAGAGTAGACTGGTCCCGTAGGAGACCAACACCAGAGAGTAGACTGTAGACTGGTCCTGTAGGAGACCAACACCAGAGAGTAGACTGGTCCCGTAGGAGACCAACACCAGAGAGTAGACTGTAGACTGGTCCCGTAGGAGACCAACACCAGAGAGTAGACTGGTCCCGTAGGAGACCAACACCAGAGAGTAGACTGGTCCCGTAGGAGACCAACACCAGAGAGTAGACTGTAGACTGGTCCTGTAGGAGACCAACACCAGAGAGTAGACTGGTCCCGTAGGAGACCAACACCAGAGAGTAGACTGTAGACTGGTCCCGTAGGAGACCAACACCAGAGAGTAGACTGGTCCCGTAGGAGACCAACACCAGAGAGTAGACTGGTCCCGTAGGAGACCAACACCAGAGAGTAGACTGGTCCCGATGGTACCAACACCAGAGAGTAGACTGGTCCCGTAGGAGACCAACACCAGAGAGTAGACTGGTCCCGTAGGAGACCAACACCAGAGAGTAGACTGGTCCCGTAGGAAACCAACACCAGAGAGTAGACTGGTCCCGTAGGAGACCAACACCAGAGAGTAGACTGGTCCCGTAGGAGACCAACACCAGAGAGTAGACTGGTCCCGATGGTACCAACACCAGAGAGTAGACTGGTCCCGATGGTACCAACACCAGAGAGTAGACTGGTCCCGTAGGAGACCAACACCAGAGAGTAGACTGGTCCCGTAGGAGACCAACACCAGAGAGTAGACTGGTCCCGATGGTACCAACACCAGAGAGTAGACTGGTCCCGTAGGAGACCAACACCAGAGAGTAGACTGGTCCCGATGGTACCAACACCAGAGAGTAGACTGGTCCCGTAGGAGACCAACACCAGAGAGTAGACTGGTCCCGATGGTACCAACACCAGAGAGTAGACTGGTCCCGTAGGAGACCAACACCAGAGAGTAGACTGGTCCCGTAGGAGACCAACACCAGAGAGTAGACTGGTCCCGTAGGAGACCAACACCAGAGAGTAGACTGGTCCCGATGGTACCAACACCAGAGAGTAGACTGGTCCCGTAGGAGACCAACACCAGAGAGTAGACTGGTCCCGATGGTACCAACACCAGAGAGTAGACTGGTCCCGTGGTGACCAACACCAGAGAGTAGACTGGTCCCGTGGTGACCAACACCAGAGAGTAGACTGGTCCCGTAGGAGACCAACACCAGAGAGTAGACTGGTCCCGATGGTACCAACACCAGAGAGTAGACTGGTCCCGTAGGAGACCAACACCAGAGAGTAGACTGGTCCCGTAGGAGACCAACACCAGAGAGTAGACTGGTCCCGTAGGAGACCAACACCAGAGAGTAGACTGGTCCCGATGGTACCAACACCAGAGAGTAGACTGGTCCCGTAGGAGACCAACACCAGAGAGTAGACTGGTCCCGTGGTGACCAACACCAGAGAGTAGACTGGTCCCGTGGTGACCAACACCAGAGAGTAGACTGGTCCCGTAGGAGACCAACACCAGAGAGTAGACTGGTCCCGTAGGAGACCAACACCAGAGAGTAGACTGGTCCCGTAGGAGACCAACACCAGAGAGTAGACTGGTCCCGTAGGAGACCAACACCAGAGAGTAGACTGGTCCCGATGGTACCAACACCAGAGAGTAGACTGGTCCCGTAGGAGACCAACACCAGAGAGTAGACTGGTCCCGTAGGAGACCAACACCAGAGAGTAGACTGGTCCTGTAGGAGACCAACACCAGAGAGTAGACTGGTCCCGTAGGACAACACGGTCCAGGTCTGGGTCCAGGTCTGAGTCCAGGTCTGGGTCCAGGTCTGAGTCCAGGTCAGGGTCCAGGTCTGGGTCCAGGTCAGGGTCCAGGTCAGGGTCCAGGTCTGGGTCCAGGTCAGGGTCCAGGTCAGGGTCCAGGTCAGGGTCCAGGTCAGGGTCCAGGTCAGGGTCCAGGTCTGGGTCCAGGTCAGGGTCCAGGTCTGGGTCCAGGTCAGGGTCCAGGTCTGGGTCCAGGTCTGGGTCCAGGTCAGGGTCCAGGTCTGAGTCCAGGTCTGGGTCCAGGTCAGGGTCAGGGTCCAGGTCAGGGTCCAGGTCTGGGTCCAGGTCAGGGTCTGGGTCCAGGTCTGGGTCCAGGTCAGGGTCCAGGCAGCTGAGTGTCGTCATGGTGATGTGTGACCTGCAGCAGACTGTTACATAAAGCACCGGTTAAAGTTTGATGACGAGTCGAGGCCTATGATTGGCCGGCTCTGATGATGTCACTCTGGAAGAACTGAACCACACACACGATAATGATGATGACACCCCCCCCCCCCCCCCCCCCCAGTGTGTCCTCTGCCCCCCCCCCCACCCCTCAGTGTGCAGCGTGTCCTCTGCCCCCCCCACCCCCCACCCCCCACCCCAGTGTGTCCTCTGCCCCCCCCCCCCTCCCAGTGTGCAGCGTGTCCTCTGCCCCCCCCCCCCCCCGAGTGTGCAGTGTGTCCTCAGCCCCCCCCAGTGTGCAGCGTGTCCCTCCCCCCCCCCCCCCCCCCAGCGTGTCCTCTGCCCCCCCCCCTCCCAGTGTGCAGCGTGTCCTCTGCCCCCCCCCCCCAGTGTGCAGCGTGTTCTCTGCCCCCAACCCCCCCCTCAGTGTGCAGCGTGTCCTCTGCCCCCCCCCCCCCCCCCCCCAGTGTGCAGCGTGTCCTCTGCCCCCCACCCCACCCCCGTCAGTGTGCAGCGTGTCCTCTGCCCCCCCCCCCCTCAGTGTGCAGCGTGTCCTCTGCAGGCTCCTGTAGCTACTGGACTCATGCAAGATTAATGAGCTGCTGCATCATGTGAACACGGGGCGTTAGCAGTTATTCATCTGTATATGTACATCTGTATATATGTACATATATATATGTGTACATGTATGTACAGCCATCTGCACGTCTGAGTATTGATCATTGATCGTTGTATCAGTGGTTGATGGTGGAGCTGACGAGCTGCTGCAGCTCTGAGCTCAGCTCTGCTGGGACTCTGGGCTGATGGAGGATGTTTGCTCAGCACAACAGCAGGTTATTTATAGTCCTACACACACACACACGCACACACACACACACACGCACACACACACACACACACACACACGCGCACGCTTCACAGCCGGACGGCCGACACCGACAGAGTGAGAGAACGAGGAGAGAGAACATTAAAGAACAGACTGAAGTTCTCATTTTCAGCTGCTGTCATCAAAACCTGAGGAAGAGCCACATCAGCACAGTAGATACACAGTAGAATCACAGTAGAATCACAGTAGAAACACAGTAGAAACATGGTAGAAACACGGTAGAAACACAGCAGATACACACTAGAATCACAGTAGATACACAGTAGATACACGATAGATACACAGTAGAAACACAGTAGAATCACAGTAGAAACACAGTAGATACACGATAGATACACAGTAGAAACACAGTAGAATCACAGTAGAAACACAGTAGATACACGGTAGATACACAGTAGAATCACAGTAGAAACACGGTAGATACACGGTAGATACACGATAGATACACAGTAGAAACACAGTAGAATCACAGTAGATACACAGTAGAATCACAGTAGAAACATGGTAGAAACACGGTAGAAACACAGCAGATACACACTAGAATCACAGTAGATACACAGTAGAAACACGGTAGAAACACGGTAGAAACACAGTAGATACACAGTAGAATCACAGTAGATACACAGTAGAAACATGGTAGATACACAGTAGAAACACAGTAGATACACGGTAGATACACAGTATAATCACAGTAGATACACAGTAGAAACACGGTAGAAACACAGTAGAAACACATTAGAAGCAGTAGAAAAACAGTAGAAACACAGTAGAAACAGTAGAAACACAGTAGAAACAGTAGAAAAACAGTAGAAACAGTAGAAACACAGTAGAAACAGTAGAAACACGGTAGAATCACGGTAGATACACAGTAGATACACGGTAGATACACGATAGATACACAGTAGAAAGTAGATACACGGTAGATACACAGTAGAATCACAGTAGATACACAGTAGAAACACGGTAGAAACACGGTAGAAACACAGTAGATACACAGTAGAAACACAGTAGATACACGGTAGATACACAGTAGAATCACAGTAGATACACAGTAGAAACACGGTAGAAACACAGTAGAAACACAGTAGAAACACTGTAGAAACACGGTAGAAACACAGTAGATACACATTAGAAGCAGTAGAAAAACAGTAGAAACACAGTAGAAACAGTAGAAACACAGTAGAAACAGTAGAAAAACAGTAGAAACAGTAGAAACACAGTAGAAACAGTAGAAACACGGTAGAATCACGGTAGATACACAGTAGATACACGGTAGATACACGATAGATACACAGTAGAAAGTAGATACACGGTAGATACACGATAGATACACAGTAGAAAGTAGATACACGGTAGATACACAGTAGAATCACAGTAGATACACAGTAGAAACACGGTAGAAACACGGTAGAAACACAGTAGAAAAATAGTAGAAACACAGTGGAAACACGGTAGAAACAATAGAAACACGGTAGAAAAATAGTAGAAAAATAGTAGAAACACAGTAGAAACAGTAGAAACACAGTAGAAACACAGTAGAAACAGTAGAAACAGTAGAAACACGGTAGAAACACGGTAGAAACACAGTAGATACACATTAGAAGCAGTAGAAAAACAGTAGAAACACAGTAGAATCACAGTAGAAACACAGTAGATACACGGTAGATACACAGTAGAATCACAGTAGAAACACGGTAGATACACGGTAGATACACGATAGATACACAGTAGAAACACAGTAGAATCACAGTAGATACACAGTAGAATCACAGTAGAAACATGGTAGAAACACGGTAGAAACACAGCAGATACACACTAGAATCACAGTAGATACACAGTAGAAACATGGTAGATACACAGTAGAAACACAGTAGATACATGGTAGGAACACAGTAGATACACAGTAGAAACATGGTAGATACACAGTAGAAACACAGTAGAAACACAGTAGAAACACGGTAGAAACACGGTAGAAACACAGTAGATACACAGTAGAAACACAGTAGATACACAGTAGAAACACAGTAGATACACAGTAGAAACACGGTAGAAACACAGTAGATACACAGTAGAAACACAGTAGATACACGGTAGATACACGGTAGATACACAGTATAATCACAGTAGATACACAGTAGAAACACGGTAGAAACACAGTAGATACACAGTAGAATCACAGTAGATACACAGTAGAAACATGGAAGATACACAGTAGAAACACGGTAGAAACACAGTAGATACACAGTAGAAACACAGTAGATACACGGTAGGAACATGGTAGATACACAGTAGAATCACAGTAGATACACAGTAGAAACACAGTAGAAACACGGTAGAAACACGGTAGAAACACGGTAGAAACACGGTAGAAACACAGTAGATACACGGTAGATACACGATAGATACACAGTAGAAAGTAGATACACGGTAGATACACGATAGATACACAGTAGAAAGTAGATACACGGTAGATACACAGTAGAATCACAGTAGATACACAGTAGAAACACGGTAGAAACACGGTAGAAACACAGTAGATACACAGTAGAATCACAGTAGATACACAGTAGAAACATGGTAGATACACAGTAGAAACACAGTAGATACACGGTAGATACACAGTATAATCACAGTAGATACACAGTAGAAACACGGTAGAAACACAGTAGAAACACAGTAGAAACACAGTAGAAAAACAGTAGGAACAGTAGAAACACTGTAGAAACAGTAGAAACACAGTAGAAACACGGTAGAAAAACAGTGGAAACAGTAGAAACACGGTAGAAACAGTAGAAAAAAAGTAGGAACAGTAGAAACACAGTAGAAACACAGTAGAAACACAGTAGAAACAGTAGAAACACGGTAGAAAAATAGTAGAAAAATAGTAGAAACACAGTAGAAACAGTAGAAACACAGTAGAAACACAGTAGAAACACGGTAGAAACAATAGAAACACGGTAGAAAAATAGTAGAAACAGTAGAGACACGGTAGAAAAATAGTAGAAAAATAGTAGAAACACAGTAGAAACAGTAGAAACACAGTAGAAACACAGTAGAAACACGGTAGAAACAATAGAAACACGGTAGAAACACAGTAGAAACACGGTAGAAACAATAGAAACACGGTAGAAAAATAGTAGAAACAGTAGAGACACGGTAGAAAAATAGTAGAAAAATAGTAGAAACACAGTAGAAACAGTAGAAACACAGTAGAAAAATAGTAGAAACACGGTAGAAACACAGTAGAAACAGTAGAAACACGGTAGAAACACAGTGGAAACACGGTAGAAACAGTAGAAACACAGTAGAAACACAGTAGATACACAGTAGAAACACGGTAGAAACAGTAGAAACACAGTAGAAAAATAGTAGAAACACAGTGGAAACACGGTAGAAACAATAGAAACACGGTAGAAAAATAGTAGAAAAATAGTAGAAACACAGTAGAAACAGTAGAAACACAGTAGAAACACAGTAGAAACACGGTAGAAACAATAGAAACACGGTAGAAAAATAGTAGAAACAGTAGAGACACGGTAGAAAAATAGTAGAAAAATAGTAGAAACACAGTAGAAACAGTAGAAACACAGTAGAAACAATAGAAACACAGTAGAAACACAGTAGAAACAGTAGAAACACGGTAGAAAAATAGTAGAAAATTAGTAGAAACACAGTAGAAAAATAGTAGAAACACGGTAGAAACACAGTAGAAAAACAGTAGGAACAGTAGAAACACTGTAGAAACAGTAGAAACACAGTAGAAACACGGTAGAAACACAGTAGAAACAGTAGAAACACGGTAGAAAAATAGTAGAAAAATAGTAGAAACACAGTAGAAACAGTAGAAACACAGTAGAAAAATAGTAGAAACACAGTAGAAACACGGTAGAAACACAGTAGAAACAGTAGAAACACGGTAGAAACACAGTGGAAACACGGTAGAAACAGTAGAAACACAGTAGAAACACAGTAGAAACACGGTAGAAACAATAGAAACACGGTAGAAAAATAGTAGAAAAATAGTAGAAACACAGTAGAAACAGTAGAAACACAGTAGAAACACAGTAGAAACACGGTAGAAACAGTAGAAACACGGTAGAAAAATAGTAGAAACACAGTAGAAACAGTAGAAACACAGTAGAAACAGTAGAAACACAGTAGAAACACAGTAGAAAAACAGTAGAAACACAGCAGAAACAGTAGAAACACAGTAGAAACACAGTAGAAACAGTAGAAACACAGTAGAAACAGTAGAAACACAGTAGAAACACAGCAGAAACAGTAGAAACACAGTAGAAACACAGTAGAAACAGTAGAAACACAGTAGAAACACAGTAGAAACAGTAGAAACACAGTAGAAACACAGTAGAAACACAGTAGAAACAGTAGAAACACAGTAGAAACACAGTAGAAACACGGTAGAAACAGTAGAAAAACAGTAGAAACACAGTAGATACACAGTAGAAACAGTAGAAAAACAGTAGAAACACAGTAGATACACAGTAGAAACAGTAGAAAAACAGTAGAAACACAGTAGAAACACGGTAGAAATAGTAGAAACACGGTAGAAAAACAGTAGAAACACAGTAGAAACAGTAGAAACACAGTAGAAACAGTAGAAACAGTAGAAACACGGTAGAAACAGTAGAAACAGTAGAAATACGGTAGCTCGCCTCCAGCCAACCAGCTTTTACTTAAGGCGAGCGCTGCAGCAGCGACCAATCAGAACAGGATGACATCACCTGTCCGTCTGCCTGTTGTAGGGCAAAGGTGAACGGGTCGTTGCCATGGTGCTGAAGGAGCTTCCTGGTAGAAAGGCCTCCTCTGAAGGAAACCCCCTCCTCACCGTGACAACCAAGGTTGGCATGACGACCGCTCTGCTCACAGATTCACCTTCTTCTTCTGCACTTTAATGTTTGTCCACATGTCCTCCACATGTCCTCCACATGTCCTCCACATGTCCTCCACATGTCCTCCACATGTCCTCTCCGTGTCCTCTTCATGTCTTCATGTCCTCCACATGTCCTCTGCATGTCCACATGTCCTCCACATGTCCTCCACATGTCCTCCACATGTCTTCATGTCCTCTCCATGTCCTCCACATGTCCTCCACATGTCCTCCACATGTCCTCTCCATGTCCTCTTCATGTCTTCATGCCCTCCACATGTCCCCCGTCCACATGTCCTCTGCATGTCCTCTCCATGTCCTCATCATGTCCCACTGTCCCCCTTCATGTCTTCATGTCCACATGTCCTCTCCATGTCTTCATGCCCTCCACAAGTCCCCCGTCCTCATGTCCCCCTGTCCTATTCATGTCCTCCTTGTTTCTTCTTTATGTCCTCGTGTGTCTAGAACATTCTGTCCAATCAGCAGTTCAGACGATTGATTATTATTAAAACAGCTGCAGATTGATTTTCTTTGATCAGTGAGAGGATGCGCCAGTGTCCTCTGTCCCCTCTGTCCTCTGACCCCTGACCTCTGACCTCTGTCCTCTGTCCTCTGACCTCTGACCTCTGACCTCTGTCCTCTGTCCTCTGACCTCTGACCCCTGACCTCTGACCTCTGACCCCTGACCCCTGACCTCTGACCTCTGACCCCTGTCCTCTGACCCCTGACCTCTGACCTCTGACCTCTGACCTCTGACCTCTGACCTCTGTCCTCTGACCTCTGTCCTCTGTCCTCTGACCTCTGACCCCTGACCCCTGACCTCTGACCTCTGACCTCTGACCTCTGGTCCATCCCTGATCGATCATTGATCAGAGTATTGATTGGTTAGAGTTGGTCCCGTGCTGCTGCTGTTGGACAGGATGAATCACCAGGGTGTCCCAGTCGACATGTGGACGGACACGACTGTGGATTAGGATTAGGAGGACACGCACATGCACACACACACGCACACGCACACACACACACACACACACACACACACACACACACACACACACACACACACCCAACTGTGTGAGCAGGTCAGTCAGTGAGTTAGAGGTTGTCCTTTGTCCTACGTTTCCCAGAATTCCTCTGCGTCAGGTGATCAGGCAGAGGGGGCGTGGCCTGTGTGGTGACTCAGAGGTCAAAGGTCTCGGAGGGACCTGGACCTGAACTGAGACACAGCTGCTGCACCGCCGCCATCTTGGCTCCATCTGGCCCCGCCCCCTAAATATCAGCTCATTTAAATAAGGCGGAGCCACACAAACACTTGACTGGTTGAGGGTCAGTGACATCATCATGATGTGACTCTGTCTCTGTCTCTGTGCAGCTGGTCGGGGAGCAGCAGGAGAGTCGTCCTCTGCTGAGTCCGTCCATCGATGACTTCCTGTCTGAGAGCCGTGGCGACGGCCCCTCGGCGCGACCTCTGACCTCCAACACAGCAGGTGGGTTAACCCCCCCTCCCTCGACACACACACACACACCTGGGCTGAGCCAGGCTCTGCAGGTGAGTTACTGCAGTGAGAGGCTTCTTCACCTTCAGCCAATCAGAGGACACACCTGCCCCCCCCCCCCGTCCTGCTCCGTCCATCTGCTCCCTCTGACTCAGCAGGTACAACAGTCATTACAACACATTCAGTGTCAGTCTGAAGGTCAAAGGTCAGCCGTCTGTGATACGTCCTCACTCTGGAGCAACGTCTGTCGAGTCCAGGACCAGGACCAGGACCAGGACCAGAACTAACGTGTGTGTGTGTGTGGGGGGGGGGGGGTAACACAAATTAAACTCAGTGAGATTAATGATCTGCTGACATCTTCAACTGTCTTTTTATTGAGAACAAGGAACAAAGAGACAGTTCTATAAAAATATTTTAAGATTTTTCTCAGAACACACACCCCCCCGACCCCCGACTCCCTACAGCATCCAGTGCATCCCATTCTAAGAACATTAAAGCCGTAAATAAATAAATAAATAAATGGAGGTTGTGATGGTCAAGGGCGTCAGTTTACTTTGAAAAGTGGTGGGGACAGTTACCATGACCAATGCCCCCCCCCCCCCCCTCCTCCCCACACACACACACACACCGTCACGACGTCAAGGCTCCATCTAATGATGGTAATAATCTGATAGAAAACCGGAAAAAACTGATTTGTGTTGCTACATACACACTCGGTGGGCGCGCACTTCATCCTGCGCAATAGCGCAGCCGGCACCGGTTTGGATGGAGCTGTGACAGACAGCTGGTGCTTCTGTAACAATATAACCTGCCTATATAACTTTGTGTTGATCCAACCATGCTCCTCTACAGCTGAGGCTGTGAAGAACCTCCTCCTCCCGTGGCTGCTCTAGCGCTGTAGATATGTTTTTTTTTTTCATATTTCATTATTGATGGGTAGCTTATTTCGCACACTGCTGATGAGCAGATGAGATTTAATTCTCCGCGGGACTGTGGCGAAAAAGGAAGAAAGTAGCTGTGTTTAGAGAGACGTGACAGGTGTGTCACTATAAGCTGATCAGCTGTGGTCACTGAATTGTTAGACTACGAGGTCATTTCAGTTTGCGCAACTGTGTTTTTTCCTTTTTTTATATTTTTTAAAAATTAAAAAATAAAAACTTAAAATAAAGGCCCCAGGCGTTTATTTGGGACCTGCGTTTATTAATAGTGTTCAACCAGCTTCCTTCTGGAGAAGGCTTCACTCCGTGGCGGCAGGCGGCGGAGGAACGATATGTTTCTCAAGACATTACTGTAAATATGGCCAGGGCGGACTCGTGCTCGGTCTCGCTGACCTCTGTGGTCCTGGCCCGCACAGGTAGGCTACGGATCCGAGACCCCCGTCATGTTGGTCCTCCCTCCTGATCCGCCGCGAGTTGCTACAACCCAGCGGCAGTGTTGCCAAGTCCGCTTATTATAAGCGACTTTGGGCTACTTTTTTTGTGAAGTCGCTTCTAAATATTGGTCGTCGCGGGTTGCGGTTTTTTTGGGCTTGTTGTGAAAGTGTAGTTGCTTTTTTAGGCTTATTTCCAGCTCCATGAGTTGTCCTGCAGATATTTTCGATATGTTATTAAAACGCAGGATAGTTTATCCTCTTGCTTGATCTGTCAACCCTGTCCCCTCCGCCCCTCTCTTTCCTCCGTACACACACATTGTCACGGTGATAGGACGTGTCCCCCTCACCTGCACCCTGAGACTGCTGGCTTTCATCACACTCTCCTCCACTTAAGAGAATTAACATTACCGTAAATTCTCAAATAAAAGCTGGTCTCAGAAGCCGGTTGAATTTCTATTTTCTGCAAGTTCATGTGCACAAAATCTTTCAAAGCCCACGATCGCCGTGGTTGTTGAACCTCAGACCCGACGCACGAGCACCAGCCCCAAAAAGAGAAAAAAAGAAAAAGGGAAGCGCACGGTCCGATGTGACCATGTTTCCACCCGAACACAGCAAGATGAGAATCGACTGACCAAAGGTAAAAGAGAAGGAGCAGTCGGGTCTGACCCCCTGTCTCTAATTAAAACTGGGTCAGTAAGTGAGCCATTGGTCCTACATGGATAGTTACATTTCCGTTTTCCACAAGGTTGTTTTTTTTTGTTTCTTATTTTCTCTTAAATACGTGTGGATTTTTTTTTTTTTTTTGCGTCGGGGGGGGGGGGGGGGTTCGCTTGTTTTGGGCTTGTTTTCATAGTTCCAGTTGCTTGTTTGTCTCGCGAGATCTGGCAACACTGCCCAGCGGACGCCCAGTCTCTCCACTCCTCTCCTTCACTTCAGCACCTGTGTTGGCTCGCTCCACCATCCTTTTCTTTTTTTGATAATGCAACGTAGGCCTATAGCCTAAATACGCGTATGAATAATCAGAGAACAGTAGGTTGTTAATGCTACTTTTTAATAAGTCATTTAGGAGCGAGCCGAGCCAAGCTGACACTGTGCAGACAGGTGCTGGAGTGCGGATGAGAGGAGGACAGACCGGGAGGAGCAACCAGAGGCGTCTCGTCAGTCCTCCGCCGTCTTCAATTTGGGACTCTTATTTGAAGTTTTATGCGCATTGAGTGAGTGAGTGAGTGAGTGAGTGAGTGAGCAAGCGCGAGAGAAAAGTGATGCGCCAGATGATTTCCAACCGGCAAAAACAGAAATGAGACGAAAAACACAGAATATGTCCAGGAGATGTTGTCCCGTCGTCACGACGTGAACGAGGGAGGATCAGATGGCTCAGGTTTAGTAATGAGGAAACGGCTGTCAATCTGTCAGCAGCTGGAAGGGGCCCGCGGAACCGAAGCGCAGGCAGACGGCGCAAATGTTAACCGGTCTGCCTGTTCGCACATCTCGCGCTATGCCTCAGTTCGGCGTCTGTTTTATTTTTCACGCGAGCGTCTGTCAAGCTGGATAGATCATATCGCACCAGACAGGAAGTGAGGCACAGAAAAGGCGAGCGAATCCGGTCAATTTTGAAAATAAAATAGTTAAATGATGATTAATGAAGTTGCTTGTCCATCTATAAATACTATATAAATGTGCATCTGCACACGAGATACACGCACACAGAGGTAGAGACAGACCTGTGTGTGTGGAAAACTGAACAGGCTATAAACGAGTGGAGTCGATGTTTTACCGGCGAGGAGAGCATGCAGCAGAAGCAGCTCCCTGTGACCAGCAGCGCCTGAAGATGCGCGCAGCGCCCGCTTCGTCCGGGCTGTGAGAACTACTTTAATCAAAGCTACATTGTTGCGAGTCGGCTCCTGCAGAAGCTCTGCGCCGTGCACACTGTTTCAGCTGCCTATTTTTCATAGTTTTTTCGTCATTCTTCATTAGGATAATGTTAGGCTGAGTTAATTTTGCGGTGGGGACAAAATTGTTCTTGACAAAAAGTGGTGGGGACATGTCCCCAGCGTCCCCAGCGTAAATGACGCCTATGGTGATGGTGACAGGTAAAGGTATCATTCAACAGCTGTGAAGACTTTAACAAAGAGAAGAAAGCAGTGGAGTAGGTCCTCAGCCTGACCGTCTGTCCTCTTCAGTCCTGTCCACAGCTCTAGACCTGGTGGACCTGAGCGAGCCAGGGGACAGCAGCGGGGGCAGCAGCAGCAGCAGCGGGGGGGGAGGAGCAGGAGGAGCAGGAGGAGTGAAGGAGCAGAAGAGGAGGAGTCCTCTGAGGAGGAAGCCCAGCTCCAGGAGTCCTCGCCGTAAAACCTGTCCCGATGAGACGGAGCTGATCCAGGTGGAGGTGCAGCCGCTGCCCCCCAGCCCCAGGACGCCGGAGAGGAGCTCCCTGGACTCAGGTGAACCGGCACTCATCAGGGTAAAAGCCCCGAGCTCTAATCGCTCCTTAATCTGGGCTTTCATTGTTATTTTATTGTGTAGAGACAAAAGACACAAGACACGTGTGGTGACGACAAGAACAAAAGACTAACACATACGAGTCAGTACAGAACAGCAGCTGCAGCGCCGCTAACACAGGGAGCTGCAGCGCCGCTAACACAGGCTGCTGCAGCGCTGCTAACACAGGGAGCTGCAGCGCTGCAACGCCGCTAACACAGGCTGCTCCAGCGCCGCTAACACAGGCAGCTGCAGCGCCGCTAACACAGGCGGCTGCAGCGCCGCTAACACAGGCGGCTGCAGCGCCGCTAACACAGGGAGCTGCAGCGTCGCTAACACAGGCGGCTGCAGCGTCGCTAACACAGGCGGCTGCAGCGTCGCTAACACAGGGAGCTGCAGCGCTGCAACGCCGCTAACACAGGCAGTTGCAGCGTCGCTAACATAGGGAGCTGCAGCGTCGCTAACACAGGCTGCTACAGCGTCGCTAACACAGGCTGCTGCAGCGTCGCTAACACAGGGAGCTGCAGCGCCGCTAACACAGGGAGCTGCAGCGTCGCTAACACAGGGAGCTGCAGCGCTGCAACGCCGCTAACACAGGCAGTTGCAGCGTCGCTAACATAGGGAGCTGCAGCGTTGCTAACACAGGCTGCTGCAGCGTCGCTAACACAGGGAGCTGCAGCGCCGCTAACACAGGGAGCTGCAGCGCCGCTAACACAGGGAGCTGCAGCGTCGCTAACACAGGCAGCTGCAGCGCCGCTAACACAGGCAGCTGCAGCGCCGCTAACACAGGCAGCTGCAGTGCCGCTAACACAGGCAGCTCCAGCGCAGCTAACGCAGGGAGCTGCAGCGCCGCTAACGCAGGCAGCTGCAGCGTCGCTAACGCAGGCAGCTGCAGCAGCACTAACACAGGCTGTTCCAGCGCCGCTAACACAGGCAGCTGCAGCGCCGCTAACACAGGCAGCTGCAGCGCCGCTAACACAGGCAGCTGCAGCGCCGCTAACGCAGGCAGCTCCAGCGCCGCTAACGCAGGGAGCTGCAGCGCCGCTAACGCAGGCAGCTGCAGCGTCGCTAACGCAGGCAGCTGCAGCAGCACTAACACAGGCTGTTCCAGCGCCGCTAACACAGGGAGCTGCAGCGCCGCTAACACAGCGAGCTGCAGCGTCGCTAACACAGGCAGCTGTAGCGTCGCTAACACAGGCAGCTGCAGCAGCACTAACACAGGCTGTTCCAGCGCCGCTAACACAGGCAGCTGCAGCGCCGCTAACACAGGCAGCTGCAGCGCCGCTAACACAGGCTGTTCCAGCGCCGCTAACACAGGCAGCTGCAGCGCCGCTAACACAGGCTGTTCCAGCGCCGCTAACACAGGCAGCTGCAGCGCCGCTAACACAGGCTGTTCCAGCGCCGCTAACACAGGCAGCTGCAGTGTCGCTAACACAGGGAGCTGCAGCGCCGCTAACACAGGCAGCTGCAGCGTCGCTAACACAGGCAGCTGCAGCGCCGCTAACACAGGGAGCTGCAGCGCCGCTAACACAGGCAGCTGCAGCGCCGCTAACACAGGCAGCTGCAGCGTCGCTAACACAGGCTGTTCCAGCGCCGCTAACACAGGCAGCTGCAGCGCCGCTAACACAGGCAGCTGCAGCGTCGCTAACACAGGGAGGTGCAGCGCCGCTAACACAGGCAGCTGCAGCGCCGCTAACACAGGCAGCTGCAGCGTCGCTAACACAGGCAGCTGCAGCAGCGCTAACACAGGGAGCTGCAGCGCCGCTAACACAGGGAGCTGCAGCGCCGCTAACACAGGGAGCTGCAGCGTCGCTAACACAGGCAGCTGTAGCGTCGCTAACACAGGCAGCTGCAGCAGCACTAACACAGGCTGTTCCAGCGCCGCTAACACAGGCAGCTGCAGCGCCGCTAACACAGGCAGCTGCAGCGCCGCTAACACAGGCAGCTGCAGCACCGCTAACACAGGGAGCTGCAGCGCCGCTAACACAGGGAGCTGCAGCGCCGCTAACACAGGGAGCTGCAGCGCCGCTAACACAGGCAGCTGCAGCGCCGCTAACACAGGCAGCTGCAGCGTCGCTAACACAGGGAGCTGCAGCGTCGCTAACACAGGGAGCTGCAGCGCCGCTAACACAGGGAGCTGCAGCGCCGCTAACACAGGGAGCTGCAGCGCCGCTAACACAGGGAGCTGCAGCGTCGCTAACACAGGGAGCTGCAGCGTCGCTAACACAGGCAGCTGCAGCGCCGCTAACACAGGCAGCTGCAGCGCCGCTAACACAGGGAGCTGCTGCAGCGCCGCTAACACAGGCAGATGCAGCGCTGCCTGAGCGGCTTTTATTGTGACGAGGCTCCACTTCCTGTCAACCCTGAGTCACCTTTGGTCTGAAGCATTGTGTCGTTGTCATGGTTACAGTCAGCCTGTCCTCGCCGCTGGACAAGTGGGACGAGGTGAACCTGGATTTGGGGGACGGAGGACGCAGGAGGAGACACGAGAAGAGATGCTCGTCCCACCACTCGTCCAGCGAACTGCTGTGGTGAGGACACCGTCTCACCTGTCTGTCTCTACCTGTCTGTCCTACACCGTCTCACCTGTCTGTCTCTACCTGTCTGTCTCACCTGTCTGTCTCTACCTGTCTGTCTCACCTGTCTGTCTCACCTGTCTGTCTCTACCTGTCTGTCTCACCTGTCTGTCCTACACCGTCTCACCTGTCTGTCTCACCTGTCTGTCTCTACCTGTCTGTCTCTACCTGTCTGTCTCACCTGTCTGTCCTACACCGTCTCACCTGTCTGTCTCTACCTGTCTGTCTCTGTCTCTACCTGTCTGTCTCTACCTGTCTGTCTCACCTGTCTGTCCTACACCGTCTCACCTGTCTGTCTCACCTGTCTGTCTCTACCTGTCTGTCTCACCTGTCTGTCCTACACCGTCTCACCTGTCTGTCCTACACCGTCTCACCTGTCTGTCTCTACCTGTCTGTCTCTACCTGTCTGTCTCACCTGTCTGTCCTACACCGTCTCACCTGTCTGTCTCTACCTGTCTGTCTCACCTGTCTGTCCTACACCGTCTCACCTCTCTGTCTCACCTGTCTGTCTCTACCTGTCTGTCTCTACCTGTCTGTCTCACCTGTCTGTCCTACACCGTCTCACCTGTCTGTCTCTACCTGTCTGTCTCTGTCTCTACCTGTCTGTCTCTACCTGTCTGTCTCACCTGTCTGTCCTACACCGTCTCACCTGTGTGTCTCTACCTGTCTGTCCTACACCGTCTCACCTGTCTGTCTCACCTGTCTGTCTCTACCTGTCTGTCTCACCTGTCTGTCCTACACCGTCTCACCTGTCTGTCCTACACCGTCTCACCTGTCTGTCTCTACCTGTCTGTCCTACACCGTCTCACCTGTCTGTCTCATGTCCCAGGTCTGCAGAGTTCAGGACAGACCCTCTCATGAAGACGTCCTTCAACATCCACAGCTTGTCGGACCTGGACTCCAGGTCCTCCACTGTCCAGGTACGGTAACCATGGTAACCCCCTCCTCCTCCCTGCTGCTCCGTCTGTCCCTCAGTCTGTCCCTCTGAGGACAGGATGAGGACAGGGCAGTGTGTAGTTCAGGGAGCGTGGGACAAAGCAGACTGAACTGTGTGTGTGTCCAGGACTGCGCGGCGTCCAGACAGCGCCGACGGACTCGGTCCCTGCTGGACAGACACGAGTCTCTGGAGGACGAGTTCGTCAGAGCCAAGGCTGCTGTGGAGGTACACACACACACACACACACACACACACACACACACACACACACACACACACACACACACCTACACACACACACACACACACACACACACACACACACACACACACACACACACACACACACACACACACACACACACACACACACACACACACACACACACACACACACACACACACACACACACACACACACACACACACACACACACACCTACACACACACACACACACACACACACACACCTACACACACCTACACACACAGACACACACACACCTACACACACAGACTCACACACACACAGACACACACACCTACACACACCTACACACACACACACACACACACACACACACACACACACACCTACACACACACACACACACACACACACACACACACACACACACACACACACACACACCTACACACACACACACACACACACACACACCTACACACACACACACACACACACACACACACACACACACACACACACACACACACACACACACACACACCTACACACACCTACACACACACACACACACACACACACACACACACACGCACGCACACACACACACGCACACGCACACACACGCGCACACACACACACACATTCACCTTCCTGTGTCCAGACGTCCTCTTCACTTCCTGTCCTCACTGTACAAAACAAATGGCCCTGTTTCCATGACAATCATCAGCTGCAGATGCATTGTGGGAAATGTGTGTGTGTGTGTGTGTGTGTGTGTGTGTGTGTGTCAGTCGGACACAGAGTTCTGGGACAAGATGCAGGCGGAGTGGGAGGAGCTCGCCAGGAGGAACTGGCTCGACGAATCAGAGGGGGAGCAGCCGAACCCTAGACCACCTGGACCGCCTGGACCGCCTGGACCGCCTGGGGACAAGGTGAGTCCTGGACCCAATTACCAACGGAAGACAGGGAGTTATCAATAAGTGATTTGAAATGATTGCATGGGATAAATGAGAGTTAGTTGTAGGTGATTCCAGGTTGTGGGGCATCAGCTGAGAAGCAGACCTCCCTGGCTCAGTCTGGGTTTTGGAGTGTGTCATTGCAACCAGTTACTAGAGCGGGTGTTAGAAGTGATTGTGGACTGAATAAGTAATGAAGAGATGTAGGTGGGAAGTTTGCCAGTGAGGGCTTTAGAGATGAAAAGAAGCCTGTGGGAATCACGTCTTTGAGCGAGGGATCCATCCTACTAAGTCATACAGAGTGATGTCATACAGAGTGATGTCATACAGAGTGATGTCATACAGAGTGATGTCATACAGAGTGATGAGTGGAGCAGGTGGCACCAGTAATAAATCTAAGGACAGAGTGGTAGATGGCATTTAGGGATTTGAGAGTGGAGACAGAGGCATGCATGTAAATGATGTCACCATAGTCTAGGACAGACATGAAAACAGCCTCCACTAGTCTCTTTCTACATGCCAGTGGAAAGTTTCCTTTATTACGGTACAGGAAACCAATTTTTTGATTGAATTTTGTTCTTTTTACAAGATGATCAATATGGGAGTTGAACGTAAGTTTATCATCAATCAAGATGCCAAGATATAGATAGATATTTGTTAATGATATTGATATTTGTTTTATAATATTGGTGATTTTTTATTGGAATTAATCATTAATATCTTGCAATATTGATCAATAGCTCCACTGTTCTACAGTACAGAGACTCCAAAATCACCACGCACACCAAGGGACTCCTCATGGTCACACTACAACAGCTTTTTTGGAAAGATTTGCATTTTTATAATTTTGGTGATTTTTTATTGGAATTAATCATTAATATCTTGCAAATGCTGATGGCATGATGACATCATCAGGGTGAGACACCTTGATGGACACAGAACTCCTTCGCTGCAGAGTCCTGGAGGATTATTATTGTTGCACATGATGTCACGGCGGGGAGCCATGGCGCCGTGGGCGGTGGCGTGGACAGCGTGCGTGGCGGTGGCGTGGACAGCGTGGACGGCGTGGGCGGTGGCGTGGACAGCGTGCACGGCGTGGGCGGTGGCGTGGACAGCGTGCACGGCGTGGGCGGTGGCGTGGACAGCGTGCACGGCGGTGGCGGTGGCGTGGACAGCGTGGGCGGTGGCGTGGACGGCGTGGACGGTGGCGTGGACAGCGTGGACGGCGGGCGACCCCGGCGCTGCAGATGTTCCAGATGAGGGATTACGTGGCTGAGCTCTGTGTTAATCTGAGGCTTTAATCCTCTGACCTGAGATCAGCTGAGCGGCGCCGTGCTAATCCCCCCCACCGCCGCCGCCGCCACCGCCGCCACGCAGGTGTTACATCACCGTGGTGACCGGGGGGGAAGTCACTCTGATGTCTGTTGACACATGTTGAACAGATGTTGAGCCGTGGCTCCGCTTCATGTTCATGATGTCATCATGATGTCATCAATAGTCACATCTACAGGAAGTCAGACAACCAATCAGTGACCACCGTTCAGCTGTCAATCACAGCTCACTTCCTGCTGAGGTTTCACAATAAAAGCTTTCCAAGAACTGGAGGGATTACATCCTCTCCACTCAGAGGCTTTTAATCTGAAACATCTGGACAGGAAGTCAGAGACAGGTCCAATAACCCCCCCCCCCCCCCCTCCGTGTGCTGCAGGTCTACTGCTTCAGCTCCAACAACCCGTACAGAGACTGGCCCAACGCCTTCGCCGAGGGGCAGGACCGCGCCCGCGATGGAGACCTGAACGCCGCCGTGCTGCTGCTGGAGGCCGCCATCCTGCAGGACCCGCAGGACTCTGAGGTAACACCTGGTCCGGGTCCGGGTCCGGGTCTGGGTCCAGGTCCGGGTCCGGGTCCAGGTCCGGGTCCGGGTCCGGGTCCGGGTCCGGGTCCGGGTCCGGGTCCGGGTCCGGGTCCAGGTCCGGGTCCGGGTCCAGGTCCGGGTCCTGGTCCGGGTCCGGGTCCGGGTCCGGGTCCGGGTCCGGGTCCGGGTCCAGGTCCGGGTCCTGGTCCGGGTCCGGGTCCGGGTCCGGGTCCGGGTCCAGGTCCGGGTCCGGGTCCGGGTCCTGGTCCGGGTCCGGGTCCGGGTCCGGGTCCGGGTCCGGGTCCAGATCCGGGTCCAGGTCCGGGTCCAGGTCCTGGTCCTGGTCCTGGTCCAGGTCCTGGTCCGGGTCTGGGTCCGGGTCTGGGTCCAGGTCCTTATTCTGAGCGTGTTCAGTCATATGATGTCGTAATGAGCTGAACTCCTTGGTTTGTTCTGATAGAACAAAGTTCTGTTCTGAGAAGCCCCGCCCCTCAGGGTGGTGGCTGAGTTTTATCACTTGTCGTCAGGGAGACGGGCTCCCCCCGGTGGTTGTTTAGTTTAGTTCATTAAAGGCTCTTGATCACTGAGATGATAATACACAACCATTCACATACAACACACACACAAACACAAACACAAAGACACAGAAGAATGTTCTAGAACAAAGACAAAGACACGACAGCCTCTTAACGTCCAGCTCTCAGAGCAGCTCAACCACAGCTCTTACCCTGGGTAAACAACAACAACAACAACAACAACAACAACAACAACAACAACAACAACAACAACAACAACAACTGTAGCTTCTTCTTGAAGCTACAACGTTATTGTCCAAAACCAAACCAAGTGTTACTTGGTTCTGCGCTGCCATTGGCTGGAGTTCAACGTCTTCTGTTTGAAGTCTGTTCTACGGTACGACTGTTTTTACCTGAAAATGCTTCTTTGCTATTCTTTGATCGTAGCTATTTTCCATTCAGAAGGACAAACACATGTTTCATAATATAATATAGATTATAGATTATATATATATATATATATATATATATATAATATAAGCAGCGGGTAGAGCGGTCGTCATGGGAACTGCAGCTGCTTCTTCTTCATGTGTTTCAGGCCTGGCAGCTGCTGGGGACGACGCAGGCCGAGAACGAGAACGAGCCGGCCGCCATCGTGTCCCTGCAGAGGTACACGTCCTGTCTCTGTCTGTCCCTCAGGTGTCTGTCCCACCTGTCTCTGTCTCACCTGTCTCACCTGTCCCTGTCTGTCTCACCTGTCTCACCTGTCTCTGTCTCACCTGTCTCTGTCTCACCTGCCTCACCTGTCTCTGTCTCACCTGTCTCTGTCTCACCTGTCTCTGTCTCACCTGTCTCACCTGTCTCTGTCTCACCTGTCTCACCTGTCTCTGTCTCACCTGTCCTCTGTCTCACCTGTCTCTGTCTCACCTGTCTCACCTGTCTCTGTCTCACCTGTCTCTGTCTCACCTGCCTCACCTGTCTCTGTCTCACCTGTCTCTGTCTCACCTGTCTCACCTGTCTCTGTCTCACCTGTCTCACCTGTCTCTGTCTCACCTGTCCTCTGTCTCACCTGTCTCACCTGTCTCTGTCTCACCTGTCTCACCTGTCTCTGTCTCACCTGTCTCTGTCTCACCTGTCTCACCTGTCTCTGTCTCACCTGTCTCACCTGTCTCTGTCTCTGTCTCACCTGTCTCTGTCTGTCTCACCTGTCTCTGTCTCACCTGTCTCTGTCTCACCTGTCTCACCTGTCTCTGTCTGTCTCACCTGTCTCTGTCTGTCTCACCTGTCTCACCTGTCTCTGTCTCACCTGTCTCACCTGTCTCTGTCTCACCCTTCTCACCTGTCTCTGTCTCTGTCTCACCTGTCTCTGTCTGTCTCACCTGTCTCTGTCTCACCTGTCTCTGTCTCACCTGTCTCACCTGTCTCTGTCTGTCTCACCTGTCTCACCTGTCTCTGTCTCTGTCTCACCTGTCTCACCTGTCTCTGTCTCACCTGTCTCACCTGTCTCTGTCTCACCTGTCTGTCTCACCTGTCTGTCTCACCTGTCTCTGTCTCACCTGTCTCTGTCTCACCTGTCTCACCTGTCTCTGTCTCACCTGTCTCACCTGTCTCTGTCTCACCTGTCTCACCTGTCTCTGTCTCACCTGTCCCTGTCTCACCTGTCCCTGTCTGTCCCTCAGGTGTCTCTGTCTCACCTGTCTCACCTGTCCCACCTGTCTCACCTGTCCCTGTCTGTCCCCCAGGTGTCTCTGTCCCACCTGTCTCACCTGTCTCACCTGTCTCTGTCTCACCTGTCCTCTGTCTCACCTGTCTCACCTGTCCCACCTGTCTCACCTGTCTCACCTGTCCCTGTCTGTCCCTCAGGTGTCTCTGTCTCACCTGTCCCACCTGTCTCACCTGTCCCTGTCTGTCCCTCAGGTGTCTCTGTCTCACCTGTCCCACCTGTCTCACCTGTCTCACCTGTCCCTCAGGTGTCTGTCTCACCTGTCTCACCTGTCTCTGTCTCACCTGTCTCACCTGTCCCTGTCTGTCCCTCAGGTGTCTCTGTCTCACCTGTCTCACCTGTCTCTGTCTCACCTGTCTCACCTGTCCCACCTGTCTCACCTGTCCCTGTCTGTCCCTCAGGTGTCTCTGTCTCACCTGTCTCTGTCTCACCTGTCTCACCTGTCCCTCAGGTGTCTGTCTCACCTGTCTCTGTCTCACCTGTCTCTGTCTCACCTGTCTCACCTGTCCCACCTGTCCCTGTCTCACCTGTCTCTGTCTCACCTGTCTCACCTGTCTCACCTGTCTCTGTCTCACCTGTCTCACCTGTCCCACCTGTCCCTGTCTCACCTGTCTCTGTCTCACCTGTCCCTGTCTGTCCCCCAGGTGTCTCTGTCCCACCTGTCTCACCTGTCTCACCTGTCTCTGTCTCACCTGTCCTCTGTCTCACCTGTCTCACCTGTCCCACCTGTCTCACCTGTCTCACCTGTCCCTGTCTGTCCCTCAGGTGTCTCTGTCTCACCTGTCCCACCTGTCTCACCTGTCCATGTCTGTCCCTCAGGTGTCTGTCTCACCTGTCTGTCCCTCAGGTGTCTGTCTCACCTGTCTGTCCCTCAGGTGTCTGTCTCACCTGTCTCTGTCTCACCTGTCTCTGTCTCACCTGTCTGTCCCTCAGGTGTCTGTCTCACCTGTCTCACCTGTCTCTGTCTCACCTGTCCATGTCTGTCCCTCAGGTGTCTGTCTCACCTGTCTCACCTGTCTCTGTCTCACCTGTCTGTCCCTCAGGTGTCTGTCTCACCTGTCTCTGTCTCACCTGTCTCTGTCTCACCTGTCTCACCTGTCCCACCTGTCCCTGTCTCACCTGTCTCTGTCTCACCTGTCTCACCTGTCTCACCTGTCTCACCTGTCTCTGTCTCACCTGTCTCACCTGTCCCTGTCTGTCCCTCAGGTGTCTGTCTCACCTGTCCCTGTCCCACCTGTCTCTGTCTCACCTGTCTCACCTGTCCCTGTCTCACCTGTCTCTGTCTCACCTGTCTCACCTGTCTCTGTCTCACCTGTCTCTGTCTCACCTGTCTCTGTCTCACCTGTCTCACCTGTCCCTGTCTCACCTGTCTCTGTCTCACCTGTCTCACCTGTCTCTGTCTCACCTGTCTCTGTCTCACCTGTCTCACCTGTCTCTGTCTCACCTGTCTCTGTCTCACCTGTCTCACCTGTCTCTGTCTCACCTGTCTCACCTGTCTCTGTCTCACCTGTCTCATCTGTCTCTGTCTCACCTGTCTCACCTGTCTCACCTGTCTCTGTCTCACCTGTCTCACCTGTCTCACCTGTCTCTGTCTCACCTGTCTCTGTCTCACCTGTCTCTGTCCCACCTGTCTCTGTCTCACCTGTCTCACCTGTCTGTCCCTCAGGTGTCTGTCTCACCTGTCTCACCTGTCTCTGTCTCACCTGTCTCTGTCTCACCTGTCTCACCTGTCTCTGTCTCACCTGTCTCACCTGTCTCTGTCTCACCTGTCTCACCTGTCTCACCTGTCTCACCTGTCTGTCCCTCAGGTGTCTGTCTCTGCGTCCCAACAACCTTGCGGCCCTCATGGCGTTGGCGGTCAGCTTCACCAACAGCGGCGTGCAGCGTGAGGCGTGTGACGCTCTGCGCCGCTGGATCAGCCATCATCCTCGCTACGCACACCTGGTGACGCTACAGGGTTCCCCCGCCACGCCGCGCAGGGGCCCCGCGCCCAGGTACACAACACAACACAACAACACCACAACAACACAACAACAACAACCACAACACCACAACAACAACAACACCACAACAACAACACCACAACACAACAACACCACAACAACAACAACACCACAACAACACAACAACAACAACCACAACACCACAACAACAACAACACCACAACAACAACACCACAACACAACAACACCACAACAACAACAACACCACAACACAACAACACCACAACAACACCACAACACAACAACACCACAACAACAACAACGCACCACAACACAACAACACCACAACAACAACACCACAACAACAACACACCACCACAACAACAACACCACAACAACAACAACACCACAACAACAACACACCACAACAACAACACCACAACACCACAACAACACAACAACACCACAACACAACAACACCACAACACCACAACACAACAACACCACAACAACAACACACCACAACAACAACACCACAACAACAACACCACAACAACACAACAACACCACAACACAACAACACCACAACACAACAACAACAACACCACAACAACAACCACAACAACAACAACACAACAACAACACCACCACAACAACAACACCACAACACAACAACACCACAACACAACAACACCACAACACAACAACAACACCACAACACAACAACAACACCACAACAACAACCACAACAACAACAACAACAACACCACAACAACACACCACAACAACACCACAACAACAACACCACAACAACAACACAACAACACCACAACAACAACAACAACTACAACAACAACACCACAACACAACAACAACACAACAACACCACCACAACAACACCATAACAACACCACAACAACAACAACAACACCACCACAACAACAACAACAACACCACAACAACAACAACAACACCACAACAACACAACAACAACAACCACAACACCACAACAACAACACAACAACAACAACACAACAACAACACAACACCACAACAACACAACAACCACAACACCACAACAACAACACAACACAACAACACCACCACAACAACAACAACAACAACACCACAACAACAACAACAACAACAACACCACAACACAACAACAACACAACAACAACAACACCACAACAACACCACAACACAACAACAACACAACAACAACAACAACAACAACACAACAACAACAACAACACCACCACAACAACAACAACAACATAACAACACCACAACAACACAACACAACAACAACAACAACAACAACACCACAACAACAACAACCACAACACCACAACAACAACACAACAACACCACAACAACAACAACAGCACACCACAACAACAACACCACAACAACAACAACAGCACAACAACAACACACCAACAACAACAACAACAACAACAACAACAACAACAACAACAACAACAACAACATACATGTTGGTTATTTCCTTCCATCGGACCTTGGAGTTGCCATAGCAACTCTGATAAACATGGTCACATGGTGCAAAAGCAAAGCCTTGTGGGAGATGGAGTTGTGACACCTGTGTGTGTGTGTGTGTGTGTGTGTGTGTGTGTGTGCAGCGACGTGCAGTGTGTGCTGCAGCTCTTCCAGGACGCCTCGCTGCTCAACGTGGACTCAGTGGATCCAGATCTCCAGACCGGACTGGGAGTCCTGTTCAACCTGAGCTCCGACTTCGACCGCGCCGTGGAGGCCTTCACCGCCGCGCTGTCCGTCAGGCCGCAGGTACACACACACACACACACACACACACACACACACACACACACACACACACACACACACACACACACACACAGCGCTCTCCGTCAGGCCGCAGGTACACACACACACACACACAGCGCTGTCCGTCAGGCCGCAGGTACACACACACACACACACAGCGCTGTCCGTCAGGCCGCAGGTACACGCACACACACACACACACACACAGCGCTGTCCGTCAGGCCGCAGGTACACGCACACACACACACACACACACAGCGCTGTCCGTCAGGCCGCAGGTACACGCACACACACACACACACACACAGCGCTGTCCGTCAGGCCGCAGGTACACACACACACACACAACGATGGCAGCGTTTTACTATTGGTCAAGACATGACGGAGTCTCATTGGTCGGTTTAGAAGCTGGTTCCTCATGAACAAACTCATGTTGTCCAATCAGGGACGCGTCTCTTAGCGTCTCTTAGCGTCTCCTAGCGTCTCTTAGCGTCTCTTAGCGTCTCTTAGCGTCTCTTAGCGTCTCTTAGCGTCTCTTAGCGTCTCTTAGCGTCTCTTAGCGTCTCTTAGCGTCTCTTAGCGTCTCTTAGCGTCTCCTAGCGTCTCTTAGCGTCTCTTAGCGTCTCTTAGCGTTTCTTAGCGTCTCTTAGCGTCTCTTAGCGTCTCTTAGCGTCTCTTAGCGCCTCTTAGCGTCTCTTAGCGTCTCTTAGCGTCTCTTAGCGTTTATTAGCGTTTATTAGCGTCTATTAGCGTCTCTTAGCGTTTCTTAGCGTCTCTTAGCGTTTCCTAGCGTCTATTAGCGTCTCTTAGCGTCTCTTAGCGCCTCTTAGCGTCTCTTAGCGTCTCTTAGCGTTTATTAGCGTCTATTAGCGTCTCTTAGCGTCTCTTAGCGTTTCTTAGCGTCTCTTAGCGTTTCTTAGCGTTTCTTAGCGTCTCTTAGCGTCTCTTAGCGTCTCTTAGCGTCTCTTAGCGTTTCTTAGCGTCTCTTAGCGTCTCTTAGCGTCTCTTAGCGTTTCTTAGCGTCTCTTAGCGTCTCTTAGTGTCTCTTAGCGTCTCTAAGCGTCTCTTAGCGTTTCTTAGCGTCTCTTAGCGTCTCTTAGCGTCTCTTAGCGTCTCTTAGCGTCTCTTAGCGTTTCTTAGCGTCTCTTAGCGTCTCTTAGCGTTTCTTAGCGTTTCTTAGCGTCTCTTAGCGTCTCTTAGCGTTTCTTAGCATCTCTTAGCGTCTATTAGCGTCTATTAGCGTCTGTTAGCATCCAGATACGGGACGGTTCTGTATGTTGAGACATGGTTGGCGTCCCCGGCTAAGCCCCGCCCCCTGTCCTCAGGACTACCTGCTGTGGAACCGGCTGGGCGCCACGCTGGCCAACGGGAACCGCAGCGAGGAGGCGGTGGAGGCGTACAGCCGCGCGCTGGAGCTGCAGCCCGGATTCATCCGCTCCAGATACAACCTGGGAATCAGCTGCATCAACCTGGGAGCACACAGGTACACACACACACACAGAGACACACACACGTACACACACACACACACAGGTACACACACACACACACACACACACACACACACACACACACACACACACGCACAGAATGGACAGGAATGGATCGTTACACTGATGCTGCGTTCAGGTGCAGTCGGGCAGACGACTACAGAATGTTCCTTTAAAATACATTTACATACACGCACAAACATGAAGACATAAAGACACAACCTCACAACACAAACACAGACTCACAAACCACTCTAGACTACGACATCATACGGATACGCTGTGGTTCTCAACCATCTGTTCATCAAGAACCTAAACCAACAACTAGACCTCGGACCCTGGACCAGGTCCAGACGTCAACACCAGAAATACACACATATTGGTTCTGAGACTGGACAACGTTACTGTTTTATACATTTAAATCAGGGCCAATGGTGTGAATTATTGGAAATATTATAGAGACATTTCTGTAAAAAAAAAACTGGTCCAATCCAAAAGTGGTAAAAATTCTAAAAAAAAAAAATTAAAAGAACAAAAAAAAAGTAAGTAAAAATTTTCTAAGTAAAAAGTGTAAAAATTTCTAAAACAAAAGTTTTTAAAAAATGTACAAAAAGTGGTAAAAAAAAAGTCTTCTAAAAAAAAGTGGTAAAATTTCAAGAAAAAATCAGGGACCCCCTTCAATCCCTCAAGGACCCCAGGGGTCCCGGACCCCCCGCTGAGAACCACTGCTGTAACGACACCAGTTACCTGGTGAGGAAATGATCGGGTTTATGATAGAAATAAGGTTGAAAAACATGGAAATGACCCTTTAAAGCAGACAACGTTGTTATTCAAGACCAAAAACAGTTGTTTATTGTCTCTGTCCTGGTCCTGGTCCTGGTTCTGGTCCTGGTCCTGGTCCTGATCCTGGTCCTGGTCCTGATCCCGGTCCTGGTCCTGGTCCTGGTCCTGGTCCTGGTCCTGATCCTGGTCCCGGTCCTGGTCCTGGTCCTGGTCCTGCAGGGAGGCGGTCACCAACTTCCTGACGGCGCTGAGCCAGCAGCGGCGGAGCCAGCGCTGCAGCCAGCAGCAGATGTCGGCCAACATCTGGGCGGCGCTGCGCATCGCCGTGTCCATGATGGACCGGCCCGAGCTGTTCCAGGCCGCCAGCGTGGGAGACCTGGACCTGCTGCTGCGCGCCTTCGACCAGGACGCCGCGTGACGCTGCGTGACGCCACCACGGCCGCCACCACGGCCGCCACGGCCGCCACGGCCGCGTGACGCCGCCGCGGCACCAAAGACACGGCGGTTTAAGAGCACAACCCTTTAGCTTCCTGAAGCCATGACACGCAGCGCCTGTAGCCACGCCCACCAGTGATGTCACAGCCCGGTGTGACAGCTGGAGTGCACGTCCGCATCGCCACCACTTACTTAAAGGGATAGTTCACCCAAAATTCAAATTTCAGCAGTATTTGTCCATATGGTTGTGAATGGATACCACACCAACAAACATCCAGATCCCTCCATCCTGCTGGTCTGTAACGTCCCTCTGGTGGTGACCCCCCCCTCCAGGAGGAACTGTTCCTCCATCCTGCTGGTCTGTAACGTCCCTCTGGTGGTGACCCCCCCCCCCAGACCAGCAGTATGGAGGGATCTGGATGTTTGTTGAAGTGGTGTCCATTGACGACCATTATATGGACAAATCCTGCTGCGTGGACCCCCCGTAACTCAGAGAAGGAACGGAGGACTCTGATCCACATGAGGGGGAGGAGATGATGAGAAAGATGATGAAATTTGAATTTTGGGTGAACTATCCCTTTAAGAGCTTCTCTCCGAACCACCTGTACATACATGAACCAGATCAATACTATCAATCTGATCACTAATATTAATTGATCATTATAACCAATCAGATCGCTTCCTCCAGGCGACGCCTCACTCTGACTTCCTGTTTCCACTCGCCCGCTACATATGATGTCACTCATGTCGCTTTATTCTGAAGGTCTGTTTTGTTTTGAAAGTGTTGTTTTATTTGTCAGTCTGTACTGTGTTTGTTTTGTGTTTTTTTCAGAAGCTGTTTCTTATTTTGACACTCTTATTCTGAAAATTTGAGTTTTATTCTGAAAATCTATGTTTTATTCTGAAAATCTATGTTTTATTCTGAAAATCTATGTTTTATTCTGAAGGTCTGTGTTTTATTCTGATGTTTTGTGATTTATTAAGGTACTCTTATTTTGAAATTCTCTGTTTTTGTTTTGGATGTTCTGCGTTTTATTCTGAAGGTCTGTCTCCTCTCCTTCCTGTCGAGGTCTCAGGTGAATCAGCAGATCAATCACATATTTTCAAACAGATCAAACATATTTATTATAGATAGTCGATCACATTATAACCTCAGTAAATACACGATTATTGGTGATCAATATGTCTATTGATCAGTTAAACCTCCTGTTGTCCTCCTGGGTCAAGGAGGGAGGGAAGGAAGGAAGGAAGGAAGGAAGGAAGGAAGGAAGGAAGGAAGGAAGGAAGGAAGGAAGGAAGGAAGGAAGGAAGAAGGAAGGAAGGAAGGAAGAAGGAAGGAAGGAAGGAAGGAAGGACAAAGGGAACAAAGGAAGGAAAGATGAAAGGAAGGAAGGAAGGAAGGAAGGAAGGAAGGAAGGAAGGAAGGAAGGAAGGAAGGAAGGAAGGAAGGAAGGAAGGAAGGAAGGAAGGGAGGGAGGGAGGAAGGAAGGAAGGAAGGAAAGAAGGAAGGAAGGAAAGAAGGAAGGAAGGAAAGAAGGGAGGAAGGAAGGAAGGAAGGAAAGAAGGAAGGAAGGAAGGAAGGGAGGAAGGAAGGAAGGAAAGAAGGGAGGAAGGAAGGAAGGAAGGAAGGAAGGAAGGAAGGAAGGAAGGAAGGAAGGAAGGAAGGAAGGAAGGAAAGAAGGAAGGAAGGAAGGAAGGAAGGAAGGAAGGAAGGAAAGAAGGGAGATTGGTTAATAAACAAACTTCATCCTGATCGATCACATTCATTTGATCATTGAACTTTATTGATCAGAGTCAGAACGACGCTGTGAATGAATGAAACGATGACATCACTGATGACATCACTGACTGTGTGTGTGTGTTAATCAGTTCAGGTTAAAGACTGATAATGATCAATGATGACGATCAGCTGAATCTTCTTCTTCTTCACGTCTTTCACTTCCTGTCACGTTCTCATGGCAACAGCTGTACAGGCAATAATCAATAATCAATAACCACCTGTAACCTGAGCTGATGTTTTAGAATTAAACTGATAAGAGCCATTGATCGGTGTGGAGTCTCTCTCTGTTCCATGGTGACGTCACCGTGGTGACCGTGGACATACCATAATAGTCCAGTCCAAACCCGCTCCGTGTCTCCGTAGCTACGCTGCTGTTTTCTTTCTTCTTTTTTGAGGGGGGCTGTTTGTTTGTTTCTTTTCGCTGGCCCTTCGTACCCATTCAAATATATCCCATAATACGCCTCGTCATTGTTGTTCTCATCTGAATAGAGAATGTGAAGCTGACGTCACGCCGCTTTGCCGTTGTGGGACGTCGGCGCCATCTTTGGAGGAACGCAAACGTAAACAGAGTGGGGAAAACGGCGGAAAACGAGCAAGAAGTAAAAGAGAAAGAAAAAGAGAAGAGGAAGACAGACAAAAAAAGAAAACAAAAAAGAAACAGAGAAGAGGAAGGGAAAGGAAGGAGGAACGTATCATGATAAATTCAAATTTAATGAGAAACAAAGGTAAACAGAAACACTATAACTTATTAAGACCCAGATTTACTCCCTCCACTGACTTATCCAGACATTGTGAACTATCTCGTTTTTCGTATTAGTGCATTTACTACTGTGGCATTTTTTATGCAGCAGTACTGTCCCACCATCATTACTTTTAAGCCACTTTGGGAACTTTTTTCAGGGGGGGCGAGCAAGTGTTTACATCCGCGATCCTCCAAAGATGGCGGCCAACGTCCAACGGCGTGACGTAACTTCACATTCAATGTTGAACCTTTAGATATCTCCATGGAAACGACTGAGTTGATGTGTTACAAGTTTCCTGAAGTTCTTTGTTAACATGAGCTCATTTGCATAAATTAGCATAAATTCCACCGCGTTGACGGCGCTGAGCTGTAAGGAGACTGGTTGCTAGGCGACCATGTAAACCAGGATGCTGCATCTGGAAACTTAGAGACCTGGTCCTGGTCTCTGAGACCCGGTCCTGGTCCTGGTCCTGGTCCAGGTCCTGGTCTCTGAGACCTGGACCTGGTCCTGGTCTCTGAGACCAGGTCCTGGTCTCTGAGACCTGGTCCTGGTCTCTGAGACCTGGTCCAGGTCCTGGTCCAGCAACATGAAGTTCAGCTCCAGACAGAAACACAGTCACCGTAGCAACTGAGACAGTGTTTACATTCATGCGATTTAAAATAAATAAAACCACTGCTCCATCATTATGGGATGGCGAGACGGGATGTTGAGTCATGTTTCCCTCCAGCTGTGTCCCGTCTCCGTGGCGACCTCTGTCTGTTGGTTGTGTCCCAATTAAAGCTTGGATGCGTGAGTTATTATCATTGATGACATCACTGCTAAACGCAGTGCGTCCATGTGTCTGATGAAACGATGATGTCATCACTGCAGCTACACCCTGGATTCTTATTGGTCCAAACTGATCATTTAGTTTTACAGAGAGTCGTCAATAGAAGTGATCGGACGTCCGCCCTCAGGTGCGGCTGCCGCCCAGCGGGGGGCGTGGCCTGTTGGGGGCGTGGCCTGTTGGGGGTGTGGCCTGTTGGGGGCGTGGCCTGTTGGGGGTGTGGCCTGTTGAGGGCGTGGCCTGTTGAGGGCGTGGCCTATCGGGGCGTGGCCTATCGGGGTGTGGTTGTGTGGGGGCGTGGCCTGTTGGGGGCGTGGCCTGTTGGGGGCGTGGCCTGTTGGGGGCAGGGCCGGCCGTGGTCACTGCAGGTACTGAACAGAGAAAACCTCCAGCTGCGTCTCCAGGTCGGTGGCTCGGTTCCTGGAACAGAGTTCAGACCAGAACGTCAGAATGACTGGAGGCTCAGTGTTTAAAGGGACAGTTCAACATTTATAGCAGACTTGTTTTAGAGGGAAACACAGAGACTGTTGATGAACAACTGTCCCTGAAGGCAACACGTACGCATCATCACCTCTAACACAACTCTGTGTGGTAACGTTGTGTTATTATCTCATAGCGTGGTGAATGTGCAGGTCACAACTTGTCCACCAGAGCGTTGTGGAGTTGTTGGATTGTGTATTTGATGAGTTTGATGAGGGAAACCAAGACATCCCATAATGAGCCTCCGTAGCGTAGCTCTGAGCAGCTCACGGCTCTGCTCCACCGTTCTAAAAATAGCTTGCACCAACAATTAAAGGTAACGAACCTACTGCTATGACTATAGGGATTATGGTGATGGGACAGTCTGACTAAATGTTGAACTGTCCCTTTAAAGATGCAACGTTTGGGGAGTAAACATGTTGATAAAACAAACAATGTTGTTGTGCGACGCAGCGCTGCAGCACAAGAAGCGTTACAAGTTTGAATCTGATTTGGTCAGGCCACTGCTGATGTCACGGTGGGCGGGGCCGGGGGCGTTGCCGTGGCGACAGTCTCACCTGAAGGCCTTGGACCTCCTCTGGATGTTCTCCAGCCTCTGGATCCTGAAGCTCAGCTGGCGGATGTTTCCCTCCAGCTCGGCCTCGCTCAGGTCCACGCGCTGGGTCAGACGGCTGAAGGTGGACGACAGCTCCCTGCACACACACACACACACACACACACACACACACACACACACACACACACACACACACACACACACACACACACACACACACAGACACACACACACACACACACACACACAGACACACAGACACACACACACACACACACACACACACACACACACACACACACACACACACACACACACAGACACACACACACACACACACACAGACACACACACACACACACACACACACACACACACACACACACACAGAGAGACACACACACACACACACACAGACACACACACACACGCTGGTGTCAGGTGTACTCGCCACTGACCAGGGTTACTATAGTTACCCCTATAATAACCTGGTCCCTGACCACCAGCGCCGTGAGGGGGCGTGGCCAGATGGGGGCGTGGCCAGATGGGGGCGTGGTCTTACTTGTAGACCTGCTGGCTGCAGGCGGCGGCCGTGGCGGGGACGACGGCCCTCAGGCGGAAGGCGACCAGCTCCGTGAACTGTCTCTTGAGGGCGCGCTCCCTGCTGGCGTCCGTCCAGGTGAGTCTCTCATACAGGTAGAGCAGACCGTACAGGGACAGGGACAGAGCGATGACACGCCAGCCCACCGAGCGCCACACCTACACACAACACAACAACACAACAACATAACACACTGAGACACGCAACACAACAACACACTGAGACACAACACAACAACACAACAACACACTGAGACCGTACAGGGACAGGGACAGAGCGATGACACGCCAGCCCACCGAGCGCCACACCTACACACAACACAACAACACAACAACACACTGAGACCGTACAGGGACAGGGACAGAGCGATGACACGCCAGCCCACCGAGCGCCACACCTACACACAACACACAACACAACAACACAACAACACACTGAGACCGTACAGGGACAGGGACAGAGCGATGACACGCCAGCCCACCGAGCGCCACACCTACACACAACACACAACACAACAACACACTGAGACCATACAGGGACAGGGACAGAGCGATGACACGCCAGCCCACCGAGCGCCACACCTACACACAACACACAACACAACAACACACTGAGACCATACAGGGACAGGGACAGAGCGATGACACGCCAGCCCACCGAGCGCCACACCTACACACAACACACAACACAACAACACACTGAGACCGTACAGGGACAGGGACAGAGCGATGACACGCCAGCCCACCGAGCGCCACACCTACACACAACACACAACACAACAACACACTGAGACCATACAGGGACAGGGACAGAGCGATGACACGCCAGCCCACCGAGCGCCACACCTACACACAACACACAACACAACAACACACTGAGACACACAACACAATAACACACTGAGACACGCAACACAACAACACACTGAGACCGTACAGGGACAGGGACAGAGCGATGACACGCCAGCCCACCGAGCGCCACACCTACACACAACACACAACACAACAACACACTGAGACACACTGAGACACGCAACACAACAACACAACAACACAACAACACACTGAGACCGTACAGGGACAGAGCGATGACACGCCAGCCCACCGAGCGCCACACCTACACACAACACAACAACACAACAACACACTGAGACACTGAGACACACAACACAACAACACACTGAGACACTGAGACACAACAACACACTGAGACACACAACACAACAACACACTGAGACACACAACACAACAACACACTGAGACACACAACACAACAACAGACGAGGACATGTGTGATGTCACTAAAGGCTGAATCTGGAGGATGTTTGTGTTTACGTTCAGACGGAGCTGAAGGAAGGTTAGAACCAAAAAACTAATAATCCAGCACAAGAGAAAAAAAGGTTTTGCGTTTTTTTTTTTTTTTTACCTGACTTTTTTTTTCTTTCTTTTTTTTTTACCTGACTTTTTTTTTTCTTGTGCCGTACTTTTTTTTTTTTACCTGACTTTTTTTTTTATTTCTTTTTTTTACCAGACTTTTTTTTTTTTTTACCCGACTGTATTGTTTTCTTGTGCCAGATGTTTTTTTGTTTATGTTTTTTACCTGATTTTTTTTTCTTTTTACCTGATTTTTTTTTTTTTTACCTGACTTTTTTTTTCTTTTTTTTACCTGACTTTTTTTTTTTTTTTACCCGACTGTATTGTTTTCTTGTGCCAGATGTTTTTTTGTTTATGTTTTTTACCTGACTTTTTTTTTCTGGTGCCGGATTTTTTGTTTTTTTTTTCCCCGTTTTTTTTTCTTTTTTTTTTTTACCTGATTTTTTTTTTTTACCTGACTTTTTTTTACCTGATTTTTTTTTCTTTTTACCAGATTTTTTTTTTTTTACCTGACTTTTTTTTTCTTTCTTTTTTTTTACCTGACTTTTTTTTTTCTTGTGCCGTACTTTTTTTTTTTACCTGACTTTTTTTTTTTTTTTACCCGACTGTATTGTTTTCTTGTGCCAGATGTTTTTTTGTTTATGTTTTTTACCTGACTTTTTTTTTCTGGTGCCGGATTTTTTGTTTTTTTTTTCCCGATTTTTTTCTTTCTTTTTTTTACCTGATTTTTTTTTCTTTTTTTACCTGATTTTTTTTCTTTTTTTACCTGACTTTTTTTTTCTTGTGCTGTATTTTCTTTTTTACCTGTCATTTTTTTCTTTTTTTTTTACACATGACTTTTTTTTTCTTGTGCTGTATTTATTTATTTTTGGCTGTCCCTAAAACTCCTTCGTAGGACACACATTCTGTTTTTGCATGTTTTCTCCTGTCTTGACCAGTAGGTGGAGCAGTCCGTAATCAATACGTACCACTCCCCCGATCACCAGCACCGTCATGGAGGCGCGGGAGGTGACCGACACCAGGCCTGTTGCTATGGAAACCACCATCTCGTCCTTGAGGGCGGAGCCTTCCTGCAGAGACAGAGGAGACAGGAAGTGAGACGGCGTCCTGCGAGGCGGCTGCTCTGACATCACAGCGTCACACCGACCTGCTGCCGGCTGCTCAGCGCTCGCTTGGCGTTGGCGACTCCAATGAAGCGCGTGACGAGGGCGGTCCAGCCCAGAGAGAACTGGAACTCGATGTTCTCCTGGAAGTCGGCGCAGAGGGCGGCGAGGCCGAGGTCGTAGGTCAACTCGAAGGAGGAGGAGGAGGAGGACGGGGAGAGCTGCTCCTGGACGGACAGAGACAGCAGAGGACGGACGCTGTCTGAGGACGGACAGAGACCAGAACGTGACCAACAGGAAGTGACCCTAACAAACAGGAAGTGATGCAACAAACAGGAAGTGGCGCTGTCGTTACCGATCATCTGTTTCTGGGCGTCGGTGATGTTTCTGAGGACGCTGACGGAGCAACGGTGAGACAAACCACCGACCAACCGCTCCTCCACGTGCTGCTGCAGCTTCTGAACACACACACAGGGAACTGTTAGCCTAGCTTAGCATAGAGACTTGAAACAGGGGGGACTGTTAGCCTAGCTTAGCATAGAGACTGGGAACAGGGGGGACTGTTAGCCTAGCTTAGCATAGAGACTGGGAACAGGGAACTGTTAGCCTAGCTTAGCATAGACACCGGAAACAGGGAACTGTTAGCCTAGCTTAGCATAGAGACTTGAAACAGAGAGGACTGTTAGCCTAGCTTAGCATAGAGACTTGAAACAGGGGGAACTGTTAGTCTAGCTTAACATAGACACTCGAAACAGGGAACTGTTAGCCTAGCTTAGCATAGAGACTTGAAACCGAGAGGACTGTTAGCCTAGCTTAGCATAGAGACTTGAAACCGAGAGGACTGTTAGCCTAGCTTAGCATAGACACTGGAAACAGGGAACTGTTAGCCTACCTTAGCATAGAGACTTGAAACAGGGAGGACTGTTAGCCTAGCTTAGCATAAAGACTGGAAACATGGAGGACTGTTAGCCTAGCTTAGCATAGACACTGTAAGGGACAGTGTTATAAACCCTCTGACCTCCAGTTTAACCAACGCAGGACAAACTTAGCATCAGTCAGTTTGTGTCTGTCAGAGAGTTCACCTGAACACACACACACACACACACACACACACACACACACACACACACACACACACACACACACACACACACACACACACACACACACAGTTTCCTCAGAAAGACTAACATCAGACGGATTAATCTGCTTTGCTCTAAATCCAGTTTACTGCGTGTGTGTGTGTGTGTTCAGGTGAACTCTCTGACAGACACAAACTGATTGATGCTAAGTTTGTCCTGCGCTGGTTAAACTGGAGGTCAGAGGGTTTATAACACTGTCCCTTACAGTCTCTATGCTAAACTATGCTAACAGTTCCCCAGTGGTTCCAGTGTCTATGCTAAGCTATGCTAACAGTTCCCCAGTGGTTCCAGTCTTTGTGCTAAGCTAGGCTAACAGTTCCCCAGTGGTTCCAGTCTTTGTGCTAAGCTAGGCTAACAGTGAGACACTCACAGTCTTGTAGAGCTGCAGAGTCTCTGGTGTCGGACTGAAGTCGGATCTGAACTCCTCCACCACGACCGGAAGAGACCGGATCTGATCGGACAGAGCTGAGGACACCTGAGGAGAGACATGGACAGTTAGACCTGAGGAGAGACATGGACAGTTAGACCTGAGGAGAGACATGGACAGTTAGACCTGGGGACGAGACATGGACAGTTAGACCTGAGGACGAGACATGGACAGTTAGACCTGAGGACCAGACATGGACAGTTAGACCTGAGGAGAGACATGGACAGTTAGACCTGAGGACGAGACATGGACAGTTAGACCTGGGGACGAGACATGGACAGTTAGACCTGAGGAGAGACATGGACAGTTAGACCTGAGGACGAGACATGGACAGTTAGACCTGAGGACGAGACATGGACAGTTAGACCTGGGGACGAGACATGGACAGTTAGACCTGAGGACGAGACATGGACAGTTAGACCTGAGGACGAGACATGGACATTTAGACCTGAGGAGAGACATGGACAGTTAGACCTGAGGACGAGACATGGACATTTAGACCTGAGGAGAGACATGGACAGTTAGACCTGAGGACGAGACATGGACAGTTAGACCTGAGGACGAGACATGGACAGTTAGACCTGAGGACGAGACATGGACAGTTAGACCTGAGGAGAGACATGGACAGTTAGACCTGAGGACGAGACATGGACATTTAGACCTGAGGAGAGACATGGACAGTTAGACCTGAGGACGAGACATGGACAGTTAGACCTGAGGAGAGACATGGACAGTTAGACCTGAGGACGAGACATGGACAGTTAGACCTGAGGACGAGACATGGACAGTTAGACCTGAGGACGAGACATGGACATTTAGACCTGAGGAGAGACATGGACATTTAGACCTGAGGAGAGACATGGACAGTTAGACCTGAGGAGAGACATGGACAGTTAGACCTGAGGACGAGACATGGACATTTAGACCTGAGGAGAGACATGGACAGTTAGACCTGAGGACGAGACATGGACAGTTAGACCTGAGGAGAGACATGGACAGTTAGACCTGAGGACGAGACATGGACATTTAGACCTGAGGAGAGACATGGACAGTTAGACCTGAGGACGAGACATGGACAGTTAGACCTGAGGACGAGACATGGACATTTAGACCTGAGGAGAGACATGGACAGTTAGACCTGAGGAGAGACATGGACAGTTAGACCTGAGGACGAGACATGGACATTTAGACCTGAGGAGAGACATGGACAGTTAGACCTGAGGAGAGACATGGACATTTAGACCTGAGGAGAGACATGGACAGTTAGACCTGAGGAGAGACATGGACAGTTAGACCTGAGGACGAGACATGGACAGTTAGACCTGAGGAGAGACATGGACAGTTAGACCTGAGGAGAGACATGGACATTTAGACCTGAGGAGAGACATGGACAGTTAGACCTGAGGACGAGACATGGACAGTTAGACCTGAGGAGAGACATGGACAGTTAGACCTGAGGACGAGACATGGACATTTAGACCTGAGGAGAGACATGGACAGTTAGACCTGAGGACGAGACATGGACAGTTAGACCTGAGGAGAGACATGGACAGTTAGACCTGAGGACGAGACATGGACAATTAGACCAGGGGACGAGACATGGACAGTTAGACCAGGGGACGAGACATGGACAGTTAGACCTGAGGACGAGACATGGACAGTTAGACCTGAGGACGAGACATGGACAGTTAGACCTGAGGACGAGACACGGACAGTTAGACCTGAGGAGAGACATGGACAGTTAGACCTGAGGAGAGACATGGACAGTTAGACCTGGGGACGAGACATGGACAGTTAGACCTGAGGACGAGACATGGACAGTTAGACCTGAGGACGAGACATGGACAGTTAGACCTGAGGACGAGACATGGACAGTTAGACCTGAGGACGAGACATGGACAGTTAGACCTGAGGACGAGACATGGACAGTTAGACCTGGGGACGAGACATGGACAGTTAGACCTGAGGACGAGACATGGACAGTTAGACCTGAGGAGAGACATGGACAGTTAGACCTGAGGACGAGACATGGACAGTTAGACCTGAGGAGAGACATGGACAGTTAGACCTGAGGAGAGACATGGACATTTAGACCTGAGGACGAGACATGGACAGTTAGACCTGAGGAGAGACATGGACAGTTAGACCTGAGGACGAGACATGGACAGTTAGACCTGAGGACGAGACATGGACAGTTAGACCTGAGGACGAGACATGGACAGTTAGACCAGGGGACGAGACATGGACAGTTAGACCTGAGGACGAGACATGGACAGTGTCCCCGTGTCTCCGTCCGTCACCTTTGCAGCGACGTCCTCTGTCAGACTTTTGATCTTGTCCTTGACGTTGTCCGTCAGACGGTTGATCTGTCCTCGGACAAATTCCAGCCGGTCCCGCTGCTCCTCGCGCTCCTCCAGGCAGCAGATCCTGTCACAGGTCAGAGGTCAGAGGTCAGAGGTCACAGCGAGACAGACACAGACACATGATTGGACGGTCGTAGCTCACTTCCTGTCAGCGGAGGCGATGTTGATGGCGTCCATCACGGCCTTGATGGCCTCGGTGATCTGCCAGGCTCGCACCGTGTGCTGCTCAAACTTGGTCTTCACTGCAGACTGAGAGATGAACTCCTGCAGAGGTCAGAGGTCAGAGGTCACCGGGGGTCACACGCATCACCACACAGCTGAGGAATCGAACCTGTACCTCAAACGTCCGCTCAAACCTCTGGAACTCCCTCAGTCTGTCGTGGAAACCTTCGGCCAGAGCGCCGCCTGCAGGAGGAAACAGGAAGTTCAGTCTGCTCAGGTGATGGACGAATTCTACACACTGCTCCTTTAAAATAAAACACTGAAGAAGGAACAAAGAAAGAAAAAGAAGCAGTCAGCGTCCTCCTGCTGTCCCTCACCCGTCTCACCTGTCTCACCTGTCTCGGGCATTCCCTGCGCCTGCTGCATCCGGGAGCTCAGGACTTCTTTGGCCGAGACGAAGAAGATCCGACCCGGAGCCTCGTCCAGTCCCACCACCCGCAGCTCCTCGGCCAGGAAGCTGACGCAGCGGTCCAGGTGCTGCTTCCTCACCTGGAGGAGAGGGGGCGGAGCCTCAGACCCACACTGATGACCTCATCATCATCACCACACACCCCTCTAATGAACCACAGGACACCTGTCAGCCAATCACAGGCCAGGATCTGCTGTGACACCCACAGTACACAGGGAGTAGGGGTTCTCTTTAACAAAATAAAAGCACGTCAATCCCACGAGCACTTCCTGTTTCCGGTTTCACAATAAAGGCTGAGTGAGTACACACACACACACACACACGCACACACACTCACCTCGTCGATGTAGTCGGGCTCGCTCACCGAGGCGTCCCATCTGTTGTGGAGGATGAAGATGTTTGGTTTTGAAATCCTCTCGCTGACTTTGTGGAAGAAGAGTTTCTCCTGCAGCGCGAGCGTCAGAAACAGATCAATCAACAGGTAATTATCGATAATCAATCAGTCATCAATAAACAGGTAACGAGGTCGTCTCCTCACCGTGTTCATCAGCGTCGACTCAGCGTTTCCCACCAGGACGAAGACGTCGGCGTCCAGACAGAACTTATCAATCCAGCTGTCCAGCTCCAGGGTCACGTCGGTGCCAGGGCTGCGTCAGAGGTCAGAGGTCAGAGGTCAGAGGTCAGAGGTCAGAGGTCAGAGGACAGAGGTCAGAGGTCAGAGGTCAAAGGTCACAGTTGTGGCTAGATGGCGTACATGAGCTGCAGGAAGGGAACGCCCTAGAAAACACGCAATCTTTACTTCGCTGCACCTAGAGAGCTTTAAAAGAGAGTAAGGACAGCATTGGTCCAGTGGCAGCGCCTCCTGGTGGAGGGGTGTGGGTACTGCAGCGCCCAAGAACTGACATCGCTGCTTATTGGTGAATGAACAGTGTGGTTTTATCAATAATTTAAGGACATTTACAGATCACCCACATTAACAGCATCATTGAGGACCCTTTACAGATAAACATTAACACACAGGAGTAAAAAGACAAAAAAAACTGTCTTCTACATAAATGTTTAATCTACATTTTGTAATAAACAGTGTAATCTGATACGACCAAGACACCTAAAATAAAACACACGGCCGTTTTCATTCATTTACAGCAGGTGGGCAACACACACACTGGAGTGAATGTGGCGATACCCACATCCCGCCACTAGGGGGCATGAGGCTTTAACCAGGGAGTCAATGGAAGTGTCTTTACTGCTCTAGCTGTGTCTAAACCAACCAATGGCTTCACTGACTTTTTTCTTTTTCTTTTTTTTTTTTTTTTTTTCCTATTTTACACCTGGACACCACGTCATTTTTACTAAACTCAACCAGTCGGTGGTTTTCGATGAGATTTGGTGAGATTCCAGCCACAACCACGAGTCACAGTTGGTCATGAGTCTCATGCTGCGTTCAAGACAACTGGGAAATCTGAGTCTCCCAGTTAGAAACTCAGATGTCCGACTTCAAAGCGTTGGAAACGCACCAAACATGTTGGACCGGGACGTAGCTCAGACATTAAAACTAGGGATGTCCGATGTTGGAAATTTGCTGCTATCAGATAAGCCGATGTTGTCCAGCGCCCTATTACTGATAATAACCGATACTGATATGCAGCTCCAATCATATCACTGGACGCTATGAGTGACAGGCGTACAGCCAATCACGTGACAGCTGTGTAGTTCACCGTGGCCATGTGTGCTGACAACAGAACAGCTGTAGTGAGAACACGTGGACTGATATTGTGCGTCTAAAGCAGCGATGGCCATGATTAAGTAGAGTACACGTCTGGGGGGTCGAGGGGAGTCCAACACAGAAGTTTGTCAAAAATGTTTTTTCTGACCAAAAATCAAATTTCTCCAAATTGGGATATGTTATCAGGGGGGAAAAGATCTGAGTTCCGACTTGTCTCGAACGCAGCACAGCGTCAGGGACAGTGACGTGAGACAAGCACCTGGACAGGTGAGACAGTTACCTGTCCATGAGCACCAGGTCGTCCCTCAGCAGAGCGCAGCGGCTTTTAGGCCAGAACACTTTGACCAGGCAGCCAGAGTCCAGGGTGGGGTCCATGTGGAGAGCATGAGCCAGCTGGTTCACAGTCTGGGGGCGGGGCATAATGAGGTCACAGTGAGGTCATAATGAAGTTGTAACAAAGTGACAATGACTGTCCCTAAATGTGCGTCTGTCCCTTTAAAGGGATAGTTCAACATTTAGTCAAATTGTCCCATCACCATAACCCCTATTAGTCATAGCAGTAGGTTCGTTACCTTTAACTGTTGGTGCAAGCTATTTTTAGAACGGTGGAGCAGAGCCGTGAGCTACTCATGGGATTTCTTCTTTTCCCTCATCAAACTCATCAAATACACAATCCAACAACTCCACAAAAACAACTCTGTGTGGTAACGTTGTGTTATTATCTCATAGTGTGGTGAATGTGCAGGTCACAACTTGTCCACCAGAGCGTTGTGGAGTTGTTGGATTGTGTATTTGATGAGTTTGATGAGGGAAAAGAAGAAATCCCATGAGTAGCTCACGGCTCTGCTCCGCCGTTCTAAAAATAGCTTGCACCAACAATTAAAGGTAACGAACCTACTGCTATGACTATAGGGATTATGGTGATGGGACAATTTGACTAAATGTTGAACTATCCCTTTAAAGGATAACTTTAGTTTTTTACAACCTGGACCTTATTTCTAGCATCAAATACGATCATTTAATCACCCTGACAAGTTTGGTGTCATTTGGAGTCGTTTTGACGAAATTAGCCCCAATCGAGCGGCGCGTATATCCGTATAATGCGAGAACACGGGGCACCCAATGCAGCCTCTAAATAACATATTATCCGCCACAAAACTCGTTCATTTCGCCAATATTTAGTGATGATACACTAGTGTTATTCCCCTCCGAGCCCGTGGTGGCATGTTATCAACATCCTGCTCCTCTAGGCTGACCTACTAACCGCTGACCTGGATGATGTCATCTCTGTAGGTTGACCTACTAACCGCTGACCTGGATGATGTCATCTCCGACGGCGGCGCGGCGCGGCTAACTTGCTATCGCTAATGCTATGGTCCGTTTCTGCGTGTTTCTGACTCGTCAGAACAAAATGAGCAGCTGGATGAAGTTCAGCTTCGGTCAGCTTCCACAGGCTTCCTCTCCTCAGCCTGGATCCTCACTACAGCTCTGGCTAGTTGAGCTAAAAAGGACCCAAATGCCGAAGCGGAATGATTATTATCAGAACGAGCCGGGCACCGGTCGGAGATGACATCATCCAGATCAGCTGTTAGTAGGTCAGCCTGGAGGAGCCGGATGTTGATAACATGCCACCACGGGCTCGGAGGGGAATAACACTAGTGTATCATCACAAAATATTGGCGAAATGAACAAATTTTGCGGCGGATAATGTGTTATTTAGAGGCTGCATTGGGTGCCCCGTGTTCTCGCATTATACGGATATACGCGCCGCTCGATTGGGGCTAATTTCGTCAAAACGACTCCAAATGACACCAAACTTGTCAGGGTGATTAAATGATCGTATTTGATGCTAGAAATAAGGTCCAGGTTGTAAAAAACGAAAGTTATCCTTTAAGGCCTCTCTGTGACGTACAGCGACGCTCCTCCTCTCATTGGATGCCTCCGTGGTCAGGTATGCCTCGTCTCCGTCCGTCCCCTCCACGCGCAGGAAGCAGTTGGTGGTGTGTCCGATGCCGCTGGGCAGCACGCGGTCCCTCAGCATGGCGTTGATCACTGTGCTCTTCCCGTTACTGGTCCTGGACCAGCACAGACACCAGGTGAGACGCCGGCGGCTGCTGCTCACCTGTCTTCACCTGTATCATCACCTGTCACTTGTCATAAACTATAAACTGTGTTCTTGTCTGTAACAACATCTCTGTCCCGTCTGTCCGTCCTGGATGAGGGATCCCTCCTCTGTTGCTCACCCTGAGCTTTCTCCTGGTTTTCCCTGTTGCTCACCCTGAGGATTCTCCTGGTTTTCCCTGTTGCTCACCCTGCGGATTCTCCTGGTTTTCCCTGTTGCTCACCCTGAGCTTTCTCCTGGTTTTCCCTGTTGTTCACCCTAAGGATTCTCCTGGTTTTCCCTGTTGCTCACCCTGCGGATTCTCCTGGTTTTCCCTGTTGTTCACCCTGAGGATTCTCCTGGTTTTCCCTGTTGCTCACCCTGCGGTTCCTCTTGGTTTTCCCTGTTGCTCACCCTGAGGTTTATCCTAGTTTTCCCTGTCCCTCATCCTGAGGTTTCTCCAATTTTTCCCTGTTGCTCACCCTGCGGTTTATCCTAGTTTTCCCTGTTGCTCACCCTGCGGTTCCTTCTGGTTTTCCCTGTTGCACACCTTGAGGATTCTCCTGGTTTTCCCTGTTGCTCACCCTGAGCTTTCTCCAATTTTTCCCTCTTGCTCACCCTGAGGTTTCTCCTAGTTTTCCCTGTTGCTCACCCTGAGGTTTCTCCTAGTTTTCCCTGTTGCTCACCCTGAGGTTTCTCCTAGTTTTCCCTGTTGCTCACCCTGAGGTTTCTCCCATTTTTCCCTGTTGCTCACCTGGAGGTTTCTCCTGGTTTTCCCTGTTGCTCACCCTGAGGTTTCTCCTGGTTTTCCCTGTTGCTCACCCTGAGCTTTCTCCTGGTTTTCCCTGTTGCTCACTCTGAGGTTTCTCCTGGTTTTCCCTGTTGCTCACCCTGAGCTTTCTCCTGGTTTTCCCTGTTGCTCACCCTGAGGTTCCTCCTGGTTTTCCCTGTTGCTCACCCTGAGCTTTCTCCTGGTTTTCCCTGTTGCTCACCCTGAGGTTTCTCCAATTTTTCCCTGTTGCTCACCCTGAGGTTTCTCTAAATATTCCCTGTCACTCACAATTTTTTTTCCTGTTAAAAGGGTTTTCCATGGAGTTTTTCCTCAGTGGATGTGAGGGTCTAAGGGCAGAGGCTGTTGTTACGATGGGATGTAAAGCCCTTTGAGACAAACTGTTAAATAAAATTGCCTTGTATCATCACCTGACACCTCTTCGTTCCACCAGGTGTGCAGTCGGTGACCTGCAGGTGATGATGTCACCACGTATGTAACGTTTGTATTGTCCGTAGGTGGAAATCATGTGCATTTCCCAGTAATTGGAATGACTTTGGATGGAAACATGGCTGGTAGCCTATCTCCTGCAGCCGCTCGCTGTTCCAGAGAAACTCCGAGGAGCTATTACATCATGCAGCTGATTGCATCATCTGACAGTTATTACATCATCGCAGCAGAGTGTTGGCGTTGTCGTGAGCGACGACGCAGCGGCTGCTGAATCTCAGATAAACTCTGTCTGAGGCAACGGTTCGTTGGTGTCCACAGATCAGAGTTTATCTGCTGCTCCACACTCCACCAATCAGAGCAGGCGTCCAGGCCACGACCTCCACACACACACACACACACACACACACACACACACACACACACACACACACACACACACACACACACACACACACACACACACACACACACACACACACAGTCTCTCATGGATGTATTGATTAACTGATGAGTTGAAACTATTTCAGTTATTGAATCATTGATCGACTGTAAAGTGAAACTCTCTGTGCATACGATCCTCTTTTCTCTGCAGCGTTGAGCCTTAAAGGACAATTCTGGGCAAATTCAACATTTTGGGTCTAAAGGAAGGAATCTGAAGATTTTCAGTTTAATTGCTTCTGTTTGGCGTTTCACAAACATGTCGGCTTGTTGAAGTAAATAAACTTCTGTAGCATGTTTGAATCGCCATGTGACGCTGTCTGTGGCTTTGAGGGATGGAAACAGCCTCAGCAGCACGACTTCAATCCAGAGAACAAACAGAACATCTTCAGGTTCCTTCTTTCAGACCTAAAATGTTAGGAACATACAGCCCCCAGTTGAATTTGTCCAGAATTGTCCTTTAAAACCAGCCGTCAGGACTTCCTGTCACTTTGTGATGTCACAACAAAGCAGTCACCCAAAGCCCCGCCCCCTCACCACCTGGACCCAGGCATCCAACAACTTGAAGGTTTTGTGTTTTATTCTGAAATCTGCTGTTGTTATTATTTGATCGCTTTAGAAAACAGTCAGCCAATCAGACGAGAGGCTCAGAGCCTCCTCCTCTCTTCTGATTGGCTCCAGAGAGAAGCTGAGAGAGGAGATGGAAAACTACACTGAGATGGTTTTTCTCATGGTTCAGCCCTTCAGATGACGTCATATCTAGTAACAGTGCAACGTGTTGGACAGGTGATTGATTGATTGATTGATTGATTGATTGATTGATTGATTGATCAGTAATGGCTGGTTGACACCGACCTGCCGAAGAAGGCCACCTTCATGTGTCTCCGCAGCAGAACCTCCCTGATGGTCGACAGTTTGGTGGCGCAGCTCTGCATCTCCAGACTCTGCTCCTCCACGGCCACCTGGCCCAGGTCGGTTCCTCGCCACGCCTCTGACATCATCACCACACAACCACAGGTCAGGCCACGCCTCTGACATCATCACCACACAACCACAGGTCAGCTCACTTCACCTGCTGCTCCGCCTCACACGGAGACGCCTGGGTTTCACCTGTCGCTGGGTGTTTGTCACTGCTGAGGTTATTGATATGCTAACTGACCGTGCTAACTGAACAAGCTAACATGCTAACTGACCATGCTTTATAAAAAGTCTAACCGAACATTCTATAACTAAACAGGCTAACAGGCTAACTGACCAGACTAACTGGCTAACTGAACATGCGAACTGGCTAAGTGGACATGCTTTATAAAAAGTCTAACCGAACATGCTAACTGAACATACTAACTAAACAGACTAACAGGCTAACTGACCATGCTAACTAAACAGGCTAACTGGCTAACTGAACATGCTTTCTAAACAGACTAACAGGCTAACTGACCATGCTAACTGGCTAACTGAACATGCTTTATAAACAAGCTAACAGGCTAACTGGACATGCTTTATAAACTGGCTAACTGAACATGCTAACTGAACATACTAACTTAACTGGCTAACTGAACATGCTTTCTAAACAGACTAACAGGCTAACTGACCATGCTAACTGGCTAACTGAACATGCTTTATAAACATGCTAACTGAATGTGTGTTTCTGACCATCCACAAAGGCCGAGCCGTCTCTCACAAAGTCCAGCAGCTGATCAAAGATGGACGTGATTGAACGTTTTGCTATGACAAAACGCCGCAGAGGGGACGGATCCTCAGCGTCCATGACACCTACACACACACACGCACACACACACACACACACGCACACACACACACACACACACCGGTTTATATTAGGACATAATGACACAATTGACCCTTTGTTGGCCTTCTGATTGGTCTGCTGATCCACCAATCAGAGCACATCTGACCATGTCATGAGTCGAGGTTGGACGACCCTGAGATGAAACCATATGAAACCAGATAGGTAGTTATTTTTTTGGCTTTTTATGCGTTTATTCGATAGGACAGTTCACGCAGGAGTCCGACGCGGGTGACAGGAAATATGTGCCTGAGGCAGAGCGACTCACGATATCTGGAACGTATTCCCGGAATAATCTTTATCCCATTCCCCAAACCCAGGACGTCAATAAACACTTATTACTTTAACCTTCATCTAGAAACGTAACGTTACCGTTGCTGATGTCTGTTGAACTTCGTGAACTTTTACGAGGAGAAACGGGAGATCGGCGTTAGCTTGTAGCTAACGTTAGCTAGCATCGTTAGCTACAAGCTAGTGACCAAAACAATGATTTTTCACCACTTTTCATTAGTCGTGTAACGTCCGTTCAGTCGCTCTTTAGCCTTGTCCGTCTTTACCACACGTTGTTCTGATGTCATTTAAAACTAAAGCTGTTTAAATCTGCCTCATTTCAATGGTTTCCAATGGGAGTTAACCCTTCTGTGGCCATTGTCAACAGTAACCGTGGGGGGCGGGGCCTTGACAAAGGGTCAATTACACAATCAACTGTGTTCTACTGCAGCTTCTATCACACACACACACACACACACACACACACACACACACACACACACACACACACACACACACACACACACACACACACACACACACACACATTACCGTGCTCAGGGGTCAGTTGTGTTTTGTGCGGTTGTCGAGTCGCTGTCGTCCCATCCCATAACGCTCTGTCCAACAACACAACGACTGGACTGATCCTCAGCAGCTCGGCTTACACCGTGTGTGTCTCTGTGTGTGTGTGTGTGTGTGTGTGTGCAGACAGATCCTATTAGCAGGACTTAGAGCTGCTTCACCTGTTCCACCGTCAGCCTGCAGGTGATCCTGTGTGTGTGTGTGTGTGTGTGTGTGTGTGTGTGTGTGTGTGTGTGTGTGTGTGTGTGCGCGTGCGTGTGTGTGTGAGTTTCTATTTAGTCTTTGATTTTCCTCATGTTTATTCGGTAACGCCTATCTCTATAACACATTATAACCAGACTTATAATGAGTTATAATGCAGTTATAACACTGTATAAGTGTAGTTATAAACACTATAGTTATGATCATAATGCTTTATAACAATAATCATAACACACTATGAAGCATTTTATCGTGACTTATAAGGTCTTAGTAGGCTATTATAAAACAGTTATAATGCTCTATAATGTGTTGTGCTTATTTTTTATAAAGCCTTACGATAATTAATGAGTGTTTATAATGATAGTTATGCATGTTTATAAGGCAATTATAACACATTATAACTATATTAATAATGTATTATCAGTGTGGGCATTGTCAGCCAGTTACTAACAATTATAACATATTATAATCCCTGACCTTATAAGTCATGATACAATGCTTTATAGTGTGTTATGATTATTGTTGTAAAGCATTATGATCATTTATGAGTGTTTATAACTATAGTTATACAGTGTTATAACTGCATTATAACTCATTATAAGTCTGGTTATAATGTGTGTCAAGTAAAGTGTTACGGTTTATGTTTATGATGACATCACAGTTTCCCTGCTGGACCGGGATCAGTGGAGACGTGGCTGAAGATCAGCTGCAGGGGGCGCCACACACACGCACACACGCGCACACACACACACACACACACACACACACACACACACACACACACACACACACACACACACACACACACACACACACACACACACAGAGTTAGTTATAAGCTCCAGTGAGTTCTTGTTCACATGTTTAGAGACGAAGCTCCATCACAGAGTTCTGACATAAACTCACTGATGAGAGATTTATTAATACCACCGTGTGTGTGTGTGTGTGTGTGTGTGTGTGTGTGTGTGTGTGTGTGAGAGGGGTGTGTGTGCATGTCTCTATCAGCCTCAGTCAGATTCAGAGGAAACGGTCGCTGCTGTTTCAACAGAGACGCCAACAACCAAACCAGCTTTCATCATCCTGTCAGCGCGAGGCCACACCCCCCTTATCTGAGAGGGAGGGGTGTGTGTGTGTGTGTGTGTGAGTTGTTGTTGTAGTTCAGTCCTCACAAAGACAGACACACTACTCCAACATGTGTTTCTAAATGTCTGTTACAATCAGCCTCAGAAAATCAGATTCAATCAATAATCTAAGAGATGTTTCACTGCATGTTTCACCCACTGGAGAGAGCTCCAGGTCCAGGTCCAACAACCAAACCAGTCCTTTCATCATCCTGTCCAGGTCCACTGAGGGACGGACAGAACCACCAGCCTGGACCGGATGGATCCAGACCGGGAGACGTTAGTCCTCGTCCTGTGGTGTTGAGTGTCTGAATCCACTGAGCCTGGATGAGGTGAGGTTTGTTCAGGTGTGTGTGTGGAGTGGAATAAACTCACATCTAGAATAAAGAAATAAACTTGAATAAACACACATCTAGAATAAAATTCAGTAAAGAACTAAACTCAAATCTGGAATAAAGACAGAATAAAGGGATAAACTCACATCTCCAACTAGAATGTGTTTCTAAACTAAACAAATCTGATTAAACTCAATCTGGAATAAAGAAATAAACTCGATAAATAAAAAATGGAATAAAATAATCTGTCTAAACTCAAATCAATAAATCATCTAGAATAAAGATGTTTCACTGACTAAATCAATAAACTCACATCCTGAATAAACCCACTGGAGAATAAAGGACTAAACTCAAAGGTCATCTAGGTCCAGGTCCATCTGGAATAAAATAATCAGAATAAAGTAAACTCAAATCTGGTCCAGGTCCAGGTCCACTGAATAAAGGACTAAACAAAGAATAAACTCACATCTAGAATAAAATAATCTAGAATGGACTAAACTCAAATCTGGATCTGGAATAAAGACATCTGGAATAAAATAATCTAGAATAAAGAACTAAACTCAAATCTGGAATAAACTCATCTAGAATGGTGTTAGAATAAAGGACTAAACTCAAATCTGGAATAAACTCACATCTAGAATAAAATAATCTAGAATAAAGGACTAAACTCAAATCTGGATTAAACTCCCATCTGGAATAAAGAAATAAACTCACATCCGGAATAAACACACATCTGGAATAAAATAATCTAGAATAAAGAACTAAACTCAAATCTGGAATAAACTCATCTAGAATAAAGGGATAAACTCACATCTATAATACAATAGTCTAGAATAAAGGACTAAACTCAAATCTGGAATAAACTCACATCTAGAATAAAGGAATAAACTCACACCTAGAATAAAATAATCTAGAATAAAGGACTAAACTCAAATCTGGAATAAACTCACATCTAGAATAAAGAAATAAACTCACATCCGGAATAAACACACATCTGGAATAAAATAATCTAGAATAAAGAACTAAACTCAAATCTGGAATAAACTCATCTAGAATAAAGGGATAAACTAAAATCTGGATTAAACTCACATCTGGAATAAACTCACACCTAGAATAAAGGAATAAACTGACATCTAGAATAAAATCACATCTGGAATAAACTGACATCTAGAATAAAATAATCTAGAATAAAGGACTAAACTCAAATCTGGAATAAACTGACATCTAGAATAAAGAAACATCTAGAATAAAGGAATAAACTCACAAATCTGGAATAAACTGACATCTAGAATAAAGAAACATCTAGAATAAAGGAATAAACTCACACCTAGAATAAAATAATCTAGAATAAAGGGATAAACTCACATCTATAATACAATAGTCTAGAATAAAGGACTAAACTCAAATCTGGAATAAACTCACATCTAGAATAAAATAATCTAGAATAAAGGACTAAACTCAAATCTGGATTAAACTCACATCTGGAATAAACTGACATCTAGAATAAAGGAATAAACTCACACCTAGAATAAAGGAATAAACTGACATCTAGAATAAAGGACTAAACTGACATCTAGAATAAAGGTATAAACTCACCTCTAGAATAAAGGACTAAACTCACATCTAGAATAAAGGAATAAACTCACACCTAGAATAAAATAATCTAGAATAAAGGACTAAACTCAAATCTGGATTAAACTCACATCTGGAATAAACTGACATCTAGAATAAAGGAATAAACTCACCTCTAGAATAAAGGACTAAACTGACTAGAATAAAGCACTAAACTGACATCTAGAATAAAGGTATAAACTCACATCTAGAATAAAGGACTAAACTCACATCTAGAATAAAGGACTAAACTGACATCTAGAATAAAGGACTAAACTGACATCTAGAATAAAGGTATAAACTCACATCTAGAATAAAGGACTAAACTGACATCTAGAATAAAGGTATAAACTCACATCTAGAATAAAGGACTAAACTCACCTCTAGAATAAAGGACTAAACTGACATCTAGAATAAAGGAATAAACTCACACCTAGAATAAAATAATCTAGAATAAAGGTATAAACTCACATCTAGAATAAAGGTATAAACTCACATCTAGAATAAAGGAATAAACTGACATCTGTAGTGAAAACAGTGGCTGACTCCAGGTTTCATCATGTCACGTTTAATCTCCCTGAGTGTGAAACTGAAGAACCAACAGATGAAGGGAAAGAGGAGAAACACTGGCCGTAACTTTATAGTTCACATAAAGACCAAAAGTTTGTTCTCAGGGAAGGAAAGAGTCAAACGTCCAATGTGCTGCTTCTGATTTTAGCTGCAGGAGGAGGAGAAAAAGAAGAAGGAGGAGGAGGAGGAGGAGGAGGAGGAGGAGGAGGAGGGAGAAGAAGAAAAACAAAGTCTGGAGGTAAAGAAAGACAAACGATGGGAGAGGAGATAAAACGGAGGGAGAGACAGACGGACGCTGGGGAGACATGAAGGGAAAGACTGAAGACAGATGGAGTGACAGCTTCAGATCCAGAGACAGATAGAGAGAAGAAAGACAGGAGGACAGAGGGAGGGAGGAGGAGGGGGAGGGGGAGGAGCTGAGGGAGGGGGAGGAGTCAGAGGTTGATAAAAGGCAGCGAGCAGAGAGGAGGAGCAGAGGAGGAGACGCTGCTGCTGCTGCTGCAGGAGCCACCACCGATCCCCGAGGCAACAACCGGAGAGGAGGAGCTGGAAACAGAGGAGGGAGGAGGAGGAGCCACGACGACCAGAGACACAGGAACCTGACATCCCAGAGAGCAGACCTGCAGAGAGAGGTGCATCATGGGAACGCCACGGAGCTGAGCGTCCCTCCGGTTCCACCACACAGCAGCATGAGCAGCAGGCGGCTGCCACGGCAACGGCCTGCGCTGCTGGGACTGACCATGACCACGATGATGATGATGATGATGGTGATGATGATGATGGTGATGTCAGCAGCGGCGGCGGGGAGCGTTGATGACGTCATGAGCGAGGAGAGTCAGGAGCTGCTGGACGAGGACGAGGACGTCAGCGCCGAGATGCTGGTGAGACTAAAACGTCTTCGTCTCTGGTCCTGGGGTCGCACGACATCATCATCATCATCATCAGACCCTGAGGTCAAAGGTCACAGTGTGTGTGTGTGTGTGTGGTTTTTCCAGGAGCCGACGACCTCCGACCTCTCCAGAGTGTCTCCCCTCAGCTCCTGGCTGGTCTTCAGGAGGAACTCCAACAAGGGGGACAACCGCAGAACCAGAGGCTTCAGGAGAACCTCCAAGGTCCCACACACACACACACACACACACACACACACACACACACACACACACACACACACACACACACACACACCCATGGTGACACACGAGGCCCATAGGTGACTCCATTTAACCACGCCCCCATGAGCTGACGTCATAAGTAGCTGATGAAACATGAACCGATAGTATTATTTTATTTATTAGTCTTTATTTAACCAGACTTTTCATTTAGTGTTGGTTTTCCCGTTGACATACAATGACCTCCAGGGATTTGTTTTGGAAACATCGGAAAGAAGACGGAACTTGCTTTTTCTTTCTTTTAATAATAATATTAATATTAATATTATTAATATTAATACATATTATTAATATTAATATTAAAGGCCCTGTACAGACTTTTCATTTAGTGTTGGTTTTGGCGCCATGTTGGATTGGCCGGCCGAGAACCCGCCCACTGACCTCGGTGGTGTCTTTGCCGCTACGGAATGAAGATGTTTGTGAATAACGAGCGTTTGTTTACGGGGGAAACATCGATTGGAAAAAAGTTGTGGAACAGGCTGTTTTTGTTTTTGAAAGCTGTAAAGTCAGCGATTTTAACATGGGGGTCTATCGGTTTGTCGGTGGTCCGCCCCCCAGGAATCCCAGTTTTTTGAACACGAAGTAGCGTATCTTCTCACTGATGGGGTCGTGTGCTGTCGTAGGAAACAGAGACATCAGCAGAAACCAGAGACGTTAGCGTATCCAGTTAAAAGCTCCGTAATATGTTATAACGTCATCATTAACAGTTCATCTTGTTCATCCCTCGCAGGGAAAACTCACTAATGATCAAATAAAGGCATAAAACGCCAAAAAAAAGTGTTTAAAAAAACAAAAAACAAAAACAAAACAGTTCATCTTGTTCATCCCTCACAGGGAAAACTCATTGATGGGAAAAACGGAGCCACTTCCGTGTTATTAGTGTCACGTCCTCTGTGTTCCCCTGTTTGGTTAAGTTCAGTTCCTGTCTTATTTTGAAGGACTGTTTCCTGTGTGGTTGTCATGGCGTTGTGTTATCCTGCCTGTGGTCAGCTCCTCCCCCTGAGACCCTGAACACGTTGGAGGAGGAAGCACAACTTCTTCTGTGGTGGTTTTAAGGAGAAAGAGACGACTGTCAGGATCAGATTATTTCATCTTGTGCCCATAAAAAACATTTTCCGATCCATCAAGTTTTTTGTGAATGTAAACAAACTGTCGATGCTCCGTCCGACGGGATCAGCTGATCCTGTGGCTCTCCGACGGGATCAGCTGATCCTATGGCTCTCCGATGGGATCAGCTGATCCTGTGGCTCTCCGATGGGATCAGCTGATCCTGTGGCTCCGCCTCACCGGAGCGTTGGTCAGGAACTACTTCCAGGGGCGGATGGATCCCCGTCTGGCTGTAGAAGGTGACGTCTGTCCTCATGTCTGTCCCCTGTGCAGCACGGCCTCCCAGGACCTCCAGGACCCCCGGGCCCCCAGGGGCCCCCCGGCCCCCCCGGCCCCCTGCTGCCCCAGCAACAGGAGCTCATCGAGGAGCTGCAGCTCAAACTCAGAGGTAACAGCCAATCAGCTTCTTTCTGTTTCATCAACTATTATACACAGAACACTGACGGGGTTGTAATAGACCGACTCTCCTTGTCGTTTACAACGACTTCCTGGTAGAAAACCTGCACGTGATTTGAATGAGAACAGTAACGAACAAGAGTTTAGCTAGGCTATATCATATTTTTCACGCCCTATCACTATTTAGACAAATCTGAAATCATTGAAGAAACATTACTATTTCTCTCTGTGTGTTTTGTGTTGCTGTGTGTTGTATTTATTCCGTTTTGGGGGAATCACAGTGTCTACAAAGCATCAGTGGCTGCAGCTGACAGGGACAGCTAACGGCGGTAGCTAAGCTAACGGCAGTAAATCTGTGTGTAGTTTTGCACATAAAAGCTCTCGGTATAAAACCAAACATATCTAGAGCGCTAGAGCAGCCACGGGAGGGGGAGGCTCTTCACAGCCTCCAGTAGCTCAGCATGGTTGGATCAATCCACTGGAGAAAAATTGTTATACAGGCAGGTTATATTGTTATTGAAGACAAACACCAGCCGACTGTCACGCGCTAATCTAGGAGCCATGGCTAATTACAAAAATGTGCACACAAATCAGTAATTTTTCCAATTTTCTATCAGATTATTATCATCATTAGATGAAGTCTAAACGGTGATTTTGCTTGAAAAAACCCCTAAAACGTTTCTCCTTCAAATATTTCCAATTGAGACCCCATGTGTTTATGTTGTGGAGCATGCGTCTCTGAATGACATAAAGATGAAAAAAGCTCTGTGACAATAAATGAGGCTGACAACCAAAAATGTTGCCAACATAAAGTTAGTTGGTTTTCTAGTCTGGATACAGTTGAAGCAACAACAGGGTGACGTTTGTTCCATTTTTCTAATGAAGGCTTTGCCTAAAACAAAACAATTCTACATTAATTTATGAACAAAAAACATATTTGTGGTCATGAAAGTTATGTAATGTCTGAATAAAAATAATAAATAATTAGATCAAGATAGAAAGCTAAACAAAAATCAGTCGGCTGGAGAGCGAGTCTGACACTCAACCATGAGTGAGATGTAGAGAGACAACAAGTGTTATATATAGTGGTTAGACCCTGCACTAGCAGTAGATGGAGCTTTCGGAGATTTTCACAGGAATGTACTAAATTAGTACGAGTTACAGCTCAATGGGCTTGTCTTGACCACTGGGGGGCGCAGGGCAGTCTGTAACTGTTCATTTGATCTTATTTAAACCCAGACATTAAACAGGAAATCTCCCGCTGTGTCCGGTAGAAGCATTGACTGGCTCCTGGTGTTATGGAGCGTTTATTGAGTCGCTGAGTTATTAAAGTTAAACAGGTAGCTAACCGCTAGCCCGGCTAACCTATGCTAGCCATGGCTAATTACAAAAATGTGCACACGTAAATAGTAATGTTTGTCCAATCATTGGTTTTATAGACTTCACAAACATCAGATTAGTCTAAACGGCGACGTAGTGACATGAAAAAATACTCTCATCCGTCACTATTGTTCGAATGCTGGTTTTCTACCCAGAAGTCGTTGTAAACAACAAGGAGATTCGGTCTATAGACATAAAGATGAAAAAATATATATGAATAAATGATGAAAAATAAAAATGTTGCCAACATAAAGTTAGTTGGGTTTTCTAGTCTGATATAGTTGAAGCAACAACAGGGTGACGTTTGGTCCATTTTTCTAATGAATGTGAAATTTGCCTAAAACAAAACAAGTTGTACAAAGTAAAGAAACAACAAACTAATTTGACCATAAGGTTTTAGTGTAGAAACAGTTATCCAACGGCTCAGCTGCTCCCAGGTGTGGCGGCCATCTTGGACCGCTACGTACGGCAACTCCACTGGGACAAACTTCATTAGAGCGGAGTTGAAGGCGCTGCCTGGTGGCGTTGTGCATGAGCGGCCGCTGTCGTCGGGTTTACGTCACTGGAAACGCAGCAGAACACCTGCTCAGGGCCCCATGACCACTGGGGGGGCGGAGCTACAGAAACCCTTAACTGTTGTTGTTTACGTTGCTGTTGCAGTTTATTTAAACCCAGACATTAAACAGCAGACGCTGTGTTCCCAGTAGAAGCATTGACTGGCTCATGGTGCTGCAGCTGAAGGCTGGTTGTAAACAGATGCACATGGAGGAGGAGGAACCAGAACAGACGCTACAGTCCTGCTGTCTGTCTGTCTGTCTGTCTGTCTGTCTGTACCTCATGTTACAACATGAAAACCTGACGCTTATGTTCAAGTGCTGCCTTTTTATGTCTTTTCTTTGAACATTGAGCTGGAGCAGCTGATGCTCAGGTGCTCTGTAGTCTGGAGAGTCATCCATAATCAGTATAATTGTCAGTAATAGGTTTGGTGGAGGTCTGACTGGAAACAACAGTTCATACTACATAGAGCCTGTTCATCTCTGCTGCTGCTGCTGCTGCTGCTGCTGCTGCTGCTGCTGCTGCTGCTGTTAATGCTGCTGCTGTTAATGCTGCTGCTGCTGTTAATGCTGCTGCTGCTGCTGTTAATGCTGCTGCTGCTGCTGCTGCTGCTGTTAATGCTGCTGCTGCTGCTGCTGCTGCTGCTGCTGCTGCTGCTGCTGCTGTTAATGCTGTTAATGCTGCTGCTGCTGCTGCTGCTGCTGCTGCTGCTGCTGCAGGACGACGCTCCGTCAAACATGACGTCAGAGAAAACTGAGCAAAGACAAACCCATTTCTGTCCTGCTTCACTTCTTCACTTTCACTATTTTCTGTATGTAGGTTATATAAATACACTGTGTGTGTGTGTGTGTGTGTGTGTGTGTGTGTGTGTGTGTGTGTGTGTGTGTGTGTGTGTGTGTGTCTGAGTCCTTAATAGGGGTAATTTTGTGGAGTGTGGATGTGACTTGGCTCGGCTGCAGGATTCCTGACATACCTGCTGACTGATGGTGTGTCTTTGTTACTTTCTGCACTTTACTGTGTGTGTGTGTGTGTGTGTGTGTGTGTGTGTGTGTGTGTGTGTGTGTGTGTGTGTGTGTGTGTGTATGAATTTGTTCGTTCATGCATGCTCCTTGTTTTCCTCCATCAGCTTCTCTCTCTGTTTCCATATTTTACACTTGTGTGTTTGAATTTGTTCTAGAGGTTCATGCACCAGACCAGACTCCTTGTTTTCCTCCATCAGCTTCTCTCTCTGTTTCCATATTTTACACTTGTGTGTTTGAATGTTGAGTGTCTAGAGGTGAGAACCGGACTAAACCAGACCAGACTGAACCAGACTGAACCGGTCTGAACCAGACTGAACCGGTCTGAACCAGACTTGACCAGACTGAACCGGTCTGAACCAGACTGAACCGGACTGAACCGGACTGACGGAGGAAGCTCTCCAATTGGCTGGAACCATCAACAGGAACCACAGATACCTGGATCTGACAGTGAAGATAAGCCAGCCTCTGGGGGGGGGGGGGGGGGGTCTGGCCTCATCCCCGTTGTAACCGTTTGGCCTGAAACCCTCATCAGGACGAGCCAATCAGCATCACCGCTGTGATTAACACAGCACGTTGGCCAATCAGGGACCGACTGGTGCAAAGCTCCGTCTCTACACTGCGTGACTCTGACCCCGGCGGAGCTTCTAGCAGCAGAGACATTCAGCAGCAGCAGCCTGAGAACAGCAACAAGGGAAGTTCTCACTACATCCATCACAGCAGTTAAACAAGAGCAGGAGTCGACGCTGGTTGAGTTTCTTGAAGGAAAAGACGTTGTCGCTGTTCTTAAAACTGGATTCGGCAAAAGTTTGATATAGCAACTTGCTGATTGGCTGAATCGGTTGTCTGTCAACGCTACTGCTCCCGCCCACCCCAAACGGTTACAACAGGGATGAGGCCAGACCCCCCCTCAGAAATGAAATGAAATGCATTTCCTGGAGAGGCTGGTTTACGAGGCTACTTATGCTGCCTTTGAACTGGATCTGTATTCAAGAAAATAAAAGTCTGGAATACAGTTGTCGAAGACAGGCCATCTGCTGCAAAACACACAAGTTGTATGTGTGGAGCTCGGCCGTCGTCTGCAGTCAGCTACGAGGCTATGCTAGGCTACGCTAGGCTACGCTAGACTACGAGGCTATGCTAGGCTACGAGGCTACGCTAGGCAACGAGGCTACGCTAGGCTACGAGGCTACGCTAAGCTACGCTAGACTACGAGGCTAACGCTAGACTATGAGGCTACGCCAGGCTACAAGGCTATGAAGCTATGCTAGGCTACGAGGCTACGCTAGGCTACGAGGCTAACGCTAGGCTATGAGGCTACGAGGTGTTGCTGAGTCTGAGTCCAGCAGCAGGCGCCACACACACACACACACACACACGCACACACACACACACACACACACAGACTCTAGTAAATGAATGTTTATGTCTGCCTCTGGATGTGTGTGTTTACGTCTCAGTGCTGAGGCAGCAGGCCAACACACACACACACACACACACACACACAGAGTGTTTCTCATTAACCCCCTCCCCCCCCCAGTGTCTGGAGGAGTGTGTGTGCTGTGCGACCGTCCTCGTGTCTCCAGCTCCTTCCTCCAGCGGCTGCAGCTTCCCGTGGTCATCCCTCGCCGCAGCCTGCTGGAGCTGCAGCCCTTCAGCACGGTGACGCACGCACACACACACGCTACTGCACATGTGTCCAGGTGTGTGTGTGTGCACGGTGGTGTGACGGTGTGTGACCTTTGACCCCTCAGCCCTCGGCCTCGGAGCGCAGCCTGCAGAGAGGACAGAGCTTCAACAGCAGCAGCGGCCGCTTCACCGCCGCCGTGTCCGGCTTCTACCAGCTGACCGCCAGCCTGCTCATAGGTAACGTCTCTGATGATGTCATCATCACACACCTGGCTCTGATGATGTCATCATGCAGCCAACCCACTGACTCTGTCTCTGTGTGTGTGTCAGAGTCCGGAGACAGGGTCCAGATCCGGCTCAGAGACAGCGTGAGGGCGGCGATCTGCATCGAGTCTCTGTGTCAGAGTAACCTGTGAGTACTGTCCACCTGTCCTCCTGTCCTCCTGTCCTCCTGTCCACCTGTCCTCCTGTCCACCTGTCCTCCTGTCCACCTGTCCTCCTGTCCTCCTGTCCACCTGTCCTCCTGTCCACCTGTCCTCCTGTCCACCTGTCCTCCTGTCCTCCTGTCCACCTGTCCTCCTGTCCACCTGTCCTCCTGTCCACCTGTCCACCTGTCCTCCTGTCCACCTGTCCTCCTGTCCTCCTGTCCTCCTGTCCTCCTGTCCTCCTGTCCTCCTGTCCACCTGTCCACCTGTCCTCCTGTCCTCCTGTCCTCCTGTCCACCTGTCCTCCTGTCCTCCTGTCCACCTGTCCTCCTGTCCACCTGTCCACCTGTCCACCTGTCCTCCTGTCCACCTGTCCTCCTGTCCTCCTGTCCACCTGTCCTCCTGTCCACCTGTCCACCTGTCCTCCTGTCCACCTGTCCACCTGTCCTCCTGTCCACCTGTCCACCTGTCCTCCTGTCCACCTGTCCTCCTGTCCACCTGTCCACCTGTCCTCCTGTCCACCTGTCCACCTGTCCTCCTGTCCACCTGTCCTCCTGTCCACCTGTCCTCCTGTCCACCTGTCCACCTGTCCTCCTGTCCACCTGTCCTCCTGTCCTCCTGTCCACCTGTCCTCCTGTCCTCCTGTCCTCCTGTCCACCTGTCCTCCTGTCCACCTGTCCACCTGTCCTCCTGTCCACCTGTCTACCTGTCCTCCTGTCCACCTGTCCTCCTGTCCTCCTGTCCTCCTGTCCTCCTGTCCACCTGTCCTCCTGTCCTCCTGTCCTCCTGTCCTCCTGTCCTCCTGTCTACCTGTCCACCTGTCCACCTGTCCACCTGTCCTCCTGTCCACCTGTCTACCTGTCCTCCTGTCCTCCTGTCCTCCTGTCCACCTGTCCTCCTGTCCACCTGTCCACCTGTCCACCTGTCCTCCTGTCCTCCTGTCCACCTGTCCACCTGTCCACCTGTCCACCTGTCCTCCTGTCCACCTGTCTACCTGTCCTCCTGTCCTCCTGTCCTCCTGTCCTCCTGTCCTCCTGTCCTCCTGTCCACCTGTCCTCCTGTCCTCCTGTCTACCTGTCCTCCTGTCTGGTTGGTTGCTTTGTTGATTGATTGATTGAACGATGGGTTGGTTGATTTATTGGTTGGAGGAAATTCTGGCAAACCATCCGACCCCTCTGCTTCCTCCTGTTGAGGAAAGTCTATTCCAGGGTACTGGAGAGGAGAATTCGGCCGATAGTCGAACCTCGGATTCAAGAGGAACAATGCGGTTTTCGTCCCGGCCGTGGAACACTGGACCAGCTCTACACCCTCCGCAGGGTGCTCGAGGGTTCGTGGGAGTTTGCCCAACCAGTCCACATGTGTTTTGTGGATCTGGAGAAGGCATTCGACCGTGTCCCACGTGGCATCCTGTGGGAGGCGCTCCGGGAGTATGGGATCGGAGGCTCTCTGCTGAGGGCTGTACGGTCCCTGTATGACCGGAGCAGGAGCCTGGTTCGCATCGCCGGCAAAGGCAGACCTGTTCCCGGTGCATGTTGGACTCCGGCAGGGCTGCCCTTCGTCACCGGTTCTGTTCATCATCTTTATGGACAGAATTTCTAGGTGCAGCCAAGGGCCGGAGGGGGTACGGTTCGGGAGCCACTTGATTTCATCTCTGCTTTTTGCGGATGATGTTGTCTTGCCGGCTCCCTCGAGCCAGGACCTGCAGCATGCACTAGGGCGGTTTGCAGCTGAGTGTGAAGCAGCTGGGATGAGAATCAGCACCTCTAAATCCGAGGCCATGGTTCTCAACCGGAAAAAGGTGGCCTGGCCCTCCAGGTCGGGGGAGAGATCCTGCCTCAGGTGGAGGAGTTCAAGTATCTCGGGGTCCTGTTCACGACTAAGGGAAGGATGGAGCGCGAGATCGACAGGCGGATCGGTGCAGCGGCCGCAGTTATGTGGTCGTTGTGTCGGTCCGTTGTGGTGAAGAGGGAGCTGAGCCAAAAGGCGAAGCTCTCGATTTACCGTTCGGTCTACGTTCCCACCCTCACCTATGGTCATGAACTCTGGGTCGTGACCGAAATACGGATACAAGCGGCCGAAATTAGTTTCCTCTGCAGGGTGGCAGGGCGCTCCCTTAGAGATAGGGTGAGGAGCTCGGTCACCCGGGAGGAGCTCGGAGTAGAACCGCTGCTCCTCCACATCGAGAGGAGTCAGCTGAGGTGGCTCGGGAACGTGAGGTGTTCCGGGCATGTCCCACCGGGAGGAGGCCCCGAGGAAGACCAGGACACGCTGGAGTGACTACGTTGCCTGGCTGGCCTGGGAACGTGGGAAGTGTCCGGGGAGAGGGAGGTTTGGGGATCCCTGCTCCGACTGCTGCCCCCGCGACCCGGACCCGGATTCAGCGGATGAAAGTGGATGGATTTATGGATTTATTGGTTGGTTGTTTGTTTGTCTGTAGGTCTGTGGAGTCGGTGATGGGCGTGGCCGCAGCAGGAGGAACCTTCAGTATCCTGCTGACAGGGACTCTGTACCTGCAGGTACGACACACACCTGTTGATCCACACTACACCTCCACTTCCTGTCGTCATGACGTCACAGCTATGTGTGTGTGTGTGTGTGTGTGTGTGTGTGTGTGTGTGTGTGTGTGTGCAGGCTGGAGAGTATGTCTCAGTGTTTGTGGACAACGCCACCGGGTCGTCCATCAGCGTCCTGCAGGACTCTCTGTTCTCTGGGATCCTGCTGGGAGTCTGAACACAGCGCTGTGACATCATCACTCAGGCTCCGCCCCCAGAGCGGCACCTGGACCCACAGCCCCGCCCCCACCTGCTGCAATCTAACCCTAACCCCTAACCCTCCACCCGGACCGGACCGGACCGACCCGCTCCACCCGGACCGGACCGACCCGCTCCACCCGGACCGGACCGACCCGCTCCACCCGGACCAGACCGACCCGCTCCACCCGGACCAGACCAGACCGACCCGCTCCACCCGGACCGGACCGACCCACTCCACCCGGACCGGACCGACCCACTCCACCCGGACCAGACCGACCCGCTCCACCCGGACCAGACCGACCCGCTCCACCCGGACCGGACCGACCCGCTCCACCCGGACCGGACCGACCCGCTCCACCCGGACCGGACCGACCCGCTCCACCCGGACCGGACCGACCCGCTCCACCCGGACCGGACCGACCCGCTCCACCCGGACCGGACCGACCCGCTCCACCCGGCCCGGCCCAGAGAGCAGGGCTGCAGCTGCTGTGAGGTTCATGAAGCCTCAGACGTGTGAGTTCTGGACTCTGACAAACTTTTTCCACGGCGCTCAGACTGGAACAAAGAGGCCTGTGTTCACGTCCAAACATCGTCTGAACAACTCATTCATTTTCTGTCTGGGGGTGGAGAAGGGGGGGGGGGGGGGGGCTCCAGTGTGTCGGAGCTCCGCCTGCTGGACGTGGGAGGAACAGGAAGCTCCACCCAGCTCAGAGACTGGAACATGTTGATCCAAAGTGAATGATGTCACTGCTCCTCTGCTTTAACATGAATATTTATTCTCTTGTGAATGTTGATGTGATAATAAACCTGAGACCAGGTGAAACAAAGGGACCGCTCGCTGCTGCACGTGTTGCTGTTCTGTGTTGTTGCACTGCAGAAAATCTGTCCAAGAATATCTGTCTCATTTCTGGTCAAAACTAAACTCTTTCCACTTAAAATCAGACTCATCACCTACAAATCAACTTGTTTTTAGATCATTTTCACTTGTTTCACTTATTTACAGTGAAAATCTGCTTGAGAGAAGCAAAAAGTGTCTAAAAACAAGCTGCTTTAATGTGACGAGTCTGATTTGAGACAAATATTCTTGGTAAGATTGGAGAGAGAGTTTTTCCAGTGTGTTCTGTGTTGTTGTTCTACGCTCTGACATCATCAGCTGTTCCTGGACCAGGACCAGTCGTGTCCACCCGGACCGAAGACCCAGGTCAAAGATTTCCCATCAGGATCATTTATAGAACGTTCCACCCGGACCGAACCGACCCGCTCCACCCGGACCGGACCGACCCGCTCCACCCGGCCCGGCCCAGAGAGCAGGGCTGCAGCTGCTGTGAGGTTCATGAAGCCTCAGACGTGTGAGTTCTGGACTCTGACAAACTTTTTCCACGGCGCTCAGACTGGAACAAAGAGGCCTGTGTTCACGTCCAAACATCGTCTGAACAACTCATTCATTTTCTGTCTGGGGGTGGAGAAGGTAAACACTCCAGTGTGTCGGAGCTCCGCCTGCTGGACGTGGGAGGAACAGGAAGCTCCACCCAGCTCAGAGACTGGAACATGTTGATCCAAAGTGAATGATGTCACTGCTCCTCTGCTTTAACATGAATATTTATTCTCTTGTGAATGTTGATGTGATAATAAACCTGAGACCAGGTGAAACAAAGGGACCGCTCGCTGCTGCACGTGTTGCTGTTCTGTGTTGTTGCACTGCAGAAAATCTGTCCAAGAATATCTGTCTCATTTCTGGTCAAAACTAAACTCTTTCCACTTAAAATCAGACTCATCACCTACAAATCAACTTGTTTTTAGATCATTTTCACTTGTTTCACTTATTTACAGTGAAAATCTGCTTGAGAGAAGCAAAAAGTGTCTAAAAACAAGCTGCTTTAATGTGACGAGTCTGATTTGAGACAAATATTCTTGGTAAGATTGTTTTTGAGAGAGAGTTTTTGCAGTGTGTTCTGTGTTGTTGTTCTGTGTTGTTGTTCTACGCTCTGACATCATCAGAGCTGTTCCTGGACGCTCAGGTGCGTTCGGTCGTGTTCAGTCGGAGCAAGACGTTCCTCAGGTCAAAGATTTCCCATCAGCCATCATTTATAGAACGTTCCATAAACTCCAGGGGAGGACGTTGGGTGTCGGTTTCTGTTTCAGAGTTTGAACGTCCACAGCAGCAGCAGCAGCAGCGACTCCAAGGTGTTCAACAGTCTGACCACCAGAGGGAGACACAGCCCCACGGTGAGTCTGGTGACATGACGGACACTGACGGCTCAGGATGCAGAGTGGAAACACAGGTAAACACTGGTAAACACTGGTAAACACAGGTAAACACAGGTAAACACTGGTAAACACTGGTAAACACTGGTAAACACAGGTAAACACAGGTAAACACTGGTAAACACTGGTAAACACTGGTAAACACTGGTAAACACTGGTAAACACAGGTAAACACAGGTAAACACTGGTAAACACTGGTAAACACTAGTAAACATTGGTAACCACAGGTAAACACTGGTAAACACTGGTAAACACTAGTAAACATTGGTAACCACAGGTAAACACTGGTAAACACAGGTAAACACTAGTAAACATTGGTAACCACAGGTAAACACTGGTAAACACAGGTAAACACAGGAAACACTGGTAAACACTGGTAAACACAGGTAAACACAGGTAAACACAGGTAAACACTGGTAAACACAGGTAAATACAGGTAAACACTGGTAAACACTGGTAAACACAGGTAAACACTGGTAAACACTGGTAAACACTGGTAAACACAGGTAAACACAGGTAAACACAGGTAAACACTGGTAAACACAGGTAAACACTGGTAAACACAGGTAAACACTGGTAAACACTGGTAAACACTAGTAAACACAGGTAAACACAGGTAAACACTGGTAAACACAGGTAAATACAGGTAAATACAGGTAAACACTGGTAAACACAGGTAAATACAGGTAAACACTGGTAAACACTGGTAAACACAGGTAAACACAGGTAAACACAGGTAAACACTGGTAAACACTGGTAAACACTGGTAAACACTGGTAAACACAGGTAAACACTGGTAAACACAGGTAAATACAGGTAAACACTGATAAACACTGGTAAACACTAGTAAACACAGGTAAACACTGGTAAACACTAGTAAAACTAGTAAACATTGGTAAACACAGGTAAACACAGGTAAATACAGGTAAATACAGGTAAACACTGGTAAACACTAGTAAACACAGGTAAACACTGGTAAACACAGGTAAATACAGGTAAACACTGGTAAACACTGGTAAACACTAGTAAACACAGGTAAACACTGGTAAACACTAGTAAACACAGGTAAACACTGGTAAACACAGGTAAATACAGGTAAACACTGGTAAACACTGGTAAACACAGGTAAACACAGGTAAACACTGGTAAACACTAGTAAACACTGGTAAACACAGGTAAATACAGGTAAACACTGATAAACACTGGTAAACACTAGTAAACACAGGTAAACACTGGTAAACACTAGTAAAACTAGTAAACATTGGTAAACACAGGTAAACACAGGTAAATACAGGTAAATACAGGTAAACACTGGTAAACACTAGTAAACACAGGTAAACACTGGTAAACACAGGTAAATACAGGTAAACACTGGTAAACACTGGTAAACACTAGTAAACACAGGTAAACACTGGTAAACACAGGTAAACACTGGTAAACACAGGTAAACACTGGTAAACACTGGTAAACACTGGTAAACACTGGTAAACACAGGTAAACACTGGTAAACACTGGTAAACACTAGTAAACACAGGTAAACACTGGTAAACACTGGTAAACACTGGTATTTATTTATTTATTTTTATTTATTTAGTTCATCTCGGGCATTTCAATTGATCATCAGACATCACATCATCTTAGTTCAATAATACAATACACATGACCGAGAGGGAAAGCGGGAGAAGCCGAAGCTTGCCGAGTCCCGCCCCCCTACCTGTGTTTACACTGGTAAACACAGGTAAATACAGGTAAACACTGGTAAACACTGGTAAACACAGGTTAACACTGGTAAACACAGGTTAACACTGGTAAACACAGGTAAACACTGGTAAACACAGGTAAACACTGGTAAACATTAGTAAACACTGGTAAACACAGGTAAACACTGGTAAACATTAGTAAACACTGGTAAACACTAGTAAACATTGGTAAACACTAGTAAACACTGGTAAACACAGGTAAACACTAGTAAACACTGGTAAACACTGGTAAACATTAGTAAACACTGGTAAACACTAGTAAACATTGGTAAACACTAGTAAACATTAGTAAACACTGGTAAACACTGGTAAACACAGGTAAACACTGGTAAACATTAGTAAACACTGGTAAACACTAGTAAACATTGGTAAACACTGGTAAACACAGGTAAACACTGGTAAACATTAGTAAACACTGGTAAACACAGGTAAACACTGGTAAACACAGGTAAACACTGGTAAACACTGGTAAACACAGGTAAACACTGGTAAACACAGGTAAACACTGGTAAACATTAGTAAACACTGGTAAACACTAGTAAACACAGGTAAACACTGGTAAACACTGGTAAACACAGGTAAACACAGGTAAACACTGGTAAACATTAGTAAACACTGGTAAACACTAGTAAACACAGGTAAACACTGGTAAACACTGGTAAACACAGGTAAACACAGGTAAACACTGGTAAACACTAGTAAACACAGGTAAACACTGGTAAACACTGGTAAACACAGGTAAACACAGGTAAACACTGGTAAACACTAGTAAACACTGGTAAACACTGGTAAACACTAGTAAAACTAGTAAACACTGGTAAACACTGGTAAACACAGGTAAACACTGGTAAACACTGGTAAACACTGGTAAACACAGGTAAACACTGGTAAACACTGGTAAACACTAGTAAACACAGGAAAATACTGGTAAACACAGGTAAACACTAGTAAAACTAGTAAACACTGGTAAACACAGGTAAATTTACCTGTGTTTACCAGTGTTTACAAGTGTTTACCAGTGTTTACCTGTGTTTACCAGTGTTTACCAGTGTTTACCAGTGTTTACCTGTGTTTACCAGTGTTTACTAGTTTTACTAGTGTTTATCAGTGTTTGCCTGTGTTTACCAGTGTTTTCCAGTGTTTACCTGTGTTTACTAGTGTTTACCAGTGTTTACTAGTTTTACTAGTGTAAGGTCAAAGGTCAGCATACTGTAACTGGGTTGTGTTATAGGGGTGACTTTAAAATGATTTTTCTCCAGATTTCTACAGTAAAATGCCACCAAAATGATACCAGAGGTAGAGTGAGATGTCAGGAACAATATGCAAAAGGAATGAGGATGACACCTATGAAGGAATTGATGTGACCTAAGGTCAAAGGTCAGCATACTGTAACTGGATTTTGTTATAGGGGTGATTTTAAAATGATTTTTCTCCAGATTTCTACAGTAAAATGCCACCAAAATGATACCAGAGGTAGAGTGAGATGTCAGGAACAACATGCAAAAGGAATGAGGATGACACCTATGAAGGAATTGATGTGACCTAAGGTCAAAGGTCAGCATACTGTAACTGGGTTTTGTTATATTGGTGACTTTATGTCATTTTTCTCCAGATTTCTACAGTAAAATGCCACCAAAATGATACCAGAGGTAGAGTGAGACACCAGGAACAATATGCAAAAGGAATGAGGATGACACCTATGAAGGAATTGATGTGACCTAAGGTCAAAGGTCAGCATACTGTAACTGGATTTTGTTATATTGGTGACTTTAATGTCATTTTTCTCCAGATTTCTACAGTAAAATGCCACGAAAATGATACCAGAGGTAGAGTGAGACACCAGGAACAATATGCAAAAGGAATGAGGATGACACCTATGAAGGAATTGATGTGACCTAAGGTCAAAGGTCAGCATACTGTAACTGGGTTTTTATATAGGGATGATTTTAAAATGATTTTTCTCCAGATTTCTACAGTAAAATGCCACCAAAATGATACCAGAGGTAGAGTGAGATGTCAGGAACAATATGCAAAAGGAATGAGGATGACACCTATGAAGGAATTGATGTGACCTAAGGTCAAAGGTCAGCATACTGTAACTGGATTTTGTTATATTGGTGACTTTAATGTCATTTTTCTCCAGATTTCTACAGTAAAATGCCACGAAAATGATACCAGAGGTAGAGTGAGACACCAGGAACAATATGCAAAAGGAATGAGGATGACACCTATGAAGGAATTGATGTGACCTAAGGTCAAAGGTCAGCATACTGTAACTGGATTTTGTTATAGGGGTGACTTTAAAATGATTTTTCTCCAAATTTCTACAGTAAAATGCCACCAAAATGATACCAGAGGTAGAGTGAGACACCAGGAACAATATGCAAAAGGAATGAGGATGACACCTATGAAGGAATTGATGTGACCTAAGGTCAAAGGTCAGCATACTGTAACTGGGTTGTGTTATAGGGGTGACTTTAAAATGATTTTTCTCCAGATTTCTACAGTAAAATGCCACCAAAATGATACCAGAGGTAGAGTGAGACACCAGGAACAACATGCAAAAGAAATGAGGATGACACCTATGAAGGAATTGATGTGACCTAAGGTCAAAGGTCAGCATACTGTAACTGGATTTTGTTATATTGGTGACTTTAATGTCATTTTTCTCCAGATTTCTACAGTAAAATGCCACCAAAATGATACCAGAGGTAGAGTGAGACGCCAGGAACAATATGCAAAAGGAATGAGGATGACACCTATGAAGGAATTGATGTGACCTAAGGTCAAAGGTCAGCATACTGTAACTGGGTTTTTATATAGGGATGATTTTAAAATGATTTTTCTCCAGATTTCTACAGTAAAATGCCACCAGAGGTAGAGTGAGACACCAGGAACAGTATGCAAAAGGAATGAGGATGACACCTATGAAGGAATTGATGTGACCTAAGGTCAAAGGTCAGCATACTGTAACTGGGTTGTGTTATAGGGGTGACTTTAAAATGATTTTTCTCCAAATTTCTACAGTAAAATGCCACCAAAATGATACCAGAGGTAGAGTGAGACACCAGGAACAATATGCAAAAGGAATGAGGATGACACCTATGAAGGAATTGATGTGACCTAAGGTCAAAGGTCAGCATACTGTAACTGGGTTTTTATATAGGGATGATTTTAAAATGATTTTTCTCCAGATTTCTACAGTAAAATGCCACCAAAATGATACCAGAGGTAGAGTGAGACACCAGGAACAATATGCAAAAGGAATGAGGATGACACCTATGAAGGAATTGATGTGACCTAAGGTCAAAGGTCAGCATACTGTAACTGGGTTTTTATATAGGGATGATTTTAAAATGATTTTTCTCCAGATTTCTACAGTAAAATGCCACCAAAATGATACCAGAGGTAGAGTGAGACGCCAGGAACAATATGCAATTGGAATGAGGATGACACCTATGAAGGAATTGATGTGACCTAAGGTCAAAGGTCAGCATACTGTAACTGGATTTTGTTATAGGGGTGATTTTAAAATGATTTTTCTCCAGATTTCTACAGTAAAATGCCACCAAAATGATACCAGAGGTAGAGTGAGATGTCAGGAACAACATGCAAAAGGAATGAGGATGACACCTATGAAGGAATTGATGTGACCTAAGGTCAAAGGTCAGCATACTGTAACTGGGTTTTGTTATATTGGTGACTTTAATGTCATTTTTCTCCAGATTTCTACAGTAAAATGCCACCAAAATGATACCAGAGGTAGAGTGAGACACCAGGAACAATATGCAAAAGGAATGAGGATGACACCTATGAAGGAATTGATGTGACCTAAGGTCAAAGGTCAGCATACTGTAACTGGGTTTTGATATAGGGGTGACTTTAAAATGATTTTTCTCCAGATTTCTACAGTAAAATGCCACCAAAATGATACCAGAGGTAGAGTGAGACTACAGGAACAATATGCAAAAGGAATGAGGATGACACCTATGAAGGAATTGATGTGACCTAAGGTCAAAGGTCAGCATACTGTAACTGGGTTTTTATATAGGGATGATTTTAAAATGATTTTTCTCCAGATTTCTACAGTAAAATGCCACCAAAATGATACCAGAGGTAGAGTGAGATGTCAGGAACAATATGCAAAAGGAATGAGGATGACACCTATGAAGGAATTGATGTGACCTAAGGTCAAAGGTCAGCATACTGTAACTGGATTTTGTTATATTGGTGACTTTAATGTCATTTTTCTCCAGATTTCTACAGTAAAATGCCACCAAAATGATACCAGAGGTAGAGTGAGACACCAGGAACAATATGCAAAAGGAATGAGGATGACACCTATGAAGGAATTGATGTGACCTAAGGTCAAAGGTCAGCATACTGTAACTGGGTTTTTATATTGGGATGATTTTAAATTGATTTTTCTCCAGATTTCTTCAGTAAAATGCCACGAAAATGATACCAGAGGTAGAGTGAGACACCAGGAACAATATGCAAAAGGAATGAGGATGACACCTATGAAGGAATTGATGTGACCTAAGGTCAAAGGTCAGCATACTGTAACTGGGTTGTGTTATAGGGGTGACTTTAAAATGATTTTTCTCCAAATTTCCACAGTAAAATGCCACCAAAATGATACCAGAGGTAGAGTGAGACACCAGGAACAATATGCAAAAGGAATGAGGATGACACCTATGAAGGAATTGATGTGACCTAAGGTCAAAGGTCAGCATACTGTAACTGGATTTTGTTATAGGGGTGACTTTAAAATGATTTTTCTCCAAATTTCTACAGTAAAATGCCACCAAAATGATACCAGAGGTAGAGTGAGACACCAGGAACAACATGCAAAAGGAATGAGGATGACACCTATGAAGGAATTGATGTGACCTAAGGTCAAAGGTCAGCATACTGTAACTGGGTTGTGTTATAGGGGTGACTTTAAAATGATTTTTCTCCAGATTTCTACAGTAAAATGCCACCAAAATGATACCAGAGGTAGAGTGAGACGCCAGGAACAATATGCAAAAGGAATGAGGATGACACCTATGAAGGAATTGATGTGACCTAAGGTCAAAGGTCAGCATACTGTAACTGGGTTTTTATATTGGGATGATTTTAAATTGATTTTTCTCCAGATTTCTTCAGTAAAATGCCACCAAAATGATACCAGAGGTAGAGTGAGACACCAGGAACAACATGCAAAAGGAATGAGGATGACACCTATGAAGGAATTGATGTGACCTAAGGTCAAAGGTCAGCATACTGTAACTGGGTTTTTATATAGGGATGATTTTAAAATGATTTTTCTCCAGATTTCTACAGTAAAATGCCACCAAAATGATTCCAGAGGTAGAGTGAGATGTCAGGAACAATATGCAAAAGGAATGAGGATGACACCTATGAAGGAATTGATGTGACCTAAGGTCAAAGGTCAGCATACTGTAACTGGATTTTGTTATAGGGGTGACTTTAAAATGATTTTTCTCCAGATTTCTACAGTAAAATGCCACCAAAATGATACCAGAGGTAGAGTGAGACACCAGGAACAACATGCAAAAGGAATGAGGATGACACCTATGAAGGAATTGATGTGACCTAAGGTCAAAGGTCAGCATACTGTAACTGGGTTTTTATATAGGGATGATTTTAAAATGATTTTTCTCCAGATTTCTACAGTAAAATGCCACCAAAATGATTCCAGAGGTAGAGTGAGATGTCAGGAACAATATGCAAAAGGAATGAGGATGACACCTATGAAGGAATTGATGTGACCTAAGGTCAAAGGTCAGCATACTGTAACTGGATTTTGTTATAGGGGTGACTTTAAAATGATTTTTCTCCAGATTTCTACAGTAAAATGCCACCAAAATGATACCAGAGGTAGAGTGAGACACCAGGAACAACATGCAAAAGGAATGAGGATGACACCTATGAAGGAATTGATGTGACCTAAGGTCAAAGGTCAGCATACTGTAACTGGATTTTGTTATATTGGTGACTTTAATGTCATTTTTCTCCAGATTTCTACAGTAAAATGCCACCAAAATGATACCAGAGGTAGAGTGAGACACCAGGAACAACATGCAAAAGGAATGAGGATGACACCTATGAAGGAATTGATGTGACCTAAGGTCAAAGGTCAGCATACTGTAACTGGGTTTTTATATAGGGATGATTTTAAAATGATTTTTCTCCAGATTTCTACAGTAAAATGCCACCAAAATGATACCAGAGGTAGAGTGAGATGTCAGGAACAATATGCAAAAGGAATGAGGATGACACCTATGAAGGAATTGATGTGACCTAAGGTCAAAGGTCAGCATACTGTAACTGGATTTTGTTATAGGGGTGACTTTAAAATGATTTTTCTCCAGATTTCTACAGTAAAATGCCACCAAAATGATACCAGAGGTAGAGTGAGATGTCAGGAACAATATGCAAAAGGAATGAGGATGACACCTATGAAGGAATTGATGTGACCTAAGGTCAAAGGTCAGCATACTGCAACTGGATTTTGTTATATTGGTGACTTTAATGTCAGTTTTCTCCAGATTTCTACAGTAAAATGCCACCAAAATGATACCAGAGGTAGAGTGAGACACCAGGAACAATATGCAAAAGGAATGAGGATGACACCTATGAAGGAATTGATGTGACCTAAGGTCAAAGGTCAGCATACTGTAACTGGGTTTTTATATAGGGATGATTTTAAAATGATTTTTCTCCAGATTTCTACAGTAAAATGCCACCAAAATGATACCAGAGGTAGAGTGAGACACCAGGAACAATATGCAAAAGGAATGAGGATGACACCTATGAAGGAATTGATGTGACCTAAGGTCAAAGGTCAGCATACTGTAACTGGATTTTGTTATATTGGTGACTTTAATGTCATTTTTCTCCAGATTTCTACAGTAAAATGCCACCAAAATGATACCAGAGGTAGAGTGAGACACCAGGAACAACATGCAAAAGGAATGAGGATGACACCTATGAAGGAATTGATGTGACCTAAGGTCAAAGGTCAGCATACTGTAACTGGGTTTTTATATAGGGATGATTTTAAAATGATTTTTCTCCAGATTTCTACAGTAAAATGCCACCAAAATGATTCCAGAGGTAGAGTGAGATGTCAGGAACAATATGCAAAAGGAATGAGGATGACACCTATGAAGGAATTGATGTGACCTAAGGTCAAAGGTCAGCATACTGCAACTGGATTTTGTTATATTGGTGACTTTAATGTCATTTTTCTCCAGATTTCTACAGTAAAATGCCACCAAAATGATACCAGAGGTAGAGTGAGACACCAGGAACAATATGCAAAAGGAATGAGGATGACACCTATGAAGGAATTGATGTGACCTAAGGTCAAAGGTCAGCATACTGTAACTGGGTTTTTATATAGGGATGATTTTAAAATGATTTTTCTCCAGATTTCTACAGTAAAATGCCACCAAAATGATACCAGAGGTAGAGTGAGACACCAGGAACAATATGCAAAAGGAATGAGGATGACACCTATGAAGGAATTGATGTGACCTAAGGTCAAAGGTCAGCATACTGTAACTGGATTTTGTTATAGGGGTGACTTTAAAATGATTTTTCTCCAGATTTCTACAGTAAAATGCCACCAAAATGATACCAGAGGTAGAGTGAGATGTCAGGAACAATATGCAAAAGGAATGAGGATGACACCTATGAAGGAATTGATGTGACCTAAGGTCAAAGGTCAGCATACTGTAACTGGATTTTGTTATATTGGTGACTTTAATGTCATTTTTCTCCAGATTTCTACAGTAAAATGCCACCAAAATGATACCAGAGGTAGAGTGAGACACCAGGAACAACATGCAAAAGGAATGAGGATGACACCTATGAAGGAATTGATGTGACCTAAGGTCAAAGGTCAGCATACTGTAACTGGGTTTTTATATAGGGATGATTTTAAAATGATTTTTCTCCAGATTTCTACAGTAAAATGCCACCAAAATGATACCAGAGGTAGAGTGAGACACCAGGAACAATATGCAAAAGGAATGAGGATGACACCTATGAAGGAATTGATGTGACCTAAGGTCAAAGGTCAGCATACTGTAACTGGATTTTGTTATATTGGTGACTTTAATGTCATTTTTCTCCAGATTTCTACAGTAAAATGCCACCAAAATGATACCAGAGGTAGAGTGAGACACCAGGAACAACATGCAAAAGGAATGAGGATGACACCTATGAAGGAATTGATGTGACCTAAGGTCAAAGGTCACCATATTGTAACTGGGTTTTGATATAGGGGTGACTTTAAAATGATTTTTCTCCAGATTTCTACAGTAAAATGCCACCAAAATGATACCAGAGGTAGAGTGAGACACCAGGAACAATATGCAAAAGGAATGAGGATGACACCTATGAAGGAATTGATGTGACCTAAGGTCAAAGGTCAGCATACTGTAACTGGGTTTTGATATAAGGGTGACTTCAAAATGATTTTTCTCCAGATTTCTACAGTAAAATGCCACCAAAATGATACCAGAGGTAGAGTGAGATGTCAGGAACAATATGCAAAAGGAATGAGGATGACACCTATGAAGGAATTGATGTGACCTAAGGTCAAAGGTCAGCATACTGTAACTGGGTTTTGATATAGGGGTGACTTTAATGTCATTTTTCTCCAGATTTCTACAGTAAAATGCCACCAAAATGATTCCAGAGGTAGAGTGAGATGTCAGGAACAATATGCAAAAGGAATGAGGATGACACCTATGAAGGAATTGATGTGACCTAAGGTCAAAGGTCAGCATACTGTAACTGGATTTTGTTATATTGGTGACTTTAATGTCATTTTTCTCCAGATTTCTACAGTAAAATGCCACCAAAATGATACCAGAGGTAGAGTGAGACACCAGGAACAATATGCAAAAGGAATGAGGATGACACCTATGAAGGAATTGATGTGACCTAAGGTCAAAGGTCAGCATACTGTAACTGGGTTTTTATATAGGGATGATTTTAAAATGATTTTTCTCCAGATTTCTACAGTAAAATGCCACCAAAATGATACCAGAGGTAGAGTGAGACGCCAGGAACAATATGCAATAGGAATGAGGATGACACCTATGAAGGAATTGATGTGACCTAAGGTCAAAGGTCAGCATACTGTAACTGGATTTTGTTATAGGGGTGACTTTAAAATGATTTTTCTCCAGATTTCTACAGTAAAATGCCACCAAAATGATACCAGAGGTAGAGTGAGACACCAGGAACAACATGCAAAAGGAATGAGGATGACACCTATGAAGGAATTGATGTGACCTAAGGTCAAAGGTCAGCATACTGTAACAGGGTTTTTATATAGGGATGATTTTAAAATGATTTTTCTCCAGATTTCTACAGTAAAATGCCACCAAAATGATACCAGAGGTAGAGTGAGACACCAGGAACAACATGCAAAAGGAATGAGGATGACACCTATGAAGGAATTGATGTGACCTAAGGTCAAAGGTCAGCATACTGTAACTGGATTTTGTTATATTGGTGACTTTAATGTCATTTTTCTCCAGATTTCTACAGTAAAATGCCACCAAAATGATACCAGAGGTAGAGTGAGACACCAGGAACAACATGCAAAAGGAATGAGGATGACACCTATGAAGGAATTGATGTGACCTAAGGTCAAAGGTCAGCATACTGTAACTGGGTTTTGATATAAGGGTGACTTCAAAATGATTTTTCTCCAGATTTCTACAGTAAAATGCCACCAAAATGATACCAGAGGTAGAGTGAGATGTCAGGAACAATATGCAAAAGGAATGAGGATGACACCTATGAAGGAATTGATGTGACCTAAGGTCAAAGGTCAGCATACTGTAACTGGGTTTTTATATAGGGATGATTTTAAAATGATTTTTCTCCAGATTTCTACAGTAAAATGCCACCAAAATGATACCAGAGGTAGAGTGAGACGCCAGGAACAATATGCAATAGGAATGAGGATGACACCTATGAAGGAATTGATGTGACCTAAGGTCAAAGGTCAGCATACTGTAACTGGATTTTGTTATAGGGGTGACTTTAAAATGATTTTTCTCCAGATTTCTACAGTAAAATGCCACCAAAATGATACCAGAGGTAGAGTGAGACACCAGGAACAACATGCAAAAGGAATGAGGATGACACCTATGAAGGAATTGATGTGACCTAAGGTCAAAGGTCAGCATACTGTAACAGGGTTTTTATATAGGGATGATTTTAAAATGATTTTTCTCCAGATTTCTACAGTAAAATGCCACCAAAATGATACCAGAGGTAGAGTGAGACACCAGGAACAACATGCAAAAGGAATGAGGATGACACCTATGAAGGAATTGATGTGACCTAAGGTCAAAGGTCAGCATACTGTAACTGGATTTTGTTATATTGGTGACTTTAATGTCATTTTTCTCCAGATTTCTACAGTAAAATGCCACCAAAATGATACCAGAGGTAGAGTGAGACACCAGGAACAACATGCAAAAGGAATGAGGATGACACCTATGAAGGAATTGATGTGACCTAAGGTCAAAGGTCAGCATACTGTAACTGGGTTTTGATATAAGGGTGACTTCAAAATGATTTTTCTCCAAATTTCTACAGTAAAATGCCACCAAAATGATACCAGAGGTAGAGTGAGATGTCAGGAACAATATGCAAAAGGAATGAGGATGACACCTATGAAGGAATTGATGTGACCTAAGGTCAAAGGTCAGCATACTGTAACTGGGTTTTTATATAGGGATGATTTTAAAATGATTTTTCTCCAGATTTCTACAGTAAAATGCCACCAAAATGATACCAGAGGTAGAGTGAGATGTCAGGAACAATATGCAAAAGGAATGAGGATGACACCTATGAAGGAATTGATGTGACCTAAGGTCAAAGGTCAGCATACTGTAACTGGATTTTGTTATATTGGTGACTTTAATGTCATTTTTCTCCAGATTTCTACAGTAAAATGCCACCAAAATGATACCAGAGGTAGAGTGAGACACCAGGAACAACATGCAAAAGGAATGAGGATGACACCTATGAAGGAATTGATGTGACCTAAGGTCAAAGGTCAGCATACTGTAACTGGGTTTTTATATAGGGATGATTTTAAAATGATTTTTCTCCAGATTTCTACAGTAAAATGCCACCAAAATGATACCAGAGGTAGAGTGAGACGCCAGGAACAATATGCAATAGGAATGAGGATGACACCTATGAAGGAATTGATGTGACCTAAGGTCAAAGGTCAGCATACTGTAACTGGATTTTGTTATAGGGGTGACTTTAAAATGATTTTTCTCCAGATTTCTACAGTAAAATGCCACCAAAATGATACCAGAGGTAGAGTGAGACACCAGGAACAACATGCAAAAGGAATGAGGATGACACCTATGAAGGAATTGATGTGACCTAAGGTCAAAGGTCAGCATACTGTAACTGGATTTTGTTATATTGGTGACTTTAATGTCATTTTTCTCCAGATTTCTACAGTAAAATGCCACCAAAATGATACCAGAGGTAGAGTGAGACACCAGGAACAACATGCAAAAGGAATGAGGATGACACCTATGAAGGAATTGATGTGACCTAAGGTCAAAGGTCAGCATACTGTAACAGGGTTTTTATATAGGGATGATTTTAAAATGATTTTTCTCCAGATTTCTACAGTAAAATGCCACCAAAATGATACCAGAGGTAGAGTGAGACACCAGGAACAACATGCAAAAGGAATGAGGATGACACCTATGAAGGAATTGATGTGACCTAAGGTCAAAGGTCAGCATACTGTAACTGGATTTTGTTATATTGGTGACTTTAATGTCATTTTTCTCCAGATTTCTACAGTAAAATGCCACCAAAATGATACCAGAGGTAGAGTGAGACACCAGGAACAACATGCAAAAGGAATGAGGATGACACCTATGAAGGAATTGATGTGACCTAAGGTCAAAGGTCAGCATACTGTAACTGGGTTTTGATATAAGGGTGACTTCAAAATGATTTTTCTCCAGATTTCTACAGTAAAATGCCACCAAAATGATACCAGAGGTAGAGTGAGACGCCAGGAACAATATGCAATAGGAATGAGGATGACACCTATGAAGGAATTGATGTGACCTAAGGTCAAAGGTCAGCATACTGTAACTGGATTTTGTTATAGGGGTGACTTTAAAATGATTTTTCTCCAGATTTCTACAGTAAAATGCCACCAAAATGATACCAGAGGTAGAGTGAGACACCAGGAACAACATGCAAAAGGAATGAGGATGACACCTATGAAGGAATTGATGTGACCTAAGGTCAAAGGTCAGCATACTGTAACTGGGTTTTGTTATATTGGTGACTTTAATGTCATTTTTCTCCAGATTTCTACAGTAAAATGCCACCAAAATGATACCAGAGGTAGAGTGAGACACCAGGAACAACATGCAAAAGGAATGAGGATGACACCTATGAAGGAATTGATGTGACCTAAGGTCAAAGGTCAGCATACTGTAACTGGGTTTTTATATAGGGATGATTTTAAAATGATTTTTCTCCAGATTTCTACAGTAAAATGCCACCAAAATGATACCAGAGGTAGAGTGAGACGCCAGGAACAATATGCAATAGGAATGAGGATGACACCTATGAAGGAATTGATGTGACCTAAGGTCAAAGGTCAGCATACTGTAACTGGATTTTGTTATAGGGGTGACTTTAAAATGATTTTTCTCCAGATTTCTACAGTAAAATGCCACCAAAATGATACCAGAGGTAGAGTGAGACACCAGGAACAACATGCAAAAGGAATGAGGATGACACCTATGAAGGAATTGATGTGACCTAAGGTCAAAGGTCAGCATACTGTAACTGGATTTTGTTATATTGGTGACTTTAATGTCATTTTTCTCCAGATTTCTACAGTAAAATGCCACCAAAATGATACCAGAGGTAGAGTGAGACACCAGGAACAATATGCAAAAGGAATGAGGATGACACCTATGAAGGAATTGATGTGACCTAAGGTCAAAGGTCAACATACTGTAACTGGGTTGTGTTATAGGGGTGATTTTAAAATGATTTTTCTCCAGATTTCTACAGTAAAATGCCACCAAAATGATTCCAGAGGTAGAGTGAGATGTCAGGAACAATATGCAAAAGGAATGAGGATGACACCTATGAAGGAATTGATGTGACCTAAGGTCAAAGGTCAACATACTGTAACTGGGTTGTGTTATAGGGGTGATTTTAAAATGATTTTTCTCCAGATTTCTACAGTAAAATGCCACCAAAATGATTCCAGAGGTAGAGTGAGACACCAGGAACAATATGCAAAAGGAATGAGGATGACACCTATGAAGGAATTGATGTGACCTAAGGTCAAAGGTCAGCATACTGTAACTGGGTTTTTATATAGGGATGATTTTAAAATGATTTTTCTCCAGATTTCTACAGTAAAATGCCACCAAAATGATACCAGAGGTAGAGTGAGACACCAGGAACAATATGCAAAAGGAATGAGGATGACACCTATGAAGGAATTGATGTGACCTAAGGTCAAAGGTCAGCATACTGTAACTGGATTTTGTTATAGGGGTGACTTTAAAATGATTTTTCTCCAGATTTCTACAGTAAAATGCCACCAAAATGATACCAGAGGTAGAGTGAGACACCAGGAACAACATGCAAAAGGAATGAGGATGACACCTATGAAGGAATTGATGTGACCTAAGGTCAAAGGTCAGCATACTGTAACTGGATTTTGTTATATTGGTGACTTTAATGTCATTTTTCTCCAGATTTCTACAGTAAAATGCCACCAAAATGATACCAGAGGTAGAGTGAGACACCAGGAACAACATGCAAAAGGAATGAGGATGACACCTATGAAGGAATTGATGTGACCTAAGGTCAAAGGTCAGCATACTGTAACTGGGTTTTTATATAGGGATGATTTTAAAATGATTTTTCTCCAGATTTCTACAGTAAAATGCCACCAAAATGATACCAGAGGTAGAGTGAGACACCAGGAACAACATGCAAAAGGAATGAGGATGACACCTATGAAGGAATTGATGTGACCTAAGGTCAAAGGTCAGCATACTGTAACTGGATTTTGTTATAGGGGTGACTTTAAAATGATTTTTCTCCAGATTTCTACAGTAAAATGCCACCAAAATGATACCAGAGGTAGAGTGAGACACCAGGAACAACATGCAAAAGGAATGAGGATGACACCTATGAAGGAATTGATGTGACCTAAGGTCAAAGGTCAGCATACTGTAACTGGATTTTGTTATATTGGTGACTTTAATGTCATTTTTCTCCAGATTTCTACAGTAAAATGCCACCAAAATGATACCAGAGGTAGAGTGAGACACCAGGAACAACATGCAAAAGGAATGAGGATGACACCTATGAAGGAATTGATGTGACCTAAGGTCAAAGGTCAGCATACTGTAACTGGGTTTTTATATAGGGATGATTTTAAAATGATTTTTCTCCAGATTTCTACAGTAAAATGCCACCAAAATGATACCAGAGGTAGAGTGAGACACCAGGAACAATATGCAAAAGGAATGAGGATGACACCTATGAAGGAATTGATGTGACCTAAGGTCAAAGGTCAGCATACTGCAACTGGATTTTGTTATATTGGTGACTTTAATGTCATTTTTCTCCAGATTTCTACAGTAAAATGCCACCAAAATGATACCAGAGGTAGAGTGAGATGTCAGGAACAATATGCAAAAGGAATGAGGATGACACCTATGAAGGAATTGATGTGACCTAAGGTCAAAGGTCAGCATACTGCAACTGGATTTTGTTATATTGGTGACTTTAATGTCATTTTTCTCCAGATTTCTACAGTAAAATGCCACCAAAATGATACCAGAGGTAGAGTGAGACACCAGGAACAATATGCAAAAGGAATGAGGATGACACCTATGAAGGAATTGATGTGACCTAAGGTCAAAGGTCAGCATACTGTAACTGGGTTTTTATATAGGGATGATTTTAAAATGATTTTTCTCCAGATTTCTACAGTAAAATGCCACCAAAATGATACCAGAGGTAGAGTGAGACACCAGGAACAATATGCAAAAGGAATGAGGATGACACCTATGAAGGAATTGATGTGACCTAAGGTCAAAGGTCAGCATACTGTAACTGGATTTTGTTATATTGGTGACTTTAATGTCATTTTTCTCCAGATTTCTACAGTAAAATGCCACCAAAATGATACCAGAGGTAGAGTGAGACACCAGGAACAACATGCAAAAGGAATGAGGATGACACCTATGAAGGAATTGATGTGACCTAAGGTCAAAGGTCACCATATTGTAACTGGGTTTTTATATAGGGATGATTTTAAAATGATTTTTCTCCAGATTTCTACAGTAAAATGCCACCAAAATGATACCAGAGGTAGAGTGAGATGTCAGGAACAATATGCAAAAGGAATGAGGATGACACCTATGAAGGAATTGATGTGACCTAAGGTCAAAGGTCAGCATACTGTAACTGGATTTTGTTATATTGGTGACTTTAATGTCATTTTTCTCCAGATTTCTACAGTAAAATGCCACCAAAATGATACCAGAGGTAGAGTGAGACACCAGGAACAACATGCAAAAGGAATGAGGATGACACCTATGAAGGAATTGATGTGACCTAAGGTCAAAGGTCACCATATTGTAACTGGGTTTTTATATAGGGATGATTTTAAAATGATTTTTCTCCAGATTTCTACAGTAAAATGCCACCAAAATGATACCAGAGGTAGAGTGAGACGCCAGGAACAATATGCAATAGGAATGAGGATGACACCTATGAAGGAATTGATGTGACCTAAGGTCAAAGGTCAGCATACTGTAACTGGATTTTGTTATATTGGTGATTTTAATGTCATTTTTCTCCAGATTTCTACAGTAAAATGCCAACAAATGATACCAGAGGTAGAGTGAGACACCAGGAACAATATGCAAAAGGAATGAGGATGACACCTATGAAGGAATTGATGTGACCTAAGGTCAAAGGTCAGCATACTGTAACTGGGTTTTTATATAGGGATGATTTTAAAATGATTTTTCTCCAGATTTCTACAGTAAAATGCCACCAAAATGATACCAGAGGTAGAGTGAGATGTCAGGAACAATATGCAAAAGGAATGAGGATGACACCTATGAAGGAATTGATGTGACCTAAGGTCAAAGGTCAGCATACTGTAACTGGATTTTGTTATATTGGTGACTTTAATGTCATTTTTCTCCAGATTTCTACAGTAAAATGCCACCAAAATGATACCAGAGGTAGAGTGAGACCCCAGGAACAATATGCAAAAGGAATGAGGTTGACACCTATGAAGGAATTGATGTGACCTAAGGTCAAAGGTCAGCATACTGTAACTGGGTTGTGTTATAGGGGTGACTTTAAAATGATTTTTCTCCAAATTTCTACAGTAAAATGCCACCAAAATGATACCAGAGGTAGAGTGAGACACCAGGAACAACATGCAATAGGAATGAGGATGACACCTATGAAGGAATTGATGTGACCTAAGGTCAAAGGTCAGCATACTGTAACTGGGTTTTTATATAGGGATGATTTTAAAATGATTTTTCTCCAGATTTCTACAGTAAAATGCCACCAAAATGATACCAGAGGTAGAGTGAGATGTCAGGAACAATATGCAAAAGGAATGAGGATGACACCTATGAAGGAATTGATGTGACCTAAGGTCAAAGGTCAGCATACTGTAACTGGATTTTGTTATATTGGTGACTTTAATGTCATTTTTCTCCAGATTTCTACAGTAAAATGCCACCAAAATGATACCAGAGGTAGAGTGAGACACCAGGAACAATATGCAAAAGGAATGAGGATGACACCTATGAAGGAATTGATGTGACCTAAGGTCAAAGGTCAGCATACTGTAACTGGGTTTTGATATAAGGGTGACTTCAAAATGATTTTTCTCCAAATTTCCACAGTAAAATGCCACCAAAATGATACCAGAGGTAGAGTGAGACACCAGGAACAATATGCAAAAGGAATGAGGATGACACCTATGAAGGAATTGATGTGACCTAAGGTCAAAGGTCAGCATACTGTAACTGGGATTTTATATAGGGGTGACTTTAATGTCATTTTTCTCCAGATTTCTACAGTAAAATGCCACCAAAATGATACCAGAGGTAGAGTGAGACACCAGGAACAATATGCAAAAGGAATGAGGATGACACCTATGAAGGAATTGATGTGACCTAAGGTCAAAGGTCAGCATACTGTAACTGGGTTTTTATATATATATTATATATATTTATATTATATATATTATATACTGGTAAACACAGGTAAATCACTGGTAAACACAGGTAAACACTGGTAAACACTAGTAAAACTAGTAAACACTGGTAAACACAGGTAAATAAAGGTAAACACAGGTAAACACAGGTAAACACAGGTAAACACTGGTAAACACTGGTAAACACAGGTAAACACTGGTAAACACTAGTAAAACTAGTAAACACTGGTAAACACAGGTAAACACAGGTAAACACTGGTAAACACAGGTAAACACAGGTAAACACTGGTAAACACTAGTAAAACTAGTAAACACTGGTAAACACAGGTAAACACAGGTAAACACTGGTAAACACTGGTAAACACAGGTAAACACTGGTAAACACTGGTAAACACAGGTAAACACTGGTAAACACTGGTAAACACAGGTAAACACTGGTAAACACTAGTAAACACAGGTAAACACTGGTAAACACTGGTAAACACAGGTAAACACTGGTAAACACTGGTAAACACTGGTATTTATTTATTTATTTTTATTTATTTAGTTCATCTCGGGCATTTCAATTGATCATCAGACATCACATCATCTTAGTTCAATAATACAATACACAAGACCGAGAGGGAAAGCGGGAGAAGCCGAAGCTTGCCGAGTCCCGCCTCCCTACCTGTGTTTACACTCGTAAACACAGGTAAATACAGGTAAACACTGGTAAACACTAGTAAACACAGGTAAACACTGGTAAACACAGGTAAACACTGGTAAACACTGGTAAACACTAGTAAACACAGGTAAACACTGGTAAACACTGGTAAACACTGGTATTTATTTATTTATTTTTATTTATTTAGTTCATCTCGGGCATTTCAATTGATCATCAGACATCACATCATCTTAGTTCAATAATACAATACACATGACCGAGAGGGAAAGCGGGAGAAGCCGAAGCTTGCCGAGTCCCGCCCCCCTACCTGTGTTTACACTGGTAAACACAGGTAAATACAGGTAAACACTGGTAAACACTAGTAAACACAGGTAAACACTGGTAAACACAGGTAAACACTGGTAAACACTAGTAAAACTAGTAAACACTGGTAAACACAGGTAAACACAGGTAACCACTGGTAAACACAGGTAAACACAGGCAAACACTGATAAACACTGGTAAACACTAGTAAACACTGGTAAACACAGGTAAACACAGGTAAACACTGGTAAACACTAGTAAACACAGGTAAACACTGGTAAACACTAGTAAAACTAGTAAACACTGGTAAACACAGGTAAACACTGGTAAACACAGGTAAACACAGGTAAACACTAGTAAAACTAGTTAACACTGGTAAACACAGGTGTTACGTTCCTCTTTGTGGTGCTCTCCCTCCTTGTCGGAACTTTTCCTCTGTGGCGGAACCGCTGACTGCCTTAACTAGTCCCTCGAAGACTTTTGTCTGGTCTGATGCGTGCCAAAGGTCCTTTGACAACCTGAAAGGCATGCTCTGTTGTAACCCTGTGTTGTCTGCTCCGAACTTCTCTGTGCCCTTCAAGCTGGAGGTCGACGCCAGTGCCGTTGGGACTGGAGCGGTGCTCCTGCAGGAGGATGTCCATGGCCTCGATCATCCTGTGAGTTACTTTTCACGAAAATTCAATAAACACCAACTCAACTATTCCACCATTGAGAAGGAGGCTCTGGCTCTGTTATATGCTTTACAGCACTTTGAGGTTTATCTCACCTCGGGTAGTCAGCCTATTCAGGTCTACACTGACCATAATCCCCTTGTGTTCCTCCGCCGGATGTATAACCACAACCAGCGGTTGATGCGTTGGTCACTGATAGTTCAGAACTACAACTTAGAGATTATCCATAAAAAGGGATCTGAGAATGTTCTTGCTGACACCTTGTCCCGCGCGCTGTGAGTATGAGTTTGTTGTATGGTCCAAACCTTAACCATGTTTGGCCTTGTATGGGTGGGGGTGTTACGTTCCTCTTTGTGGTGCTCTCCCTCCTTGTGTTTTTCTCCTGTGTTCGGATGCAGGAGCCTGCCTGGATTGTCACCTGCCTTGCTGCTCCACCCTCCCCCAGCTCCGCCCCACTAAGTGACGGACCAATCCGGTGCCTGGGCAGTCATTAAAAGGGCCTGTGGAGAGACGCCAGCTCTCTCTCACTGATTGTCTGCTGCTTGTGGCCAGAGCTGGTTGCTGAAGATCAGCAGGCCTAGTTTTCTTTTGTTAACTGTTGTGGAAGGGAGGTTGGGCTCCGGTAAGAAGGGGTACCCCGTACATTTTCATTCACGTAGGTTTTTTCATGTTAAACACACTAGGTTAGGGGTTGGTGCCACATTTGTACCGTTTTGACTGCAGCCCTTTTGTTTAGTTCACGTAGTCAGGCTTTGTGTTCTTTTCTTTTTGTCAGTTAGAAGGCAGTATAGGTCCTGTTTTGTTCTTTTTAATTTCTTTTCTTTGGCACAACCCTCACAGCCCTCCTTCCCTTTCCCTCCTGTGAAATCCTGATTAAGTTACTTTCACTTTTGAAAATAAATCATTGTCATTATTGTTCACAAGCCTGTCTCTCACTCATCATTCGTTTGTTGAGTTGCTGACTCCAACCGGAGCTGTAACAACAGGTAAATCACTGGTAAACACAGGTAAACACTGGTAAACACTAGTAAAACTAGTAAACACTGGTAAACACAGGTAAATAAAGGTAAACACTGGTAAACACTAGTAAACACAGGTAAACACTGGTAAACACAGGTAAATAAAGGTAAACACTGGTAAACACAGGTAAACACTGGTAAACACTGGTAAACACTAGTAAACACTGGTAAACACAGGTAAACACTGGTAAACATTAGTAAACACTGGTAAACATAGGTAAACACTGGTAAACACTGGTAAACACTGGTAAACACAGGTAAACACTGGTAAACACTGGTAAACACAGGTTAACACAGGTAACCACTGGTAAACACAGGTAAACACAGGCAAACACTGATAAACACTGGTAAACACTAGTAAACACTGGTAAACACAGGTAAACACAGGTAAACACTGGTAAACACTAGTAAACACAGGTAAACACTGATAAACACTAGTAAAACTAGTAAACACTGGTAAACACAGGTAAACACTGGTAAACACTGGTAAACACAGGTAAACACTAGTAAAACTAGTTAACACTGGTAAACACAGTTAAATCACTGGTAAACACAGGTAAACACTGGTAAACACTAGTAAAACTAGTAAACACTGGTAAACACAGGAAAATAAAGGTAAACACTGGTAAACACTAGTAAACACAGGTAAACACTGGTAAACACAGGTAAATAAAGGTAAACACTGGTAAACACTAGTAAACACAGGTAAACACTGGTAAACACAGGTAAACACTGGTAAACACTGGTAAACACTAGTAAACACTGGTAAACATTAGTAAACACTGGTAAACATAGGTAAACACTGGTAAACACTGGTAAACACAGGTTAACACTGGTAAACACTGGTAAACACTGGTAAACACAGGTTAACACTGGTAAACACTGGTAAACACAGGTAAACATTAGTAAACACTGGTAAACACTAGTAAACATTGGTAAACACTAGTAAACATTGGTAAACACTAGTAAACACTGGTAAACACAGGTAAACACTAGTAAACACTGGTAAACACTGGTAAACACTAGTAAACACTGGTAAACACTAGTAAACACTGGTAAACACTAGTAAACACTGGTAAACACTGGTAAACATTAGTAAACACTGGTAAACACTAGTAAACATTGGTAAACACTAGTAAACACTGGTAAACACTGGTAAACACTGGTAAACATTAGTAAACACTGGTAAACACTGGTAAACACTGGTAAACACTGGTAAACATTGGTAAACACTGGTAAACACAGGTAAACACTGGTAAACATTAGTAAACACTGGTAAACACAGGTAAACACTGGTAAACACAGGTAAACACTGGTAAACACTGGTAAACACAGGTAAACACTGGTAAACACTGGTAAACACTAGTAAACACAGGTAAACACTGGTAAACACTGGTAAACACAGGTAAACACTGGTAAACACTGGTAAACACAGGCAAACATTAGTAAACACTGGTAAACACAGGTAAACACTGGTAAACACAGGTAAACACTGATAAACATTAGTAAACACTGGTAAACACTAGTAAACATTGGTAAACACAGGTAAACATTAGTAAACACTGGTAAACATTAGTAAACACTGGTAAACACTGGTAAACACTGGTAAACATTGGTAAACACTGGTAAACACCGGTAAACACAGGTAAACACTGGTAAACATTAGTAAACACTGGTAAACATTAGTAAACACTGGTAAACACTGGTAAACACTGGTAAACATTGGTAAACACTGGTAAACACTGGTAAACACAGGTAAACACCGGTAAACACAGGTAAACACTGGTAAACATTAGTAAACACTGGTAAACATTAGTAAACACTGGTAAACACTGGTAAACACTGGTAAACATTGGTAAACACTGGTAAACACTAGTAAACATTGGTAAACACTAGTAAACACAGGTAAACACTGGTAAACACTGGTAAACACTGGTAAACATTAGTAAACACTGGTAAACACTGGTAAACACTGGTAAACACTGGTAAACATTGGTAAACACTGGTAAACACAGGTAAACACTGGTAAACATTAGTAAACACTGGTAAACACAGGTAAACACAGGTAAACACTGGTAAACACTGGTAAACACAGGTAAACACTGGTAAACACTGGTAAACACTAGTAAACACAGGTAAACACTGGTAAACACTGGTAAACACAGGTAAACACTGGTAAACACTGGTAAACACAGGCAAACATTAGTAAACACTGGTAAACACAGGTAAACACTGGTAAACACAGGTAAACACTGATAAACATTAGTAAACACTGGTAAACACAGGTAAACATTAGTAAACACTGGTAAACATTAGTAAACACTGGTAAACACTGGTAAACACTGGTAAACATTGGTAAACACTGGTAAACACCGGTAAACACAGGTAAACACTGGTAAACATTAGTAAACACTGGTAAACATTAGTAAACACTGGTAAACACTGGTAAACACTGGTAAACACTGGTAAACACTGGTAAACACTGGTAAACACTAGTAAACACTGGTAAACACTAGTAAACACTGGTAAACACTAGTAAACACTGGTAAACACTGGTAAACATTAGTAAACACTGGTAAACACTAGTAAACATTGGTAAACACTAGTAAACACTGGTAAACACTGGTAAACACTGGTAAACATTAGTAAACACTGGTAAACACTGGTAAACACTGGTAAACACTGGTAAACATTGGTAAACACTGGTAAACACAGGTAAACACTGGTAAACATTAGTAAACACTGGTAAACACAGGTAAACACTGGTAAACACAGGTAAACACTGGTAAACACTGGTAAACACAGGTAAACACTGGTAAACACTGGTAAACACTAGTAAACACAGGTAAACACTGGTAAACACTGGTAAACACAGGTAAACACTGGTAAACACTGGTAAACACAGGCAAACATTAGTAAACACTGGTAAACACAGGTAAACACTGGTAAACACAGGTAAACACTGATAAACATTAGTAAACACTGGTAAACACTAGTAAACATTGGTAAACACAGGTAAACATTAGTAAACACTGGTAAACATTAGTAAACACTGGTAAACACTGGTAAACACTGGTAAACATTGGTAAACACTGGTAAACACCGGTAAACACAGGTAAACACTGGTAAACATTAGTAAACACTGGTAAACATTAGTAAACACTGGTAAACACTGGTAAACACTGGTAAACATTGGTAAACACTGGTAAACACTGGTAAACACAGGTAAACACCGGTAAACACAGGTAAACACTGGTAAACATTAGTAAACACTGGTAAACATTAGTAAACACTGGTAAACACTGGTAAACACTGGTAAACATTGGTAAACACTGGTAAACACTAGTAAACATTGGTAAACACTAGTAAACACAGGTAAACACTGGTAAACACTGGTAAACACAGGTAAACACTGGTAAACACTGGTAAACACAGGCAAACATTAGTAAACACTGGTAAACACAGGTAAACACTGGTAAACACTGGTAAACACAGGTAAACACTGGTAAACACTGGTAAACACTAGTAAACACAGGTAAACACTGGTAAACACTGGTAAACACAGGTAAACACTGGTAAACACTGGTAAACACAGGCAAACATTAGTAAACACTGGTAAACACAGGTAAACACTGGTAAACACAGGTAAACACTGATAAACATTAGTAAACACTGGTAAACACTAGTAAACATTGGTAAACACAGGTAAACATTAGTAAACACTGGTAAACATTAGTAAACACTGGTAAACACTGGTAAACACTGGTAAACATTGGTAAACACTGGTAAACACCGGTAAACACAGGTAAACACTGGTAAACATTAGTAAACACTGGTAAACATTAGTAAACACTGGTAAACACTGGTAAACACTGGTAAACATTGGTAAACACTGGTAAACACTGGTAAACACAGGTAAACACCGGTAAACACAGGTAAACACTGGTAAACATTAGTAAACACTGGTAAACATTAGTAAACACTGGTAAACACTGGTAAACACTGGTAAACATTGGTAAACACTGGTAAACACTAGTAAACATTGGTAAACACTAGTAAACACAGGTAAACACTGGTAAACACTGGTAAACACTGGTAAACATTAGTAAACACTGGTAAACACTGGTAAACACTGGTAAACACTGGTAAACATTGGTAAACACTGGTAAACACAGGTAAACACTGGTAAACATTAGTAAACACTGGTAAACACAGGTAAACACAGGTAAACACTGGTAAACACTGGTAAACACAGGTAAACACTGGTAAACACTGGTAAACACTAGTAAACACAGGTAAACACTGGTAAACACTGGTAAACACAGGTAAACACTGGTAAACACTGGTAAACACAGGCAAACATTAGTAAACACTGGTAAACACAGGTAAACACTGGTAAACACAGGTAAACACTGATAAACATTAGTAAACACTGGTAAACACAGGTAAACATTAGTAAACACTGGTAAACATTAGTAAACACTGGTAAACACTGGTAAACACTGGTAAACATTGGTAAACACTGGTAAACACCGGTAAACACAGGTAAACACTGGTAAACATTAGTAAACACTGGTAAACATTAGTAAACACTGGTAAACACTGGTAAACACTGGTAAACATTGGTAAACACTGGTAAACACTGGTAAACACAGGTAAACACTGGTAAACACTGGTAAACATTGGTAAACACTGGTAAACACAGGTAAACACTGGTAAACATTAGTAAACACTGGTAAACACAGGTAAACACTGGTAAACACTGGTAAACACAGGTTAACACTGGTAAACACTGGTAAACACAGGTAAACATTAGTAAACACTGGTAAACACTAGTAAACATTGGTAAACACTAGTAAACATTGGTAAACACTAGTAAACACTGGTAAACACAGGTAAACACTAGTAAACACTGGTAAACACTGGTAAACACTGGTAAACACTAGTAAACACTGGTAAACACTAGTAAACACTGGTAAACACTAGTAAACACTGGTAAACACTGGTAAACATTAGTAAACACTGGTAAACACTAGTAAACATTGGTAAACACTAGTAAACACAGGTAAACACTGGTAAACACTGGTAAACACTGGTAAACATTAGTAAACACTGGTAAACACTGGTAAACACTGGTAAACACTGGTAAACATTGGTAAACACTGGTAAACACAGGTAAACACTGGTAAACATTAGTAAACACTGGTAAACACAGGTAAACACTGGTAAACACAGGTAAACACTGGTAAACACAGGTAAACACTGGTAAACACTGGTAAACACAGGTAAACATTAGTAAACACTGGTAAACACAGGTAAACACTGGTAAACACTGGTAAACACAGGCAAACATTAGTAAACACTGGTAAACACAGGTAAACACTGGTAAACACAGGTAAACACTGATAAACATTAGTAAACACTGGTAAACACTAGTAAACATTGGTAAACACAGGTAAACATTAGTAAACACTGGTAAACATTAGTAAACACTGGTAAACACTGGTAAACACTGGTAAACATTGGTAAACACTGGTAAACACCGGTAAACACAGGTAAACACTGGTAAACATTAGTAAACACTGGTAAACATTAGTAAACACTGGTAAACACTGGTAAACATTGGTAAACACTGGTAAACACTGGTAAACACAGGTAAACACTGGTAAACACTGGTAAACATTGGTAAACACTGGTAAACACAGGTAAACACTGGTAAACATTAGTAAACACTGGTAAACACAGGTAAACACTGGTAAACACTGGTAAACACAGGTAAACACTGGTAAACATTAGTAAACACTGGTAAACACAGGTAAACACTGGTAAACACAGGTAAACATTAGTAAACACTGGTAAACACAGGTAAACATTAGTAAACACTGGTAAACACAGGTAAACACAGGTAAACACTGGTAAACACAGGTAAACATTAGTAAACACTGGTAAACACTGGTAAACACTGGTAAACACAGGTAAACACTGGTAAACACAGGTAAACACTGGTAAACACTAGTAAACACTGGTAAACACTGGTAAACACTGGTAAACACTAGTAAACACTGGTAAACACTAGTAAACACTGGTAAACACAGGTAAACACTGGTAAACACAGGTAAACACAGGTAAACACAGGTAAACACTGGTAAACACTGGTAAACACAGGTAAACACTGGTAAACACAGGTAAACACTGGTAAACACTGGTAAACACAGGTAAACACTAGTAAACACAGGTAAATACAGGTAAACACTGGTAAACACAGGTAAACACTGGTCAACACTGGTAAACACAGGTAAACACTGGTAAACACTAGTAAACACTGGTAAACACTGGTAAACACAGGTAAACACTAGTAAACACAGGTAAATACAGGTAAACACTGGTAAACACAGGTAAACACTAGTAAACACTGGTAAACACAGGTTAACACTGGTAAACACAGGTAAACACTAGTAAACACTGGTAAACACAGGTAAACACTAGTAAACACTGGTAAACACAGTTAAACACTAGTAAACACTGGTAAACACAGGTAAACACTGGTCAACACAGGTAAACACAGGTAAACACTGGTAAACACTGGTAAACACAGGTAAACACAGGTAAACACAGGTAAACACTGGTAAACACTGGTAAACACTAGTAAACACTGGTAAACATTAGTAAACACTGGTAAACACAGGTAAACACTGGTAAACACTGGTAAACATTAGTAAACACTGGTAAACATTAGTAAACACTGGTAAACACTGGTAAACACTGGTAAACACTGGTAAACACTGGTAAACACTGGTAAACACAGGTAAACACAGGTAAACACTGGTAAACACGGGTAAACACTGGTAAACACAGGTAAACACAGGTAAACACAGGTAAACACTGGTAAACACAGGTAAACACAGGTAAACACTGGTAAACACAGGTAAACACTGGTAAACATTAGTAAACACTGGTAAACATTAGTAAACACTGGTAAACACTGGTAAACACAGGTAAACACAGGTAAACACAGGTAAACACAGGTAAACACTGGTAAACACTGGTAAACACGGGTAAACACTGGTAAACACAGGTAAACACAGGTAAACACAGGTAAACACTGGTAAACACAGGTAAACATTAGTAAACACTGGTAAACATTAGTAAACACTGGTAAACACTGGTAAACACAGGTAAACACTGGTAAACACTGGTAAACATTAGTAAACACTGGTAAACATTAGTAAACACTGGTAAACACTGGTAAACACAGGTAAACACAGGTAAACACAGGTAAACACTGGTAAACACAGGTAAACACAGGTAAACACTGGTAAACACAGGTAAACACTGGTAAACACTGGTAAACACAGGTAAACACTGGTAAACACAGGTAAACACTGGTAAACACTGGTAAACACAGGTAAACACTGGTAAACACAGGTAAACACTGGTAAACACAGGTAAACACTGGTAAACACTGGTAAACACAGGTAAACACTGGTAAACATTGGTAAACACAGGTAAACACTGGTAAACACAGGTAAACACTGGTAAACACTGGTAAACACAGGTAAACACTGGTAAACACTGGTAAACACAGGTAAACACTGGTAAACACAGGTAAACACTGGTAAACATTGGTAAACACAGGTAAACACTGGTAAACACAGGTAAACACTGGTAAACACTGGTAAACACAGGTAAACACTGGTAAACACTGGTAAACACAGGTAAACACTGGTAAACACTGGTAAACACAGGTAAACACTGGTAAACACAGGTAAACACTGGTAAACACAGGTAAACACAGGTAAACACAGGTAAACACTGGTAAACACAGGTAAACACAGGTAAACACTGGTAAACACAGGTAAACACTGGTAAACACTGGTAAACACAGGTAAACACTGGTAAACACAGGTAAACACTGGTAAACACTGGTAAACACAGGTAAACACTGGTAAACACTGGTAAACACAGGTAAACACTGGTAAACACAGGTAAACACTGGTAAACATTGGTTAACACAGGTAAACACTGGTAAACACAGGTAAACACTGGTAAACACTGGTAAACACAGGTAAACACTGGTAAACACTGGTAAACACAGGTAAACACTGGTAAACACAGGTAAACACTGGTAAACACTGGTAAACACAGGTAAACACTGGTAAACACAGGTAAACACTGGTAAACACTGGTAAACACAGGTAAACACAGGTAAACACTGGTAAACACTAGTAAACACTAGTAAACACAGGTAAACACTGGTAAACACTGGTAAACACAGGTAAACACTGGTAAACACAGGTAAACACTGGTAAACATTGGTAAACACAGGTAAACACTGGTAAACACAGGTAAACACTGGTAAACACTGGTAAACACAGGTAAACACTGGTAAACACTGGTAAACACTGGTAAACACTGGTAAACACAGGTAAACACAGGTAAACACTGGTAAACACTAGTAAACACTGGTAAACACAGGTAAACACAGGTAAACACAGGTAAACACAGGTAAACACTGGTAAACACTGGTAAACACTGGTAAACACAGGTAAACACTGGTAAACACTGGTAAACACAGGTAAACACTGGTAAACACTAGTAAACACTAGTAAACACAGGTAAACACAGGTAAACACAGGTAAACACTGGTAAACACTGGTAAACACTGGTAAACACAGGTAAACACTGGTAAACACTGGTAAACACAGGTAAACACTGGTAAACACTAGTAAACACTAGTAAACACAGGTAAACACAGGTAAACACAGGTAAACACAGGTAAACACTGGTAAACACTGGTAAACACTGGTAAACACAGGTAAACACTGGTAAACACTAGTAAACACTAGTAAACACAGGTAAACACAGGTAAACACAGGTAAACACAGGTAAACACTGGTAAACACTGGTAAACACAGGTAAACACTAGTAAACACAGCGTTTTATTCGGACCACTCAAAGCACTTCACACTGTTTTGTCAGAAAATAGTGGTAAAATTTCTCAAAAAAATTCTATAAATTTTTTTTAATGATAGAAAATGTGAATTATAAAGAAGCAGTAAAGAAAAAAGTGTTTTTTTAAAAAGGACATTTTCTAAAAAGAAGAAAATCTAAAAAAAAAATCTAGAAAAAAGTGGTAGAATTTCAAGAAACATTTGGGCCCCTGAAGGAGAACCACTGCCTTACTGTAAAACCTCTAGGAATAGATTGGAAAACTCATGTTCAGGAGTCAGATACTAGGGTTTATTTTTACGAAGTGCTTGGTTTTACAGTATATGTGCAAAAAAAGAAGGAGAAGACAGAGACTGGTTGTATCTGCAGTCTCACAGCGTGCCGTGCAGTTTCCAGAGGAACGACTACAAACAAACACAGGGATCAGAGTTGTGCACCAACAAGCAGGAGAACGGTGGCGTAGCGTGTGCAGACGGACACTAGGGGGAGCTATGTTCCCTTTTGAGCCATCATGGATTAAAAACATGAACGGGCAGATCAGACACAAAGGGAGGCGAGCTGCAGCAGCAGCCCCCCCCCCCCCCCCAGCCAGCTATAACACTGAATGAATCCAGTCGAGTGCATCGTTCCCTCAGATGCCAAGTTATAACTTGCTTCTGTGTCTCTGTTGTTCCATGTCCTGTTTCTCACACAGCGTCAAACAGCCGACTGCTAGACTTAGCTGCTTTACGTTAGGAGACATAATGAACACCTGCAGTGATGTATGTATATGTAGGTACTAACTCCTAACGGCAGGACAAGCAGCTGTCAGCCTGGTTGTCATGACACCAGTCGTATTCATGCTGTTTGTCTCTTTAGGCCATGATGCTACTACTAGTGGTTTTATAGACACAATACACAACATGGCACTGCTATAGACAGAGTGATAGAAGTCATAGAAGTCTCTTTGAATTGATGCAGTAATCACATTAACAGACAGACCAGATGTAAACGAGGTAAGTGAATACAGGTTACACTCTGTTCTGACAGCGTGTTATTGTTTGAATATCAATCATTAGTCAGTTTGATCTGAGGGTAAATGATTATCTGACAGTGGGACCACACGCCTCCAGCTCCCTGGCAGCTGGAGACCAAAGAGTTGTAGGAACTAAACTTTAGTTCCTACAACTCTTTCCTCTCCTGTCTGGCAGCAGTTTGAAGTCATTGAACCTATTTCATATTTCCAGCTCGATAGAAAAGCAGCTGACGGTGTTCTTCTTCATGTCAATGTACCTGCCTTTAATCGAGAACAGAAGCAGCAGTTCATCAGTGAAGCTGCAGCGACAGCGTCCACGTCCGTCTCCGTCTCCGTCTGGAGACAACACACGTCTCTCCTGTAGAAAGACAAGCTGTCATTCATTTCACAGGAAAGAACAGCATGTAGAGCAGAAAGTACAACATGTGCTGCACAATAACCCACTGGTGACAGAGTCACTGATTGAACCAGCAGCACCAGGCCTGGAGCTGTGAGTTAAAGGAGCAATGCAGCAGAGTTTAGGAGGAAACAGTGTTACTGAGGAGCTGAGTTCAAGATCAAACCAGTTTGATCTGCCCTTATCTCTGGGCTGTTGGTTTTATTTGTTCTTTTATTGAGTAAACTTCTCCTTCCATCAGGCGCTGTGCTCTGTTTGAACCTTTGGATCTCAACACTGTATCAGAAACTCCCCCGAGCTTGTTTTCATCAGATAAGAATGACTTCACACATCAAACACATGCTCGTCACACTTGGACTAATTCTAGCTGATCCCAGATTCAGCAGCTGGACGTATACACAACCAAGACGGTCACATTACACCAGTTTCAGCCTCACTGCACCGGTTTCCCTTTCACTCCATGGTCCGGCCCCAGGACATCCAGGACTTGAACTGGGTACTTTCCAGCCGGACGCCGAGAGCAGAGGAGAAAACACTGTCTCTTGTTTTGGCTGCTTGTTTGTTTGTTTTTATCTGGAAAGCACTTTGTGCTTTGGCTCCAAAAGTGCTTTATAAATAACTAGAAAAAGAAAGTATTTCCTGCAGGAGATGCATGTGCAGCCTGAAAGCAGCTGAGTGAGCTGAACGCTGCTGAGGCTGAAGCTGAACAAGGCTGAAGCATTTAAAACCTGAATGTCTTTCTATGGGCCAAAGACAGAAAGAAAGAAAGAAAGAGGAGTAAGAGACAGAGAGGGGGAATGATAGAAAGATAGAGAGAGGGGTAGAAAGAAAGAAAAAAGAAAGAACAGAAGAAGCAAAAAGGCAGAGAAAGGGGGTCAAAAGAAAGAAAGAGAGGAGTAAAAAGAAAGACAGACAGAAAGATAGATAGGTAGAGAAAACCAGTCTTTTTGCTGCTTGCTCTCTGTTTGGCTCCAAGCGCTTTATGAATAAAATGATTGTAAATGATCATCATCAGAACGACGTCCTCCAGTCACCGTGGTGACACTGACACTGAGCTCAGGTTGTTTAACGCGGGCGGGGGCTTTAGGGAACATCTAGTAGTGATTAATAGTGATAAGACCTCCTGGTGACTTCCAGACATGTTGTTGTCGTTCAACAGCCTCAAATCAACACCAGACACCAAACACAGTTACACACTTTATTGTTGTTGTCACATGATGATGAGGTTACAGTGTGTAGTGTGTGTAGTTTAGTGTTACAGGTTCATGTTGTGTTGACCTGCTGCAACAACACCAGGGGGTTTTCCATCAAAGTGGCTAAGAACATCCAGACTATGGCGAGAACTCCAAACCAAGCCCCGACCCGTTCCATCATTCAAGCCTCACCTGGTCCAAGCCTGACCTGGTCCAAGCCTCACCTGGTCCAAGCCTCACCTGGTCCAAGCCTCACCTGGTCCAAGCCTCACCTGGTCCAAGCCTCACCTGGTCCAAGCCTCACCTGGTCCAAGCCGGCAGCATAAGTCACCATGGTTACAAGGTTGGCATTCGTGTTAACCACTTTGATGGAACGGAGTCAAGGCTCAGGTTGATGGAACGGAAAGTCGGAGCTTGGCTCCAAGTGTCAGGCTTAGCCAGAACCATGTTTCCATGGTTACCGAAGTGGAGCTAATCTTAGCCTTGTTGATGGAACTGAACTCTCACTCAAATAAGACTTTGAGCTAAGCGAGCTTGATGGAAAACCCCCCAGGACGTCGCTGGTTAGTGTCAAACTAACCTGAAATACAGGACGTGATCAGTGTCAAACTATTTACAGTGTCATAGGACGGAACAGCAGCCGATGGACGGAGGACGGACGGAGAGAGGACGGACGGAGAGGACGGAGAGGATGTTAGGGATCACGCTGCTACATGGAGCCGAGCTGCACCTGTTACATCCAGTCCCAGTTCACCTGGACCACCTGGACCACCTGGACCACCTGGACCACCTGGTCCACCTGGACCACCTGGACCACCTGGTCCACCTGGTCCACCTGGACCACCTGGACCACCTGGACCACCTGGTCCACCTGGTCCACCTGGACCACCTGGTCCACCTGGTCCACCTGGACCACCTGGACCACCTGGTCCACCTGGACCATCCACTGGCAGCTCAGCATGACTCAGCGTTTTCCCTCCACAGAGTGACTGTGGCTCAGATGATCAGTCAGCGCGTGGGCGGTCACGGCGAGTGGAGCCTTGAGCGTCTCCACAGGGACAGTCTAATACTTTAATACTGTGTTGATGAAGGACTCATGGTTTATGACGTTGGAGGCGGGGCGGTTCAGGTGAGGCGAGGGAAGTGGGCGGAGTTTACAAGAAGGAACCTCAGCTAGAGCAAGACCCGGGGATTAAACATGTTTGAACTATCCCACGCTATCCCACAATGCATTGAGAAGAAGTAGTGGTTGGTTCTTCCACAGGTGGAAACCGTCCCGTGTCCCAGTAGACCACGTTGGTGACGTAAAGCAGCTGAAAGCAGTGCTGAGGTCAGTCATGTGACCATGTAGCGCTCCGTTAAAGCCTAGCGTTAGCGTTGGCGTGGCGTTGAGCTTCAGATACGGTAGAAAAAGAGTTCATAGTGAAGATTATCTCACATCCACTGTCTGTACTGGATCCAGAAGGTGGTGACCTTCAGGGTCTGGACGGCGGTCTGGACGGCGGTCTGGACGGCGGTCTGGACGGCGGTCTGGACGGCGGTCTGGACAGCGGTCTGGACGGCGGTCTGGACGGCGGTCTGGACGGCGGTCTGGACCAGTCTAGACGGTTCCACTAGGCCCTTCTCAGCCGGTAGCGGAAGCGGACGTCGGTGGTGGGCTGCAGGATCCCCAGCCCGGCTCTGTTGGAGTCCAGCGTGGCGGCGGGCTGCTGGTCCTCCAGCCGCAGGTCGAAGTAGAGCAGCAGCAGACACACGAACTGTTTGATCTCGTTGACGGCGAAGAAGCGTCCGGGACACATGGACACGCCGGAGCCGAACGGCATCAGGAAGTACTTGAGCTTCTGCCCGTCTTTGTAGAAGTCCGTCCTCTCGCTGCCGTCGTCCTGCACGTAGCGGTCGAACCGGAACGTCTGCCAAGGGTTAAACACGGAAGTGAACGTCAAAATAAAGATATTACAAACATCCCATAAAACAGAATTAACCCTTAACCCTCCTGGAAACACAGTCATTACTGTCACTGGCCTGTCTTTACACACTTCTACCTTCTACCTTCAGCTCCTCCGTCTCCTCCAGTGCTGCTGTGGCTCAGTGGTTACGGCGGCTGCTTGCCAACGCCAGGGTCATGGGTTTGAATCCCACCTGAGCATCTTAGTGGATCAACCTCTTCTAACTCTGACTAATACCTCAGTCTGATGACTTTCAACATGAACAACCTTGGTAATGTATATACTGGGGGTCTGGTATTGATTAGTGATGGGTACCTGGGGTCTGGTATTGATTATTGATGGGTACCTGGGGTCTGGTATTGATTAGTGATGGGTACCTGGGGTCTGGTATTGATTAGTGATGGGTACCTGGGGTCTGGTATTGATTAGTGATGGGTACCTGGGGTCTGGTATTGATTAGTGATGGGTACCTGGGGTCTGGTATTGATTATTGATGGGTACCTGGGGGTCTGGTATTGATTAGTGATGGGTACCTGGGGTCTGGTATTGATTAGTGATGGGTACCTGGGGTCTGGTATTGATTATTGATGGGTACCTGGGGTCTGGTATTGATTAGTGATGGGTACCTGGGGTCTGGTATTGATTAGTGATGGGTACCTGGGGTCTGGTATTGATTAGTGATGGGTACCTGGGGTCTGGTATTGATTAGTGATGGGTACCTGGGGGTCTGGTGTTGATTAGTGATGGGTACCTGGGGTCTGGTATTGATTAGTGATGGGTACCTGGGGTCTGGTATTGATTAGTGATGGGTACCTGGGGTCTGGTATTGATTAGTGATGGGTACCTGGGGTCTGGTATTGATTATTGATGGGTACCTGGGGTCTGGTATTGATTAGTGATGGGTACCTGGGGTCTGGTATTGATTATTGATGGGTACCTGGGGTCTGGTATTGATTATTGATGGGTACCTGGGGTCTGGTATTGATTATTGATGGGTACCTGGGGTCTGTATTGATTATTGATTATTGATTGATGGGTACCTGGGGTCTGGTATTGATTAGTGATGGGTACCTGGGGTCTGGTATTGATTAGTGATGGGTACCTGGGGTCTGGTATTGATTAGTGATGGGTACCTGGGGTCTGGTATTGGTGATGGGTACCTGGGGTCTGATTAGTGATGGGTACCTGGGGTCTGGTATTGATTAGTGATGGGTACCTGGGGTCTGGTATTGATTAGTGATGGGTACCTGGGGTCTGGTATTGATTAGTGATGGGTACCTGGGGTCTGGTATTGATTATTGATGGGTACCTGGGGTCTGGTATTGATTATTGATGGGTACCTGGGGGTCTGGTATTGATTAGTGATGGGTACCTGGGGTCTGGTATTGATTAGTGATGGGTACCTGGGGTCTGGTATTGATTAGTGATGGGTACCTTGGGGTCTGGTATTGATTATTGATGGGTACCTGGGGTCTGGTATTGATTATTGATGGGTACCTGGGGTCTGGTATTGATTAGTGATGGGTACCTGGGGGTCTGGTATTGATTAGTGATTACCTGGGGTCTGGTATTGATGGGTACCTGGGGTCTGGTATTGATTAGTGATGGGTACCTGGGGTCTGGTATTGATTAGTGATGGGTACCTGGGGTCTGGTATTGATTAGTGATGGGTACCTGGGGGTCTGGTATTGATTAGTGATGGGTACCTGGGGTCTGGTATTGATTAGTGATGGGTACCTGGGGTCTGGTATTGATTAGTGATGGGTACCTGGGGTCTGTATTGATTAGTGATGGGTACCTGGGGTCTGATTGAGTGATGGGTACCTGGGGTCTGGTATTGATTATTGATGGGTACCTGGGGTCTGGTATTGATTAGTGATGGGTACCTGGGGTCTGGTATTGATTAGTGATGGGTACCTGGGGTCTGGTATTGATTAGTGATGGGTACCTGGGGTCTGGTATTGATTAGTGATGGGTACCTGGGGTCTGGTATTGATTATTGATGGGTACCTGGGGGTCTGGTATTGATTAGTGATGGGTACCTGGGGTCTGGTATTGTATTGATTAGTGATGGGTACCTGGGGTCGGGTATTGATTAGTGATGGGTACCTGGGGTCTGTATTGATTATTGATTAGTGATGGGTACCTGGGGTCTGGTATTGATTAGTGATGGGTACCTGGGGGTCTGGTATTGATTAGTGATGGGTACCTGGGGGTCTGGTATTGATTAGTGATGGGTACCTGGGGTCTGGTATTGATTAGTGATGGGTACCTGGGGTCTGGTATTGATTAGTGATGGGTACCTGGGGTCTGGTATTGATTAGTGATGGGTACCTGGGGTCTGGTATTGATTAGTGATGGGTACCTGGGGGTCTGGTATTGATTAGTGATGGGTACCTGGGGGTCTGGTATTGATTAGTGATGGGTACCTGGGGGTCTGGTATTGATTATTGATGGGTACCTGGGGTCTGGTACCTGGGGTCTGGTATTGATTAGTGATGGGTACCTGGGGTCTGGTATTGATTAGTGATGGGTACCTGGGGTCTGGTATGATGATTAGTGATGGGTACCTGGGGGTCTGGTATTGATTAGTGATGGGTACCTGGGGTCTGGTATTGATTAGTGATGGGTACCTGGGGTCTGGTATTGATTAGTGATGGGTACCTGGGGTCTGGTATTGATTAGTGATGGGTACCTGGGGTCTGGTATTGATTAGTGATGGGTACCTGGGGTCTGGTATTGATTAGTGATGGGTACCTGGGGTCTGGTATTGATTAGTGATGGGTACCTGGGGTCTGGTATTGATTAGTGATGGGTACCTGGGGTCTGGTATTGATTAGTGATGGTACCTGGGGTCTGGTATTGATTAGTGATGGGTACCTGGGGTCTGGTATTGATTAGTGATGGGTACCTGGGGTCTGGTATTGATTAGTGATGGGTACCTGGGGTCTGGTATTGATTAGTGATGGGTACCTGGGGTCTGGTATTGATTAGTGATGGGTACCTGGGGTCTGGTATTGATTAGTGATGGGTACCTGGGGTCTGGTATTGATTAGTGATGGGTACCTGGGGTCTGGTATTGATTAGTGATGGGTACCTGGGGGTCTGGTATTGATTAGTGATGGGGGTCTGGTATTGATTAGTGATGGGTACCTGGGGTCTGGTATTGATTAGTGATGGGTACCTGGGGTCTGGTATTGATTAGTGATGGGTACCTGGGGTCTGGTATTGATTAGTGATGGGTACCTGGGGTCTGGTATTGATTAGTGATGGGTACCTGGGGTCTGGTGTTGATTAGTGATGGGTACCTGGGGTCTGGTGTTGATTAGTGATGGGTACCTGGGGGTCTGGTATTGATTAGTGATGGGTACCTGGGGTCTGGTATTGATTAGTGATGGGTACCTGGGGTCTGGTATTGATTAGTGATGGGTACCTGGGGGTCTGGTATTGATTAGTGATGGGTACCTGGGGTCTGGTATTGATTAGTGATGGGTACCTGGGGTCTGGTATTGATTAGTGATGGGTACCTGGGGTCTGGTATTGATTAGTGATGGGTACCTGGGGTCTGGTATTGATTAGTGATGGGTACCTGGGGTCTGGTATTGATTAGTGATGGGTACCTGGGGTCTGGTATTGATTAGTGATGGGTACCTGGGGTCTGGTATTGATTAGTGATGGGTACCTGGGGTCTGGTATTGATTAGTGATGGGTACCTGGGGTCTGGTATTGATTAGTGATGGGTACCTGGGGTCTGGTATTGATTAGTGATGGGTACCTGGGGTCTGGTATTGATTAGTGATGGGTACCTGGGGTCTGGTATTGATTAGTGATGGGTACCTGGGGTCTGGTATTGATTAGTGATGGGTACCTGGGGTCTGGTATTGATTATTGAGGTACCTGGGGTCTGGTATTGATTAGTGATGGGTACCTGGGGTCTGGTATTGATTAGTGATGGGTACCTGGGGTCTGGTATTGATTAGTGATGGGTACCTGGGGTCTGGTATTGATTAGTGATGGGTACCTGGGGTCTGGTATTGATTAGTGATGGGTACCTGGGGTCTGGTATTGATTAGTGATGGGTACCTGGGGGTCTGGTATTGATTAGTGATGGGTACCTGGGGTCTGGTATTGATTAGTGATGGGTACCTGGGGTCTGGTATTGATTATTGATGGGTACCTGGGGTCTGGTATTGATTAGTGATGGGTACCTGGGGTCTGGTATTGATTAGTGATGGGTACCTGGGGTCTGGTATTGATTAGTGATGGGTACCTGGGGGTCCTGGTAGATGTCGGGGTCCATGTGCATGCTCTGGGGGTACATGGCGATGATGTCACCCTTCCTAACGGGCAGCGAGCGCTCGCTGTTCAGCCGCAGGGCGAAGTCCTCCTGGACCACCCGGATGTTCATGGAGGCCGAGGACAGACGGAGGCTCTCGTTGATGGCGCTCTCTGTTGGGGGGGGGGGGGGGGGGGCAGAGCTGTTACCATGACGACTGTAAGCAGCAGAGACCAGTCCACCTACAGAGACCAGAAGGAGTTCTCACCCAGGAGGAGGAGCTGGTCCAGCTGCGTCTTGCTGAGCGCCAGGTCTCGGTCTCTGTGGAACTCGGTCCCGTGGAGGTTCAGGACCTGGAGGATCTCCTGGCGGACGGCCTGCAGCGCCTCGGGGTTCCTGACCAGGTGGTACATGGCCCAGAAGGTGGCGGGCACCGTGTTCCCCACCGAGGCCCAGAGGATGGCAAAGTGGTGAGCTGTAACACAGGGGGGGGGGGTCGTTTAGGTTTCATTTAACACCGGCGCCAATCCGGTACGTTGGGAACGCTGCCGGTGCTTAAAGAGCGGGAAACATACAGACTTTGTCCAAAAACGGTGCCAATTATATTTTTAAAGGAATAGTTCACCAAAAAATGAAATCCAGTCACCATTCCCTCCCCCTCATGCTGATGAATACTCTGGAGTAGTGTTTTAGTGTTTCCTAAGGAGACGGTCCAGAGTTTACTGAGACTACCTCGTCTCTACTACTGCAGAGTATTCGTCAGCATGGGGGGGGGTTCATTTTTTGGTGAACTATTCCTTTTAGGCATTTTGTGACGTGCAAGTTAAACAGATTATCAAAGGTTAAATATGGAGAATGTTTAAAGGAGCAGTACACCAGATTGGCTTCTGCAGACAAGATGATGTTTAGTCTGAATTAGTTATTAAATGGTTTTTGACCGGTTGGACAATGACTTCCTGTATTAGTGTATCTGTCATAAAGAAGATTACAAGAGATTTACAGGGGCACAGCCAACCCCACCCCCCCCACAGCGGCTCCCCGCGTGGACCTGGTCCTGGTCTCAGACCAGCGGTCTGATCCAGCTGTTTGTAGAGAGCCTGAGTCTGGTCCTCATTAAACAAAGTGAAAGCAGACACAAGCTTCCCGGGAATCTGTGGGAGGGAGGCTCTGGACCAGGACCCGGACCTGGACCAGGACCAGCTGTTTCACAACAAACCTCCAGCATCGTGGGAACCAGAGGAGAGAGAGAGCAGAGTGTGACTAAGAGCTGACGGAGGGAGAGAGAGGCCTCCACAGACCAGCTGCACTCAGACCTGTTCAGACCTGAACCAGGACCAGGACCAGGCAGCAGGAAGCTGGATCACAGACCTGCATGGACTTTCAAAGTAAAAGCCTGTTCAACAGCATCTGTCTGTCTGTCTATCTATCTATCTATCTATCTATCTATCTATCTATCTATCTATCTATCTATCTATCTATCTATCTATCTATCTATCTATCTATCTATAGACAACAAACAGGGATGTTGATGGAAACTGGCCAGTGTTTATCATGGGATGGCATACATGTAGAAATAAACGGTTTGTCTCCACTGGAAGCAGAAAGTTCCACCTTTTCACGCAGACGTAGTACGAGTCCATAGCTGTAACACAGAATACACTATGGCTCTGCAAAAACCCTCAGCTGGTCCACAAGACTGGCACCAGGACTAAAGCTTTGGAAAACAGCGCGACATCGATGGGTTAATGACGACGAGACCTGACCCTGAGCCAGTGGACCTGGTCTCGGACCTGAGCCTAGTGGACCTGGTCTTGGACCTGAGCCTAGTGGACCTGGTCTTGGACCTGAGCCTAGTGGACCTGGTCTTGGACCTGAGCCTAGTGGACCTGGTCTTGGACCTGAGCCAGGGGACCTGGTCTTGGACCTGAGCCTGGTGGACCTGGTCTCGGACCTGAGCCAGGGGAGCTGGTCTTGGACCTGAGCCAGGGGACCTGGTCTTGGACCTGAGCCTAGTGGACCTGGTCTTGGACCTGAGCCAGTGGACCTGGTCTCGGACCTGAGCCTAGTGGACCTGGTCTTGGACCTGAGCCAGGGGACCTGGTCTTGGACCTGAGCCAGGCGGTCTTACCTGCTTTGTCGGAGTCCTTCAGCGAGTCGTAGCGGTCGAACAGCTCGGCCCGCCTCCTGATGAACTGGGACGTGTTGGACCAGCAGGACATCCTGTGCGGCAGGAAGTAGTCGATGAGCTTCTGGCGGACGGCCTTGGTGCGTCCCAGCAGCCAGAGCGGGATCTGAGCGATGAGGAGCGGGAACATGGTGTCGAAGCGGATGAAGTCCTGGCGGAGCGGGCCCATCCCGCTGTGGCGCAGCGTGGCCGGCTGCCGGCCGTACATGGTCAGGAAGGTCGCCTCGAACATGACGGAGTAGCAGAAGTCGTACATGCTGCCGCTGGTCCAGCCCCCCTCCCCCGGCCCCTCCCCCGCCCCCTGCCCCTGCCCCTCCCCCTGCCCCCCCAGGTGGTCCTGGCGGAACACCAGCATGAGGTTAGCCATCATGCTGTCTGTCAGCGCCGACAGCCCGTCTCCCTGCAGCAGGTGGAAGGAGCGCTTGATCTCCTCCCTCAGGCCGGGGAAGCGGCGGTTGACGGGCGGGTAGCCGAAGGTGAACGGAGCCACCTGATTGGAGAACTCGTGGAAGTCCAGCTGGCGGCCATGTTTGATGATGCTGGGATACAGTAGAGGGTCCATGATGAAGGTCATGTACTTTCCTGCAGGGGGAGGAGGGAGGAGGGAGGGGGGTCAACAGGAGACCAGAAACATCTATCTATCTATCTATCTATCTATCTATCTATCTATCTATCTATCTATCTATCTATCTATCTATCTATCTATCTATCTATCTATCTATCTATCTATCTATCTATCTATCTATCTATCCATCCATCCATCCATCCGGTTAAAACACTTTGTCCTCCAGGATCCAGACCACATCCTGACTCCCTCTGCAGATCTTCAGCATGTTTAGTTTTTACTGTAAGTTGATCTAGGGCGACCATGTTAAGGGTGGGGGGGGGGGGGTTGGGGGGTGTTACAGGTCTCATATATTATTATGCATTGTTTGCCCTGATCGTCTCTTGTTCTCTTTCAGCTTCTCTGAGAAACTGGATGCTGCCTGTGGTCACATGACCCACGGTGGAACAGGGCCTCAGCCAGGCAGCCACGCAGCCACGCAGCAGTCCAACATTTTAATACACATTCAGACTGGGGGGGGGGGTTGTTCAACCTCATCCTGGGTTGGGAGGTCTTCACTGTCCTGACCTGTCCTTTCTCTCTCCATTGGCTTCCTGTCCATTTTAGAATGAGACAGATTTTAAAATTTGTTTTACAAGTTAAACATGAAACACTCTTTTTCAATATTTTCATCAATATCAGTCATTATTGTAGTTTCTACAGTTTCAGAGTGAAAAAGAGAAACAAAGCAGCAGGAAACCCAGGAGACGCTACGGAGGCTCAAACTCATCAAATACACAATCCAACAACTCCACAACGCTCTGGTGGACAAGTTGTGACCTGCACATTCACCACGCTATGAGATAATAACACAACGTTACCACACAGAGTTGTTTTAGAGGGAAATTCATGTAAAACCTCTGATGCACGTTGCCTTCAGGGACAGTTGTTCATCAACAGTCTCTGTATTTCCCTCTAAAACAACTCTGTGTGGTAACGTTGTGTTATTATCTCATAGCGTGGTGAATGTGCAGGTCACAACTTGTCCACCAGAGCGTTGTGGAGTTGTTGGATTGTGTATTTGATGAGTTTGATGAGGGAAACCAAGAAATCCCATAATGAGCCTCCGTAGCGTAGCTCTGAGCAGCTCACGGCTCTGCTCTGCCGTTTCCGGTTCTGGTCCCGGTACCGGTTCTCGTTCCGGTTCCTGTTCTGGTCCCGGTTCCAGTTCTGGTCCCAGTCCCGGTCCTTGTCCCGGTTCCGGTTCTGGTCCCGTTTCCGGTTCTTGTCCCGGTTCCAGTTCTGGTGAACTGTTCTTGTCCCGGTTCGGTTCTGGAACAGTTCCGGTAAAGTTCTTGACCTGGTTGGTTCTGGTCCCAGTGTGCGGTCTGGTTCTGGTCCCGGTTCTGGTTCCGGTTCTGTTGGTTCTTGACCTGGACCTGGTTCTTGTCCTGGCAGGTTCTGGGGTTCCGACTCCACCCACCCGATTGCACCGGACTAGAACCAGTACCAGAACTTCCTCTTGTGTTCCGGGACCAGAAACGGGACCGAACCGTCCAGAACTCCAGGGACCTTCCCCACCGGGACAAGATCCAAACGGATCAGCGGAGAACCGGTTCTCCGGGACCTCCGGAACCGGGACAAGACGGGACAGAAGGAGGGACAGAACCAGAACCGGGACCAAACGGAACCAGAACTCCCGGGATCCTGGACTTTGGACCAGAACCGGAACAGGGACCGGGATCAGACCTGGAACCGGAACCAGACCCGGAACCGGAACAAGAACCGGGACCGGGACCAGAACGGGAACCGGGACCAGAACCGGAACTACTAGGGAAATTCAGAGACTGGTGATGAACAACTGTCCCTGAAGGCAACGTGCGTCAGAGGTTTTACATGAATTTCCCTCTAAAACAACTCTGTGTGGTAACGTTGTGTTATGATCTCATAGCGTGGTGAATGTGCAGGTCACAACTTGTCCACCAGAGCGTTGTGGAGTTGTTGGATTGTGTATTTGATGAGTTTGATGAGGGAAACCAAGAAATCCCATGAGCCTCCGTAGCGTAGCTCTGAGCAGCTCACGGCTCTGCTCCGCCGTTCTAAAAATAGCTTGCACCGACAATTAAAGGTAACAAACCTACTGCTATGACTATAGGGGTTATGGTGATGGGACAGTCTGACTAAATGTTGAACTATCCCTTTAAATTAGAGGGGAACAGTGCTCCTTATAAAGTTAGTCTGGACCTGGACCTGGACCAGGACCTGGACCCTGTGTGCAGGTCTGTGGACCTGGATCTGGACCTGGACCCACCAGCGATCTGCACTGTGAAGACGTCTCCAAACTTCCTCTTGTGTTCCTCCAGGAACTTGTGTGCATCCCGTCCAAACTCCAGGGCCTTCCCCACGTAGGGGATCCATCCTCGGATCAGCGGAGGTTCTCCTTCTCTCCTGTAAGACACAGAGGAGGGACACGCTCACACACACACTCCCAGATCCTGGACTTTGGACTCTGGAGGTTGTAAAGTCCCTTCCTGCTCCGCCCCCCCCCCCCCGGCTCCGGCCTCAGAGCCTCTCCTCTTCCTCTGGGACAACCTTATCTCCCAGCTCCAGCCCGACTCCGCGCTGCCTTCAGGGAAGTCTGTTCATCAGAGCGCTGCCTTCAGGGAAGTCTGTTCATCAGAGCGCTGCCTTCAGGGAAGTCTGTTCATCAGAGCGCTGCCTTCAGGGAAGTCTGTTCATCAGTGTTCTAACGCTGCAGCTGCTGCAGCAGAGCTCAACACAAGGAGCTGGGTGTCGTTATGTCACCACGTGTGTGTTTGTGTAGTCGTAATAAACAAACCATCCGTCTGTGAAGTACTGCGATTATCGCTATGACTACGCATTCATTCATTTCAACACTATGTGTCAAATCAAATATTATGACATTACTCAGTGTTGATACAGCAGCGACCGTCGCCCCCCAGGGAAGGTTTGATAAATCCTCATCTACATTTTGTTTTGTTGTTTTTTTTAATTAAAACTGAGACGTTAACATTTAAATTAGGAATCAGGAATCTTTATGATGAATTTAACTGTGGAAACAAGAAATCATGACATCATCACTATGACATCACTATGACGGACTGACTACGAAACCTCAACCATCGGAGGACAGAGCGCCGTCTCCGTGGCGTCTCCGTGGCGTCTCCGTGGCGCCGTAGCGGTCACTGTCTACTGTTCAGATCTGATCCAGGAGCAGTTGTTGTTGTTGTGAGTCCGCCCCTCACACACTTTGTGTTGTTGAGAGTAAACATCCCAGCGGAGTCCACAACATGTGGTTGTCAAGGTAACGTGTGGTGAGAGGGGGAAAGTGCTGTTCCACCATGTTTACAAGGGGGGGGGGGCAGATAACAAACTGTGTGTGTGTGTGTGTGTGTGTGTGTGTGTGTGTGTGTGTGTGTGTGTCCTGTGGGCATTCAGAAAAGCAAATATTTGTGTGTTGTCGTCGGCTGCAGCCGAGTTCCCCCCTCACTAACCCCTCCCCCCAGGTCTGGACTCACTGATCACTGACCACATTACACCACCTCACCTCAACACATCAAACACACCATGACCTCATTCTCTGCTGGAACACACACACACACACTGACACACTGAGGACAGGCTGCTGCTTTGTCCGTCTATCAAAGGGCGGAGGAGGAGTGTGTGTGTGTCAGTGTGTGTCTGTGTGTGTGTGTGTGTTAGTGTGTGTCAGTATGTGTGTGTCTGTGTGTCACTGCAAAAAACTCCAAATATTTCCAACAATATTTGTCTCATTTCAGTCAAAACTAAACTCTTTAAATCAGACTGAAACATCTGTCAGCTGTTTGTGTTTGTGATAAACAACAACATCTGTCAGCTGTTTGTGTTTGTGATAAACAACAACAACAACAACAACAACAACAACAACCTGCTCCATGTCCAGATGTTTCTACTGATTCCAGTGAAAGAAGTAAAAAGTGTTAAAAGAAAAGCATCTGCTTTAATGAGACAATGATCTGATCTCAGGTCTGATCAGCAATCAATCAATCAATCAATCAATCAATCAATCAATCAATCAATCAATCAATCAATCAATCAATCAATCAATCAATCAATCAATCAATCAATCAATCAATCAATCGGCTACATCTCATGGTGAGTTCACTGCCAGGGAAAAAACTGGGAAAGTAGAAACATGAGAGAAAGTCCAGAGTCCAGAGTCCTGGACTGGTTCATGCAGTAAGGAGTGCAGGACCAGGACCAGGACCAGGACCAGGACCAGGACCAGGACCAGGACCAGGACCAGGTCGAGTCTTTAACAATCAATCATTAATGAAGATAAGCATCAACAACAACAGCGGAGTCAGTCATGGAGGTCTGTCTGGGGGGACAGCCCGCGGGGACAGCCACCGGGGACACTGACCTGCTGCGGCCGCGGAGGACGCAGAGCATCAGGGAGAAGAGTCCGAGCAGCAGCAGCAGCAGCACCGACACCATCCTGTCTGTCTGTCTGTCTGTCTGTCTGTCTGTCTGTCCGCCCGGGGACAGCCGAGCACCACCGACAACCACCGACAACCACCGACACGGAGAAACTCCAGCTTCTTCTAAAACTACCGTCAAGTCCTCGCGCAGCACTGGCCACTTCCGGTGGCGACGCTTCAAAATAAAGCGCCTGCATGGCCTGACCACGTGAGCTGCTGCCGCTGGATGACGTCAGGAAATGACGGTCGTGTTCATCAAAAGTGAACATTAATCAGACTTGACTCAGGTGATGAGTTATTGATGACTGATTGGTTGAGAAAGAACACTGTGAAGACATGAATGTGTTGTGATGAATGAACGGTTCCCTCGCGCTCCTGTTGCTTATTGTCTAACTGAAGTTGTGTGATGAAGTCTGATTCAAATAAATAGATCGATAAATCAATAAAATGAGTGATTGAACTGATCAGTTACAGGTTTAAGGAGATTTATTAGGCTACTAGAACTACCATTTATTAGCCTATTATTAATATTATTTTAATTTAATTATTATCACCATCATTATAGGCCTACATACATCTGTTCCACGTGAACTTCACCACAGTGAAGATGTAAGAATGAAATCCTGAAGTAAAAGTAGTTTGTTTGCACCATGAACGTGTCATTAACGACAGACATTAAATGTATTTTTGTTGGAACTTCATTAGTAAACTTTATGTTTCTCCGTGAATGTTTTATTCCAGTCGTCACAGAAACAGCTGACTTGTGAAGAGTAAAGAGAATCCCAGCAGAAGAACAGTTTGAAGCAGAGTCGCTTCATCAGGAGGCTTTTATTTTGAAGGAGCGCCTCATTCCTTCATCAGGAGGCTTTTATTTTGAAGGAGCGCCTCATTCCTTCATCAGGAGGCTTTTATTTTGAAGGAGCGCCTCATTCCTTCATCAGGAGGCTTTTATTTTGAAGGAGCGCCTCATTCCTTCATCAGGAGGCTTTTATTTTGAAGGAGCGCCTCATTCCTTTGAGCTGGAGTCAGGCTCAGGTTCAAGTCCAGACTGGAGCCGCAACCACACTCCACTCATCCATACGCTGGTTGGGAAACTATGGAAAGCTGAGCAACAGTGAGTCATGACATCATCACCACCACCACCTTCATCATCATCATCATCGTCTGTGAAATACTGTTACTAACCTCAACTGTGTCCTAACTTCACAACAATGATTCATAAAGGCTGTGTTTTCCAACATTCGTCACATTCTTTCACTTTCTGAACATTATTCCCATCTTTGCTGGAAATGTTTTCATTCTATATAAATGACTTCTAATCTGTTTACATTCTGTCTTTCACTTCAACACAAGGTCAGAAAATCACCTGCATCCGACTCGGTCCAGGTCTGTTGTTCCTCAGTTCTCCTGGAGATCCAGGTCCTCATCGAGACTCTGCACAAAGACAAACAACGCTTCAAGACGCAGATAATGACGAGCCCTTATATATATATATAGGGTTTCTTTGTTTCTCCTGCACATTGTGATTGTTGTATTAAATATGGTTTTTTGTTGCTCTACTCTTCTATACTGTATTTCCTCTCGTGCTAAGTACAGTAGCTACATGTTTGTAAATAGTTGTACTAAAGTATCTGCTTGTGTGTGTGTGTGTGTGTGTGTGTGTGTGTGGGGGACGTTCTTCTGTTCAGTCCAAACTTTGTTTACATTAAAGATGGTTTAGATTTGACATCAAATCCTCTTTTCTTTGTAGCTGAGGAGGAATAATGTAAATATCAAGACACATGGTTGTTATGACGACTGGGATGGAGACAGTGGTGTCGGTCTGTTGGTCTGGACTAACACACACAGCACCGAGCTTCACTGTGTGTGTAAATAAATGAAAACAGCTGTGAAGTCAAAGCACCAGTGAGTGTAGGTGCAACACCAGCGATGGCCACTGGGGGGCGCCACAACAACTCTCCAATACACACTCATTGTAAAAACGTCTTTTTCTCTAATTAAATACTTAGTCAATCATTTCCCCCGTGCTGCCTCTCTGAGGTGGGAGTGGCTCCAGAGACCCAACCCTTCAAACACAATACATCATGATGACAATAACACACTACAGTCACACTATGTTCACTGTCCTGGGGAACATCTGGAAATAATCAGATCATTCATTTATTCAATATCAGGCTGTGAAGGTTTGATTGACAGGTGTGTTGTCTGAGCTGACGAGGCCGAGCGGAGGGTCAGTCACCAGAGAGGAGCTCCACGCTGAGTTGTGTAGTTCCAGGTGTCTGCAGGTGATTGTGGAGGAGGTTGTTACAGCTACAGTTGTGTTGTCAGTGACTGAGCTTTAATTAGTAATTAATATGAATAATTAATTAATTATTAATTAGGAAGAACCAGGACTGAAACACAGAAGAAGAAAAATGAGAAGGAAAGTGAAAGTGACTGATGTTTCAACACGTTTCTGTCTCCATCACTTTATTATCATGTTGCTTTATGATCAAACAGTTGCTTTATGTTCAGGCCAGTGCTGCATTTAGCATCATGCTAACGTCTGACAACAGGCTACAGTGAGCGGTGTAGGCGGAGCTATGAACACACACACTGACGGCATGAGAGGAGACAGTACAAATCTGTACAAGGTCATTAAAGGTCATTTCAGTCTGATCAACTCTAATTCAATTAAATAAAACCTTTGGAGGTGGATTTATTTCCTTCTGATGCTCCATCATCAATAAAACTCTTCTTCAGGTGTTTAATGTCTTTAATACTGAGACTGGGCTCCGTGGTCCCGTCTGGTCGCTGGTTCAGTCACAGTCCAGTGTTTCAAACACACCTTTCTACTCTACCAGAAAAAAACACACCTCAGATTCTACTGTGCAAAAAAAGCTCAAACTGGTTCCATCGACCGTTCAGAGGAGGAAATCTAACTCAGGTAACGTTGCTCCATAAAACACCGCCATGGTGACGACGTGGAGATCAGAGTCAAAACTACAGTTCAGTTTAAAGGCTTCACACGGGGTGACGGTGTAAACATGACCACGGGTCCAGGCGCCTCAGGAGCTCCCAACCACCACAGAAGAAGAAGAAAGAGGAAGTAAAGCACCGACCTGAGGAGCGTCTGTTCTTCTGCCACGCGCAGGAGTCAGGAATCAAACCTGTGGCGTCTCTGAACGCCTGCAGACCACGACGGTCCGCAGACCACGACGGTCCGCAGACCACGATGGTCCGCAGACCACGACGGTCCGCAGACCACGACGGTCCGCAGACCACGACGGTCCGCAGACCACGACGGCCCGCAGACCACGACGGTCCGCAGACCACGACGGCCCGCAGACCACGACGGTCCGCAGACCACGACGGTCCGCTGACACCGGGAGGCAGCAGCTGAACGCCACCGGCTCAGGAGGACGCAGAGCCAGCGTGAGGTCACCAGAGGTTGTGAGGTCACCAGAGGTCATGCACCCGCCGGCAGAGACAGGAAGACGAGCGTGTCTCCACCCGTCCAAACATCTGGAGCAGGTGTTGCTGTCTGAGCTGGAGCAGAAGGGTCTTCCTGCCAGGACTGAAGGCCCAGCTCAGTGACCTCTGACCTCTGACCTCTGGTCCCCTCACACCTCAGCCAGTCTTCTGCTCCCATAAGGAAAAGGAGGAGACGGGACACTTCCTGTCTCGTGGACCCGTTTACAGAGAGCGAGAGCCGCCGTCCAGATGTTGCTGCTGCTCCGGCAGATGTTCAGCTTCAGTCTCTCGCAGCTCCAAGATTTGGCAGCTGGTGGTTTTGGTTCTGAGAGGACGTGGGGGTGGGGGGGTTAAAGGAGGAGGAGAGGAGGGGTTGGGGGGGGTGGGGGGGGGTTCAGGGTCACCAGTAGAAGGATCGCGATAGGAAGTTGGTGGCGGCTCCGAGCCAGCTGGTCCCGTCCTGACCCGATCCCACGCGGCTCACCGCCTTGTCGGGCTCCTGAGACGGACTCTCGTCCTCCGGCAGGTAGTCGGGAAGGTCCACGTTCTGCTCCACCGCCACAGAGCCGTCCTCCGAGAACGGGATCAGGATCTGGAGACAGAGACAGGACAGGAATTCAGGTTCAGTCTGAAACCAGAACTTCTTGTTTTACAAATGGGATCAAACGTCTTCGTCGGTTTCACTGTGGTCTTAGTGGGAATTTTGGGGGGATTTGTTGATTTTTGGAATCTGCAGACCTTGGGGAATCTGAAAACCAATGTTGCCACTTACACAGACGCCTGTATGGCAGCCATTTTGGAATTTCTAAATGGGCGCCATAAAATACAGAATTTCAGTTCTAAACAAACTCAATTAAACATGCAACGTACAACCTGTGTTTTCTTAGTCAATGATCCAACGGTGCCTTCAGAGTTGAGCTCAGAGTCAAGCTGTGGCGCCGCCAAGGGGTGGAAAAGGAAATTGTTACTTTAATTCCCGACCCCATGTCAGAAGTCCTGGGAAAAAATACTTTAAATGTCTGCAGAGGATTATAGAAACACTGACGAAGGTCTGCAGATTCCAAAAACGTAGGTCAACAAATCCCCCAAAGTTCCCACAGCAGTACATTTGTGTCCACAGTGAACCTGACTCTCAACATCACTCATGGCCTCAGCTTGGTGTGATGGACGTGATGGACGGAGCTGGACTCCTGGTCCAGAGCTGAGCTGGGATGGATCTACGGCTGTGGCTCTGCTGCCCCCTGCTGGAGCTTCTGTCAAACTGACCTCATCTCCGTTCTCTCCTTTCACCACCTGCTGAGCCTTCATCACCTCGGTGGAGGCGATCGCTGACGCCAGAGCCTGAAGAGACAAAACACACTGTCTGTCATTTACAGCTAATCCAGTAAAAACACACGGGAGGTCCCTGAAGAGACCAAACACAGAGCCAGTGGAGCTGTTGTCCTTCGTTCATCTGACCACCGAGCCCCCACCCTGACCCGAGGAGGAGGAGAAGAGTCTCACCTCGGCCTTCAGGTCCGAGCGGATGCGGACGATGCACCTCTTCACGGCCATCTGGAAGGTGAAGCTGATGACTCCTCTGATCTTCAGCAGAGCCTCCTCACACAGACTCCTTCGGCTCTGAGCAGGAACACACACCACAGTCAGAGGATGCACACACACTTTAACCCTGAACCTGAACCCCCCAGGACGGGACAGGTCAACATTTAGTCAAACTGTCCCATCACCATAACCCCTATAGTCATAGCTGTAGGTTCGTTACCTTTAATTGTCGGTGCAAGCTATTTTTAGAACGGCGGAGCAGAGCCGTGAGCTGCTCAGAGCTACGCTACGGAGGCTCATTATGGGATTTCTTGGTTTCCCTCATCAAACTCATCAAATACACAATCCAACAACTCCACAACGCTCTGGTGGACAAGTTGTGACCTGCACATTCACCACACTATGAGATAATAACACAACGTTACCACACAGAGTTGTTTTAGAGGGAAATACAGAGACTGGTGATGAACAACTGTCCCTGAAGGCAACGTGCATCAGAGGTTTTACATGAATTTCCCTCTAAAACAACTCTGTGTGGTAACGTTGTGTTATTATCTCATAGCGTGGTGAATGTGCAGGTCACAACTTGTCCACCAGAGCGTTGTGGAGTTGTTGGATTGTGTATTTGATGAGTTTGATGAGGGAAACCAAGAAATCCCATGAGCCTCCGTAGCGTAGCTCTGAGCAGCTCACGGCTCTGCTCTGCCGTTCTAAAAACAGCTTGCACCGACAATTAAAGGTAACGAACCTACTGCTATGACTATAGGGGTTATGGTGATGTTTGACTAAATGTTCAACTATCCCTTTAAGTTGTGTTTTATTGTTGTTGTACTGTATTGTTTGGAGTGTTTTTACGCCAGTGACATACACATTGTGCAACAGTAACCAGGCTGTGGAGGCCACGCCCCCTCCCTGCCTGATGAGTGAATAAAGGACTGACCGAGTCGTCCAGGCCGTGGATGTGCAGGATGACGGTCTTGGCTCTCTTGTTGCTGGAGCCCAGGAAGAACTGGGCTTTGCGGCGGCTGCTGACGGCCTCCTCGGCCGGCTCGCCGTCGGCGTCGCTGGACGCCTGCAGGAGCTCGTAGATCTCCGACGCCAGCAGCTTCGTCTCCCCCGGCGTGGTGGACCTGGACCACGTGGTGAGTTCAGGGTCACAGGTTTGACTCAGGCTATACACAGCTGCTGCTGTCAGCACCCTGCTATGTGTTGCCTTGGTAACAGTCATCTGCTACCTCTCAGGATTATTTAATATTGACCTGATTTCACCTTTAAATCAATGTGTTTTTGACTTAGTTATTTCTGGATTTTGACTGCAGTTCCTCTCCTGACCACTAGGGTGAGTCTGACGGTTGGTGGATGTTTTCTAAAGACTGACCGACCGACCGACAGACGGCCACACCAAGGCTGTCACTTTGAGAATCGTCATGACAACGTGTGAAAAGCCAACACTCACTTGTGCACCACGTTCTGGAGGCTCAGCATCATTCCCAGCTCGCCCTTCAGCTTCTCCCGGTTGGCTCGGCATTCTGCCAGGTAGCGGATCGCCTGTCGGGTCAACCAATCACAGTCACTGACGTGTCCCACTCTGTCTTTGTTCCCTTCCTCCATCCTTCCTTCCTTCCTTCCTTTCTCCCTTCCTTCTTTCCATAATCCTTCCTTCCTTCCGTCTTCACTTCTTCTTCCTTCCTCTTTTCATCCAATTGACCTCCTGTCATTCTTTCCTTCTTTTTCCCTTCCTTCCTTCCTTGAACGAATCTGTTCTTTGAACATAAATAAGTGTTAAGTCTTGTTGTTGTCATTTTGTGTTGTCTTGTATTTATTGTGAGTTTGTTTGTTGTTTTTTTATTCCATGTTCAAATAAACTGTCATTCATTCATCTGTTCCCTCCCCTCCATCTATCTGCCCTTCCTTTCCCTTTTTTCTTTCCTCCCGTCTTTCTCTTTGTCCTTCCTTCCTTCTTTTCCTTTGTCCTTCCTGCCTTCCTTCCTTCCATCCTTCCTACTTTTCCTTTGTCCTTCCTTCCTTCCTTCCTTCCATCCTTCCTTCCTTTGTCCTTCCTACTTTTCCTTTGTCCTTCCTTCCTTCCATCCATCCTTCCTCCCCCCCCCCTCCCTGCCCCAGGTGGCCAACAGAGGGTTAATGTTGGGGCAGCTCACCAGCAGGGCGGAGTAGACCACCTGGGGGTTTGGGTGGTCTAGGAACAGGATGAGTCCGGGCAGGCAGCCCTGGTCCTGGACGATGGCCCTGCGGTTCATGGGGTCTGCGGCCAGGTCCCTCAGCTGGTTGACCACGGCCAGGGCGTCCGGCTCCGCGCTCATGGCTGCCGTTCACCGCCCATACACCGAGAACCTGAGGACGGGGTTACAAACATTTAGACTCTTCCACTTTTCACTGGTCGACCACCGTAATAAGTATGTGTACATTTATATGTATGTGTGTATTTATATTGAGGATATTACATTTTTAATGTTGTAAGTGTGGACCGCAGTAAGAAGAGTCACGGGGGGCGGGGTTTAGTTCAGCTGGTAGAGCACCCGCCCCCATGTGTTGAGGTTATAGTCCTCTGCAGGCCACCCCGGTGCCAGTCCCGCGCCGAGCGGCCCTATCCTGCGTGTCAACCCCCCCCCCCCATCTCTGCCTCCCATTTCCTGTTTCTCTCAACTGTCCTGTAAATTAAAAGGCAAAAAAGCCTCTAAAAAAGATATACTGTATATATAAAAAAGAAGAGTGTGGCGGTGACTAATAAACTAATAAACTGTCCAGTCCTGGTCCTGGTCCTGGTCCCGGTCCTGGTCCTGGTCCCGGTCCCAGCTGTCTGACGGCAGCAGAGACGCTGTCGTCTCCTCTGGTCAGAAACCACAAAGCCTGTCTCTCAGGTTTAGACGTTGGACTCAGTCAATGAGCAGAAGTATGTGGACGGCCCGTGACCACAGAGAGCGGTTTCACATCCAGGGTTTGAGCCGGTTCCGGTTCCCGAACCGACCAAGCCATTCAGACTGAAACAACAACAGAACCAGAACCAAGAAACAGCTGGTTCTTCCCTGAGAAAAATGATCTGCAGTGATCTGATTTGGATAAATACAGAATAAAGAAGAACAAGAAAGAATAAGTTGGATGAATTTATCTTTGGGGCTGAATAAAGTAAATTAATTCTTATCTCTAACTCTGGAGTACCCAGAGGATCAGGATCTGGATCCACCACTGGTAAAAGACAGTGGAGGACGCTGGCCAGACCAGACCAGACCAGATCAGATCATTAATACACTTATCAATAAATAAATTAAACTGAAAGATGATCAGAGAGACAGAAACAAAGCTGCAGAGTCACGTCCTCCCACTGTGGCTCCAGAGGGTCTGAGACTCCAGAACCAGAACCAGAGGGTCTGAGACTCCAGAACCAGAACCAGAGGGTCTGAGACTCCAGAACCAGAACCAGAGGGTCTGAGAGGATCAGATGTCACCACAGGGTCTGACACAGGAAACTCTAGTCTGAACCCAGAACCAAACAGAACAGCTCCTGGGTCATGGGCAGAACCTGGACCGCTGCTGGATCTGGACTCTGGATCACAGCCAGAGTGTCTGCTGGTCTGAGAGCTGCTCCTCTTTAACCCGGGGGTTCTGGTTCAGTCAGCAGCTGCTCTCTGGTTCTGGTTCTGGTTCTGGTCCGGATCCAGGATCAACATGAGGTTGGGTCGGACTGAGCTGCAGTCCACGGTAGATTATGATTATAATATTATGATAGTAATAATAATACTAAAGCAGGGAGGCTGATCCACCTGTTGTGGAGCTCGGCTCAGACCAGCTGGACCCCTTATTTTATTGATTTGATTTTAAGGCTCAACTCATTAGGAAAACCATGATAATGAGACACGAGTGGACTGAACCGGACCGGACCGGACCGGACCGGACCGGACCGGACCGGACCGGACCCGACGCCCTGCTGGATGCGGACAGGACTCACCTCGCCTCAGACGGTCACCGGCACCGAGCCCCGGGGATCGCGGCTAACGGGAGCTTCCCCTCCGTCTGCCCCGCGCAGGAAGCTCCGGTGGCCGTCAGGGAGCCGGGGGGCGTCCGGTCGGTCCGGGTCTGGTCCGGGTCTGGTCCGGGTCGGTCCGGGTCTGGTCCTGAGCGCCGGTAAAACACGTTAACGTCGCTGTTTACACCGACAGGAGCCGAGCCGAGCTGAGTCTTCCTGCTGGAGAGCAGCCAGGGCGGCGACGCAGCAACGAGGCCTGTGATTGGTCGGACAGTGACCACCTGAGTGTGCTGACCAATGAGCGGCGTCCTTCTAGCAGTTAAAGGGCCCACGCCCCGGTGGTGTCGGCGAGCTGACGCAGGATCAGTTTGACTGGGTGGGTTATGATCCGGCTCCCAGCGCGTCCACGAGGCAGCGCGTAAAACTGTCCAGGCGCACGGAACCAGAACCAGCACCAGAACCAGGACCAGAACCAGCACCAGGACCAGCGTGTCTGATTAATCAGTAGATGAGTGAGACTGATGAGTCCTGATAGACTGGTCTCCTGAACCAACACAAACTGGTTTTATCAGAGTCACACTGTGTGATGATCAATATGAAGAACAAACACACACAGAAGTGATTGATACACAATCGTTTATTTAATGTGACAAAACGTGGTGAACAGCATGATTCTTTGTGTTCAGCAGCTGGAGGGATCATGATGTGAAGAGTCATCTCAGTGTGGTCCAGCAGGGGGCGACACAGACCGGCAAACTGGCACAAAACAACTGGTTGACTAGATCATGTAACACCTTCATCCAGAACCTGGCGGAGCAGCAAAGGAAACACAGAGTTAAGAACACACAGGTTTAAAAACAGAGTCTAGAGAAACTCCAAGTGTCATAATGATGCATGTGAAGAGACGGAGCAGACGGAGCAGAGCCAGGAGATGTGTGGCTGCCAGTCAACAGCTTCAGGCAGCGCTAACAAACCTAGAGATGGATTCATGTGTAGACTGGATGAGTCAGGAACAGCTGCACAGTTAGAGCTGTGTGTTCTCAGGCAGCACTGGCACAAAGTCTGTATACAAAAATGTACTATTCATAGTGTTGTTCTAACAATCTGCGTCTTTTTGTCTTTTATTGTAGCTAACTTCTGTCAAATGGACAGAGTCTGCAATAAAGATATGAATGAATGAATGAATGAACAAAAAGTCAATTGGTAACTAGCAAGATGTGAGTCTGACCACAGAGCAGCAGCAGCACAGTGAGGTGAAGACAGAGCAGGTGACTGAAGAGACAAGGAGCGTCTCCTCCAGCGTCCTGTGGTCTTTGTGTTGTTCTTATCAGACTGTTGTGAGCATGAAATACAGATACTGATGGACGGACCAAAGGATGCTGGACCAGCTCACAGCCTGCAGGATGCTGGACCAGCTCACGGCCCGCAGGATGCTGGACCAGCTCACGGCCTGCAGGAGGCTGGACCAGCTCACAGCCTACAGGAGGCTGGACCAGCTCACAGCCTGCAGGAGGCTGGACCAGCTCACAGCCTGCAGGATGCTGGACCAGCTCACAGCCTGCAGGAGGCTGGACCAGCTCACAGCCTGCAGGATGCTGGACCAGCTCACAGCCTGCAGGAGGCTGGACCAGCTCACAGCCTGCAGGAGGCTGGACCAGCTCACGGCCTGCAGGATGCTGGACCAGCTCACGGCCTGCAGGATGCTGGACCAGCTCACGGCCTGCAGGATGCTGGACCAGCTCACGGCCTGCAGGATGCTGGACCAGCTCACGGCCTGCAGGAGGCTGGACCAGCTCACAGCCTGCAGGATGCTGGACCAGCTCACAGCCTGCAGGATGCTGGACCAGCTCACAGCCTGCAGGATGCTGGACCAGCTCACAGCCTGCAGGAGGCTGGACCAGCTCACAGCCTGCAGGATGCTGGACCAGCTCACAGCCTGCAGGATGCTGGACCAGCTCACGGCCTGCAGGAGGCTGGACCAGCTCACGGCCTGCAGGAGGCTGGACCAGCTCACGGCCTGCAGGATGCTGGACCAGCTCACAGCCTGCAGGAGGCTGGACCAGCTCACAGCCTGCAGGAGGCTGGACCAGCTCACAGCCTGCAGGAGGCTGAGCTGGAGTCTCCGTCTGTCTCTGGTCCATCACCATGACCAGCGTCTCTGAAAGGACACGCGGCTCCTGAGCAGATGCTGCGGTGACAGACTGAGAGCCACAGTGACAGGAAACACCAAGACTCTGTACAAGAACCTGACAGCTCCTCCCTGCTGCTGCTGACAGACAGCTGCTGCATCACTGCTTTAGTTTCTACAGAGAACTTTACCAAGTTACTCATAAAGTAAACAGTGGTGACAGTAACGGAGTACATTTACTGGAGTACTGTACTTCAGTGTTGTGAGACATGTCTATGGTGAAACCAAAGAGGAACTTCCACTCTGTGGATAATAAAGGTTTGGAAATTGAAATATCCAGAGGATTTGTACTTTACCTGAGTATTAGATTTCTTTGGTACTTATTACTCTTACTTATACGGAAGCCCTAAAGGGCCAGGTCCGTATAAAAAATTTGTATTACTGTTTTCTCGTGATAACGAAATAATGATAGAATGTGTCGTTGACATGGTTGCCTAGCAACATGTTTCCCCAGAGTTCAATTCTCACAAGCAGTAGCAGCTGGTTAGCTCTTTGTTCATTTAGCAAAAGGCTACTAAGTAATTCTGTTGGAAAACTACACATGTACAGATATAACGTGACAGAAGAGCTGGTTTCGTGGTGTGACAGTCGAGGGTCCTGTCACTATGCCCTGGCTGCTTGGCCACAGGGGATCTGCCTTTGGGTGACTGGTTAGCGTTTAGGCTAGACCTCAAATCAGTGAGCTGATTCATGTGATCACATCATCCTGATTTCAGCCTTCCAGAGCTGCCACTAGTCTGCTCTGCTCTGCTCTACTGAGCTGAAATCTCGGTAAGTTACACCGTTGAAGTTTGTTTACTGTGCTGGGTTTATTTAAGGGGCTACCTCAAACGGTTAGCATAAACACATGAGAGGTTTGAGTTATCTGAAAGCTTCAGCTAAGGTAATGTTAGCTGCTTGCTGCTCAGATAAAGCTCATGAACACAGCATATGAACACTGCTGTCAGTAAAAGCCAACAGGTGTCTGTTGGTTCCAGATAGAATTAATGTATGATAGGAAGAACTACTGAAACATAAATGATTGTGATTTCATGACAGCAGCAGCCAGTAACTAACGTTAGCTTAGCTGAAACAGGATAGATGGAAACTCCTGATGCTGACTCTCTGGATAAATACACCCAGCAAAGTGATTGTTATACAAACTAACGTTAATGTCTTTATTGATCCATCTCTTAAGTTATTGTTGACAGCTGGTGTGGACAATAATCACACCAGTGAGTAGAGACTGAAGTTAACTGTCCCATGCTCGAGCTGAACAGTAGCTGTAGTGAATCATGTTGCTAGGCAACCATGTCAACACATTCTACCATAATGGGAATGGCTAGTGGCTACGTCATCACATTCTAAAACATCACTTCCGTGTCCAATCGCAGGATATTCAGAATAGAAACAATAGGCAGAGCCGGGTCAGAAATACCGCGGGAGCTTTCATTAATGAATAAATAAACATATATATTCATGTATATGAATTTAATGCACAATATAGCATAAATATATACGACAGGAAAACCAAGAGGGTACAAAAACCTTTGGAGCAAAGTCCCAATACTCCGCGGGTCCCAGGACCCGAGGACCTCTATGACGCCACTCCTGAGCTGGTTGCTCCTGCCCGGTCTGTCCATTGACTTTCATCCGCAACTTCAGCACAGTGTCGGATTCGGGAGGCTCTGAGCTGTTACTGAACTAGTTTTAAATGACTTACGCTATTAGTCCTTTTAAAAGTGGCGTAAACACACAGGTGCTGAAGTGAGGAGGACTGGAGAGACTGGGTGTCCTACGGGGTTGTTGCAACTCTAACAGGCGGATCGGCGGAGGACTGACAATAAACGATATGTAGCGGTAAGCCACTGGCTCCTGTCTTTGACCAGGACCTTCCGGAGGTCAGCGAGACAGAGAACGAGTCCGTCCAGACCCGGCCGTAAGGGCTGTGTTTACTCTGTCCTACAACTTATTGGTGTCATACATGGTTAGACAGATGAATTAGTCCTCTAACACATCCTAAAGTTTGACTTGTCAGAGTTTTTCAGTAGAGAAGCAGCTCAGGTTTAAGTGTCAGGACTGGGAGTCACTGTGGGACGAAAAACCAGGATGGATCTGCAGATCCCTCTGCACATGTCTGTCAGTGACTGTCACACTGTGTGTTACAGGATTGATTAAAACACAACGTAAACAATGGAAACACGTATACATGTGTAGATAAAACAGGCGGAGGCAGACAACACAATACTCCGGTGGTCCAGTCAGGGAGGAAATGTTAGTTAGCTATGGCTAAGCGCTAAACGTTAGCTCATATAACGTCTCTATGTAATTTGTGTGTTTGTTGCCTCTCCTGGATTATGGTGATGTTGTATCTGAATGCCTCTGTTCACTCCCTACAACTGATGGATGTGTGTGTTGGGGGGGGCAACAATGAAGAACATGCATTTCTGTATACGTTAGCAGCAGGGGTTGGACACGGAAGTGATTCGTGACGTCACACTAGCCATTCCCATAGTTATCTCAAGAAAACGAACTTTGTTATCTCGAGATAACGAAATAATAAGTCGTTATCACGAGAAAACGGTAATAAAAAAATGTATACGGACCTGGCCCTTTAGGGCTTCCGTATACTTAAATACATTTCCAAGACAAATATTTTGACTTTTACATGAGTTAATTTCTAGGAAGGCTGAAAAGTCCTGGTTACTTTCAGGTCTGCTCTTTCTTTTCTTTTTTTTCTAAACTCCTGTTGGACAGCAGCTGATCCTAGATCAACCCTGATCCTAGATCAGCATCAGAGCAGCTGCTTCACAGAGTTCATTCTCACAAACAAGAGTTAAAAGCTCTTTAAATTTTATTTAAATTGGAGTAATTTATTGATGTGAAAAATAAGAAATTTACTGTAGACTGAGCTACTTCTACTTGTAACGGAGTAAATCTTGAGCAGTAGTATTTGTACTCTTACTCAAGTACTGGGGTGGAGTACTCTGTCCATCTCTGCATAAAACTGATGACCATGATGACTTCACTGGAGGCTGAGCATCTCCTCCACAACGACCAGCTCATCATGTCCTGTTCATCACAGTCGAATGAAATCTCAACCAGAATCATTTCAACCGTCTGAAGCCTTGAATGGTGGTGAAAGCATTGTTCTGAAGTCATCATCACCTCAAACTTAGGAAAGTGACTCAGGCTGTCCTTGACTTACAGTGAATGTCTGTGTTGAATGTGATGTGATTCTACCCATTTTCGACTACGGTGACACCATCTATAGAATTGCACCTCACTCTACTCTCAGTAAACTGGACCCACTCCATCATTCCGCCATCCGTTTTGCAACTGGGGCTCCGTTCACCACTCACCACTGCGACCTCTATAACCTGGTAGACTGGACCTCCCTTCACACCAGACGGCTCCATCACTGGTTTCTGCTCATCTATAAAACTATCCTCGGCATTACTCCTTCCTACCTCTCCTCTCTTCTGCACCTCTCACAACCTGCCCGCACTCTAAGGTCCAGTGCCTTCATCAATCTCTCCATCCCCAAAGTCCGCACCACCTTTGGGCGCAATGCCTTCCGGTTCGCTGCAGCCTCTGACTGGAACACCTTACAAAACACCCTTAAACTTTCTGTTCTCACCTCCATCTCTACCTTCAAACAACATCTTTTACTAAGTACAACCGACTCCTGCACCTGCCTTTAGTCCTCCTTCATGCATTTCCGACTGTTTGAATCACTTGATTAATTTGTTTTATCTTTTGTATTGTGTTTTATTGTCTTTTTGTGTATTTATATAACTTGTTCTTTTTCATTCTAGCTCTCCCCTCCCCTTACCCCCCTAGGCTGCACTTGTAAATAAGAAATTTGTTCTTAACTTGCTCGCCTGGTTTAAATAAAGGTTAAATAAAAATAAATAAATAAATAATGATGTCTGGTTGAGATCATCCACAACAACAAGATGAATGGACGGACGGACATAAAACCCCAAAACAATCGGCCTCTTCAGAGCTGGCAGGAAAGAATGAGACATGGTTGAAAGAGGAAGTTCTCTGCTAAAGAGTTGAACTACTGAAACATAAATGATGAAGAGGGAGGGTCCATGAAGCAGAAGAGCAGTGATCCTCCTCTCACTGCAGACATGAAACACTGGCTGACAAACCTCCTGATGCTGACTCTCTGGATAACTGGTAACTCTTTAAACCTGCTGATTGTTGTGCTTTAATCAATCATCTTTATTGATCCATCTCTTCCTCTGCATGTTCTGTTCTTCCCCAGAGTGTAAAGGAGAAGACAGAGTGATGCAGCCAACAGCTGCTGTCACTGCTGCTCAAGGAGACACAGTTACACTCAGCTGTTCATTTGAGACCAGTTATTCTGGCGCCGGCCTTTTCTGGTACAAACAAGAAGAAAATGACTTTCCAAAGCTTCTCTTACAACGTATAGCAACAACGGCAGAAAAACCCGAGGAAGGTCAGAAACAGAGAATTGATGCTGTTGTCAACAAGACATCAGTTCCTCTGCAGATCCAGAAGCTTCAGGTGACAGACTCTGCTGTGTACTACTGTGCTCTGAGGCCCACAGTGACAGGAAACACCAAGACTCTGTACAAAAACCTTTGGAGCAAAGACAACACAATACTCCACAACATCCACTAGAGGGAGTCACACTCTATGGCCACTCCACAGCTCCATACATTACTGACTGATCACACAATGTGACTTTACACCACAACATTGTTGGTAGCACAGAGTCAGAGATTCAGGGAGGAGCTGAGCTGTTACTGAACTATAGAAGAGAGAGGAACTTCCATATTCAGCAGAGTTCAATACACAAACCATCACCTTCACCTTTATTCAACATGCTCACACTGAACAGTCTGGTTTCTCTGCTTGTTGTCATTTTAACAGGTAGGTTAGACTATGCATGGGTCTATTATTTATAAGACTAAAATTTTTTATTGAATCTGGTTCACCATCATTTCTCTCTTCCTTTAGGAGTCAGCTGTGAAGAACTGAGTCCAGTCCAGACTGAAGTCTTCAGTTCAGAAGGCAGCGCTGTTACTCTGTCCTACAACTATGCAAAGAAAGCAACTGGAACTGTTTATTTCTTCTGGTATCGACAATATCCAGGAAAACCACCAGAGTTCCTCATCTCCCATCAGGAGTCAGGGGACCTACTATCAGCTCCAGTCCCTAGAATGTCAGTTGAAGTAAGAGGTGATAAAACTAGGATGGATCTGCAGATCTCCTCTGCTGCAGTGACAGACTCTGCTGTGTACTACTGTGCTCTGCAGCCCACAGTGACAGGAAACACCAAAACTCTGTACAAAAACCTTTGGAGCAAAGACAACACAATACTCCACAACATCCACTAGAGGGAGTCACACACTGTTGAACCTCAGTGGTTCCTGATGATCCAGTCTCCACTCCTTTCAGTCATGAGACACAGTTGTGATGAGGAGCTTTAGAAATGAAGACAACTCCACATATGAGTCTCCTCCTACTGCCTGCAGAGCTGCTGCTTGGCACACAACTGTTTGATTCCAGCTGTGAACATCAGACCAAACATAGTCTCGCTCGCCAGACTCTCCTCCAAAGAAGAAGGAGAGTCTGGCTGGTCCGCCTATGATTCTGCGATCAGAGAAAAAAACGCTCCAGCTGTTTGGAATTTTTTCAACCAGTCACAATCGTTGTGGTCGGCGCCGTAGCAACGGCTCGCTTGCAAAATATTGCCGGTTGGAAACTGGATTTCGGTCCGCGGTGTAACGACGGTTGGCAACCGTTGACGAATATTTATTCTTTTGTTTGGTTTAACGGCGGTCGGCAACCGCTGACGGACATTTCATCTTCTGTTCAGTTCAAGTATAATAGATCCACGGTTCTGTTCCTGTTGTTGTTTGTTGATGTTTCCCTTCACTGGGCGGACTGTGAAAGCTGCAACACGGAGGCGGGACTTCCGCCGGGTGGCTCGTTCCGACCAATCAGAAGCTGATCGCAGCAATGCACTTCCGTTAGGACAGACTAGACCAAACACAAGTCACAAAACCACTCAGCACTTGTTCAAAGTGAACATCCAGTGACAACATCTCAGCTCTGTGAACATGGACAGACTCACTGTCATTCTCTTCTTCTCAGCTCTCGTAGGTACGTATGTTTTAGACAAGAAAACCTCAAACACAGGGACATTTCCAAAGCTTTACACAACCAGGTTAGATATTCCTTTGAGCTAAAGCTCAGTTGAACATTTCAATGATCCACATGTAGAGAAGAAAGAGTCATGACTTCATCACTAATAACTGCTGACTCTATCAACAGCATCATTTGTTTCCACAGAAAATGTCGGATGTTTCTCAAATGATGGATATGTGACCTTGGAACAGAACTCTGAATATAACATGTTGTTTCCCTCACTAGGTAACAGCTTGGAAGATGATATTACTGCCAGCAGAGCTCAAGTGTTTTCATCAGAGGGAAGAACTGTTACTCTGTCCTGTGACTACAAAGTTAAAGCTGAAAATCTCCAGTGGTATCGACAGGATCCTGGATCAGCTCCTCAGTATCTTCTCCTGATCATTGATACTCAAAATCCTACAGTGTCCAGAGCAAAATCTCTAGATCCTCGACTGACTGTTGAACTGAATAAAGACAGAAACCAGGTCCATCTGAAGATCTCCTCTGCTGCAGTGACAGACTCTGCTGTGTACTACTGTGCTCTGAGGCCCACAGTGACAGGAAACACCAAGACTCTGTACAAAAACCTTTGGAGCAAAGACAACACAATACTCCACAACATCCACTAGAGGGAGTCACACTCTATGGCCACTCCACAGCTCCATACATTACTGACTGATCACACAATGTGACTTTACACCACAACATTGTTGGTAGCACAGAGTCAGAGATTCAGGGAGGAGCTGAGCTGTTACTGAACTATAGAAGAGAGAGGAACTTCCATATTCAGCAGAGTTCAATACACAAACCATAACCTTCACCTTTATTCAACATGCTCACACTGAACAGTCTGGTTTCTCTGCTTGTTGTCATTTTAACAGGTATGTTATATCATACATTGTTCAGTGATTTTACATACTAAATTGTTCATTGAATCTTTTTCACCATCATTTCTCTCTTCCTCTAGGAGTCAGCTGTGAAGAACTGAGTCCAGTCCAGACTGAAGTCTTCAGTTCAGAAGGCAGCGCTGTTACTCTGTCCTACAACTACCCCAAACTGTCAACAAGTGATTATTTCTTCTGGTATCGACAATATCCAGGAAAACAACCTGAACCCCTCATCTCTCATTCTGCTTCAGGATCAGTAGCTGATCCAATCCCTAGACTGGAGATAAAAGTTGAGCAAAAACAAATCAGCATGACCATCTCCTCTGCTGCAGTGACAGACTCTGCTGTGTACTACTGTGCTGTGAAGCCCACAGTGACAGGAAACACCAAGACTCTGTACAAAAACCTTTGGAGCAAAGACAACACAATACTCCACAACATCCACTAGAGGGCGACATCATCAAGTAGGAGGTGCACTACTTCCTGACTGTGTTCAACCACTGTGTCAGTAATAAGTGGTGCTGTGAAGAGAACAAGTGTCAGAGTGAATGTTGAACATCAGCTAGTTTCTCCTGTTGATTTCAACCTTGTTGTAGAGATGGAACATTGGCTGTGGATTATTCTTGCTGCTCTTTTCTTTGGTAAGATAGAAAGCACAACATGTTTCCTCTTCAAACACGTCAACATGTTACTGAGCTCTACACTCACAGCTTTTAATGTTCATTCTACACAAAGTCAGAGCTCATCATTTCTGCAGACATTTGTTAAACCTACTGATTGTTGTGCTTTAATCAATCATCTTTATTGATCCATCTCTTCCTCTGCATGTTCTGTTCTTCCCCAGAGTGTAAAGGAGAAGACAGAGTGATGCAGCCAACAGCTGCTGTCACTGCTGCTCAAGGAGACACAGTTACACTCAACTGTTCATTTGAGACGAGTTCCACAACTTACTCTTTATTCTGGTACAAACAAGACATGAAGTACTTCCCCAGATATGTATTGCGACGTGGCTCATATGGAAACAACAATGCTCCAGAGTTCCAGGAAGAGAAATTTAATGCTACGATCATCAAGAAGACATCAGTTCCTCTGCAGATCCAGGAACTTCAGGTGTCTGACTCTGCTGTGTACTACTGTGCTCTGCAGCCCACAGTGACAGGAAACACCAAGACTCTGTACAAAAACCTTTGGAGCAAAGACAACACAATACTCCACAACATCCACTAGAGGGAGTCACACTCTATGGCCACTCCACAGCTCCATACATTACTGACTGATCACACAATGTGACTTTACACCACAGCATTGTTGGTAGCACAGAGTCAGAGATTCAGGGAGGAGCTGAGCTGTTACTGAACTATAGAAGAGAGAGGAACTTCCATATTCAGCAGAGTTCAATACACAAACCATCACCTTCACCTTTATTCAACATGCTCACACTGAACAGTCTGGTTTCTCTGCTTGTTGTCATTTTAACAGGTAGGTTAGATTATGCATTGTTCAATTATTTTACAAACTAAATTGTTCATCAAATCTGTTTCACCATTATTTCTCTCTTCCTTTAGGAGTCAGCTGTGAAGAACTGAGTCCAGTCCAGACTGAAGTCTTCAGTTCAGAAGGCAGCGCTGTTACTCTGTCCTACAACTACCCCAAACTGTCAACAACTGATTATTATTTCTGGTATCGACAATATCCAGGAAAACCACCAGAGTTCCTCATCTCTCACCTTGGAACAGGATCACTGACGAGCAAACCTGTCCCTGGACTGAGCGTTGAAGTGAAAGAAAAACAACTCAGCATGATCATCTCCTCTGCTGCAGTGACAGACTCTGCTGTGTACTACTGTGCTCTGAGGCCCACAGTGACAGGAAACACCAAGACTCTGTACAAAAACCTTTGTAGCAAAGACAACACAATACTCCACAACATCCACTAGAGGGCGACATCATCAAGTAGGAGGTGCACTACTTCCTGACTGTGTTCAACCACTGTGTCAGTAATAAGTGGTGCTGTGAAGAGAACAAGTGTCAGAGTGAATGTTGAACATCAGCTAGTTTCTCCTGTTGATTTCAACCTTGTTGTAGAGATGGAACATTGGCTGTGGATTATTCTTGCTGCTCTTTTCTTTGGTAAGATAGAAAGCACAACATGTTTCCTCTTCAAACACGTCAACATGTTACTGAGCTCTACACTCACAGCTTTTAATGTTCATTCTACACAAAGTCAGAGCTCATCATTTCTGCAGACATTTGTTAAACCTACTGATTGTTGTGCTTTAATCAATCATCTTTATTGATCCATCTCTTCCTCTGCATGTTCTGTTCTTCCCCAGAGTGTAAAGGAGAAGACAGAGTGATGCAGCCAACAGCTGCTGTCACTGCTGCTCAAGGAGACACAGTTACACTCAGCTGTTCATTTGAGACCAGTGCCACAGGTTACACCCTGTTCTGGTACAAACAAGATGTGAATGACTTTCCAAAGATGTTGATGCAGCATTTCAAATCAGAGAAAGGAAAAAAGTCAGAAGGGAGATTTCAGACTGAAATCATTGAGAAATCAGTTCCTCTGCAGATCCAGAAGCTTCAGGTGACAGACTCTGCTGTGTACTACTGTGCTCTGCAGCCCACAGTGACAGGAAACACCAAGACTCTGTACAAAAACCTTTGGAGCAAAGACAACACAATACTCCACAACATCCACTAGAGGGAGTCACACACTGTTGAAACAATGACTTATCAGAGACTGTGTCTGTGGACTGATGACAACAACATCACAGAAACATCAAAGACTGTTACCTGGCCCCGCCCACTTCAGTCCCCCTCAGCCAATGAGATCATGAGTGAGTCCAGAGCAGAAATGTTGGAGGAAGTAAAAGCACAATCAGCTTGATGTTGAGGAGAAGGGCTGTGCAGCAGAGAGGCTGTTTAGTTTGTTCATTCTACTGCAGTGGAACAACATTGTTCATCTGCTGTCTGTTTGGCTTCAACTCCTCCAAAGACATGTTGCTTTACCTCTTTTTGCTTTTATCTCACTTCATAGGTGAGTTGGACAACAAATCAGTGTCTCAGTCAAGCTGCTCCATCAACTACATGTTTGACCTCCATTTGATTCTTTCAACCTTGAAACTGCACAATAATCTGTCTTTGTCATCAAGTCCTGTACAATCTAGTTATGATGTGAGCTACAGTTGAGCTGTTTGTGTCCACAGAGTAACACTGGACACTGACATTTTCCACTGTCTTCTCCTCTCAGCCTCATGGACAATGTTAGTCTAACGGCTTCATCTTCTCTACTTTTTACAGGACTGATAGCTGGAGACTCAATCTCTCCTGAAAGACGTGAAGTCAGTGGAAAAGAAGGACAATCTGTCTCACTAACATGTCAGTATGAGACAACAGCAAGCGGTCCTCTCCTTTACTGGTACAGACATGATTCTGACCTTCAGGCTCCTCAGTTTATCCTCTGGAAAGGAGCAAAATCAAACCGTGATCATGAATATATTCCTGATAACCGATATCAGTCCAAAACAAACGACACCACAACTGAACTGACCATCAACAAGCTAACCCTGGCAGACTCAGCTCTCTACTACTGTGCTCTAGAAACACAGTGATACAAAGTGTAGAAGAGGCTGTACAAAAACCTGAACACAGATATCTGACTCCTCTTCAAAGAGGAGGGAAGTGGTATTCAAACCACAGCTTCATATCAGATGGATTCTGCTCATTCCTGTTGTATCAGAGTCACTGTGGTTACAGCTGCTAATCAAACACTGTGGGAGGATTCACAACAACAGAGAACAGCATCGTCAGCATAAAGATGGAGATTTCATTAGCGATATGGATAACGAAAAGAATGGGGTCCAGCATTGAACCTTGAGGAACCCCATTTGTTAATCAGAGAAATAATGATGGTTTCCTGGGGTCACACACTGCTGCCTGTGAGATAAATCATCTTATTGTTGTCTACACATGAGCACCTGAATCAAATCCACTCACTAATGCTGCCTTTACACTGACTCACCATCTACTTGAACTAAATCAAATAACATTTTCTTCTTCTCAGCCTCTGTGTTCATCCAAGGAATGTGATCTGACTTTAAAAACCCAGTAAACAAGTCCATCACAGTCCACACTGTTCTGGTTCTGGAGAGAAGAATTAAGAGAAGATGTAAGATCAATGGGTTGAACAGTAAGAAAGGATAAAAAACAAAGATCATCAGAATAACAGAGGCTGATCATTTAGGTGTTAAAGCTGTAAGAGACATTGAGGTGTGGATTTGGTTCCTAGCGTTCAGTGATATGAGAGGAGGAACAGGTTGAGGAGGAGCAACTCTGTCAAAGAGCAGAACAGAAAACAACTCCCACTGTCACACACATTCAATATCTAAACCACACATAACACACACACTGTCTGGAAGATGCTCTCACTGCATCACTGTGGAATGTTTCCTTTGGTTCTCATCATACTCACAGGTAGGTTCAAGCAGGAAGAAGAAATGACTTTAGAGGATCTGTTTGATAGAAACCACTGGGACAGCCAATCAGAGTTTAACATGGTCTTTAACAACATTTATCTGTTTCTTTAGGAGTCAGCTGTGAAGACCTGAGTCCAGTCCAGACTGAAGACTTCAGCTCACAAGGCACCACTCTTACTCTGTCCTACAATTACACCAGAAAACCAACTGGAGATGATTATTTCTTCTGGTACCGACAATATCCAGGAAAATCACCAGAGTTTCTCATCTCTCACTTGGGAACAGGAGTACCGTTAAACAATCAAAACCCTGGACTGACGTTTAAAGTGGAAGAAAAACAAATCAACATGATCATCTCCTCTGCTGCAGTGACAGACTCTGCTGTATACTACTGTGCTCTCCAGCCCACAGTGACAGGAAACACCAAGACTCTGTACAAAAACCTTTGGAGTAAAGACAACACAATACTCCACAACATCCACTAGAGGGAGTCACACTCTATGGCCACTCCACAGCTCCATACATTACTGACTGATCACACAATGTGACTTTACACCACAACATTGTTGGTAGCACAGAGTCAGAGATTCAGGGAGGAGCTGAACTATAGAAGAGAGAGGAACTTCCATATTCAGCAGAGTTCAATACACAAACCATCACCTTCACCTTTATTCAACATGCTCACACTGAACAGTCTGGTTTCTCTGCTTGTTGTCATTTTAACAGGTATGTTGGACTATGCATGGCTCTATCATTTATGAGACTAAATTTTTTTATTGAATCTGGTTCACCATCATTTCTCTCTTCCTTTAGGAGTCAGCTGTCAAAAACTGAGTCCAGTCCAGACTGAATTTTTCAGTTTAGAAGGCAGCACTGTTACTCTGTCCTACAACTATGGAAAGGAAGCAACTGGAAGTGATTATTTCTTCTGGTATCGACAATATCCAGGAAAACCACCAGAGTTCCTGATCTACATCTCAGGACTGAACATTAGAAGAGAAGCAGATTCTGTGAAATTAGACCCAAGATACTTGACTCAACTGTCTGATGAAAAGGATGGAGTCCATCTGCAGATCTCCTCTGCTGCAGTGACAGACTCTGCTGTGTACTACTGTGCTCTGCAGCCCACAGTGAAAGGAAACACCAAGACTCTGTACAAAAACCTTTGGAGCAAAGACAACACAATACTCCACAACATCCACTAGAGGGAGTCACACACTGTTGAACCTCAGTGGTTCCTGATGATCCAGTCTCCACTCCTTTCAGTCATGAGACACAGTTGTGACGAGGAGCTTTAGAAATGAAGACAACTCCACATATGAGTCTCCTCCTACTGCCTGCAGAGCTGCTGCTTGGCACACAACTGTTTGATTCCAGCTTTGAACATCAGACCAAACACAACTCACAAAACCACTCAGCACTTGTTCAAAGTGAACATCCACTGACAACATCTCAGCTCTGTGAACATGGACAGACTCACTGTGATTCTCTTCTTCTCGGCTCTCGTAGGTACGTATGTTTTAGACAAGAAAACCTCAAACACAGGGACATTTCCAAAGCTTTACACAACCAGGTTAGATATTCCTTTGAGCTAAAGCTCAGTTCAACATTTCAATGATCCACATGTAGAGAAGAAAGAGTCATGACTTCATCACTAATAACTGCTGACTCTAGCAACAGCATCATTTGTTTCCACAGAAAATGTCTGATGTTTCTCAAATGATGGATATGTGACCTTGGAACAGAACTCTGAATATAACATGTTGTTTCCCTCACTAGGTAACAGCTTGGAAGATGATATTACTGCCAGCAGAGCTCAAGTGTTTTCATCAGAGGAAAGCACTGTCACTCTGTCCTGTGACTACAAAGTTAAAGCCAACAATCTCCAGTGGTATCGACAGGATCCTGGATCAGCTCCTCAGTATCTTCTCCTGACCACTGATACTCAAAATCCTTCAGTGTCCAGAGCAACATCTCTAGACCCTCGACTGACTGTTCAACTGAATAAAGACAGAAACCAAGTCCATCTGCAGATCTCCTCTGCTGCAGTGACAGACTCTGCTGTGTACTACTGTGCTCTGCAGCCCACAGTGACAGGAAACACCAAGACTCTGTACAAAAACCTTTGGAGCAAAGACAACACAATACTCCACAACATCCACTAGAGGGCGACATCATCAAGTAGGAGGTGCACTACTTCCTGACTGTGTTCAACCACTGTGTCAGTAATAAGTGGTGCTGTGAAGAGAACAAGTGTCAGAGTGAATGTTGAACATCAGCTAGTTTCTCCTGTTGATTTCAACCTTGTTGTAGAGATGGAACATTGGCTGTGGATTATTCTTGCTGCTCTTTTCTTTGGTAAGATAGAAAGCACAACATGTTTCCTCTTCAAACACGTCAACATGTTACTGAGCTCTACACTCACAGCTTTTAATGTTCATTCTACACAAAGTCAGAGCTCATCATTTCTGCAGACATTTGTTAAACCTACTGATTGTTGTGCTTTAATCAATCATCTTTATTGATCCATCTCTTCCTCTGCATGTTCTGTTCTTCCCCAGAGTGTAAAGGAGAAGACAGAGTGATGCAGCCAACAGCTGCTGTCACTGCTGCTCAAGGAGACACAGTTACACTCAGCTGCTCATTTGAGACCAGTGCCACAAATTATGATTTATTCTGGTACAAACAAGATGTGAATGACTTCCCCAGATATGTATTGCGACGTGGCTCATATGGAATCGTCAATGCTCCAGAGTTCCAGAAAGAGAGATTTGATGCTTCAATCATCAACAAGACATCAGTTCCTCTGCAGATCCAGAAGCTTCAGGTGTCTGACTCTGCTGTGTACTACTGTGCTCTGAGGCCCACAGTGACAGGAAACACCAAGACTCTGTACAAAAACCTTTGGAGCAAAGACAACACAATACTCCACAACATCCACTAGAGGGAGTCACACACTGTTGAACCTCAGTGGTTCCTGATGATCCAGTCTCCACTCCTTTCAGTCATGAGACACAGTTGTGATGAGGAGCTTTAGAAATGAAGACAACTCCACATATGAGTCTCCTCCTACTGCCTGCAGAGCTGCTGCTTGGCACACAACTGTTTGATTCCAGCTTTGAACATCAGACCAAACACAACTCACAAAACCACTCAGCACTTGTTCAAAGTGAACATCCACTGACAACATCTCAGCTCTGTGAACATGGACAGACTCACTGTGATTCTCTTCTTCTCAGCTCTCGTAGGTACGTATGTTTTAGACAAGAAAACCTCAAACACAGGGACATTTCCAAAGCTTTACACAACCAGGTTAGATATTCCTTTGAGCTAAAGCTCAGTTGAACATTTCAATGATCCACATGTAGAGACAGTCATGACTTCATCACTAATAACTGCTGACTCTATCAACAGCATCATTTGTTTCCACAGAAAATGTCTGATGTTTCTCAAATGATGGATATGTGACCTTGGAACAGAACTCTGAATATAACATGTTGTTTCCCTCACTAGGTAACAGCTTGGAAGATGATATTACTGCCAGCAGAGCTCAAGTGTTTTCATCAGAAGGAAGCACTGTTACTCTGTCCTGTGACTACAAAGTTAAAGCCAACAATCTCCAGTGGTATCGACAGGATCCTGGATCAGCTCCTCAGTATCTTCTCCTGATCACTGATGCTAAAAATCCTACAGTGTTGAAAGCAACATCTCTAGACCCTCGACTGACTGTTGAACTGAATGAAAACAGAAACCAAGTACATCTGAAGATCATCTCTGCTGCAGTGACAGACTCTGCTGTGTACTACTGTGCTCTGCAGCCCACAGTGACAGGAAACACCAAGACTCTGTACAAAAACCTTTGGAGCAAAGACAACACAATACTCCACAACATCCACTAGAGGGAGTCACACTCTATGGCCACTCCACAGCTCCATACATTACTGACTGATCACACAATGTGACTTTACACCACAACATTGTTGGTAGCACAGAGTCAGAGATTCAGGGAGGAGCTGAGCTGTTACTGAACTATAGAAGAGAGAGGAACTTCCATATTCAGCAGAGTTCAATACACAAACCATCACCTTCACCTTTATTCAACATGCTCACACTGAACAGTCTGGTTTCTCTGTTTATCATTTTAACAGGTATGTTAGATTATGAATAGTTAGATCGTTTTTAAGATCAAATTTTTCATTGAATCTGGTTCACCATCATTTCTCCCATCCTTTAGGAGTCAGCTGTCAAAAGGTGAGTCCAGTCCAGACAGAAGTCTCCAGATCAGAAGGCAGCGCTGTTACTCTGTCCTACAACTATTCACAGAAAGCAACTGGAAGTGATCAGTTTTACTGGTATCGACAATATCCAGGAAAACCACCAGAGTTCCTCATCTTTCATTTGGGAACTCAAAATAAAAATGAGTCTGGACTGTCAGTTAAAGTGAATGATGATAAAACCAGGATGGATCTGCAGATCTCCTCTGCTGCAGTGACAGACTCTGCTGTGTACTACTGTGCTGTGAGGCCCACAGTGACAGGAAACACCAAGACTCTGTACAAAAACCTTTGGAGCAAAGACAACACAATACTCCACAACATCCACTAGAGGGAGTCACACACTGTTGAAACAATGACTTATCAGAGACTGTGTCTGTGGACTGATGACAACAACATCACAGAAACATCAAAGACTGCTACCTGGCCCCGCCCACTTCAGTCCCCCTCAGCCAATGAGATCATGAGTGAGTCCAGAGCAGAAATGTTGGAGGAAGTAAAAGCACAATCAGCTTGATGTTGAGGAGAAGGGCTGTGCAGCAGAGAGGCTGTTTAGTTTGTTCATTCTACTGCAGTGGAACAACATTGTTCATCTGCTGTCTGTTTGGCTTCAACTCCTCCAAAGACATGTTGCTTTACCTCTTTTTGCTTTTATCTCACTTCATAGGTGAGTTGGACAACAAATCAGTGTCTCAGTCAAGCTGCTCCATCAACTACATGTTTAAGTACAAACAGTGGTTTGTCTGTAATGTTAGATTTCTCGTGTTGAAACTAACATGAATAATCTTTATTTTGCAGCCATGGGCTCCATGGACAGCATAAAGCCAAATACTACTGAAGAAGTTGTTACAGAGGGCAGAAACATCAGCTTGACCTGTAAATATGATGGCAGTATCAACAATATCCAGTGGTACCGACAATACCAGAGATCCAGACCAGAGTTCCTGCTCTACATCACAGAGGGAGGATTGATCCATCCAACTCTGACTAAGTTCTCAGCTCACATCAACAAGACAGAGAAACAAGTAGATCTGAAGATCATCTCTGCTACAGTGTCTGACTCTGCTGTGTACTACTGTGCTCTGCAGCCCACAGTGACAGGAAACACCAAGACTCTGTACAAAAACCTTTGGAGCAAAGACAACACAATACTCCACAACATCCACTAGAGGGAGTCACACACTCTTAAACCTCGGTGGTTCCTGATCATCCAATCCAATTGTATTCTTTCATGATCAGCAACAGTGCTGAAGAGTTTGATTCATCATCTTTAGACGTTTAGAAGTTCACCACAGCCCTGAAAATAAATGCTCATCTTATAAGCCACAATATTTTATCCTGAATGGTGATCATTTCTTCTTAACTTCTTATCTGAAGATCTTTCAGATTCCCAGTCAGAACAACAGTTTTTCTCTCCACAGTGATTCAGGGGAATTATTTTCTCCTTCAGTTTTAACCTCCAAGATGATGATGATGATAACAATGACAATAACTTACAATGTCCCTTTTAGAAAACATTTGTTTTCACTGCAACTTTCAGTGGGAACATTGGTGTAAATTAAGCCCTGTGGGTGTCAAGAAAGTGTTTTTGGACCAAAATTCAAATTTCTCCAAATTCAAATGTGTCATCTGGGGGGCCGAGGGGAGTCCAATGCAGACGTTTGGTTGAAATCGGGCCTGTGGTTTTAGAGAAAATGACCATGGCCATTTTAGAATATTTTTAAGCCCTGCGGGTGCATTTTAGCAACATGACATCATCCTCTGGACTGCACAGTTTACTCACTACGGTTACGTTGGTGCACCAAGAGTTGTTGGTATAGATGCATAGTCCCAGCTGATATTTTTGCCAGATTCCACAGTCCTGTCTGCTCTGTAGGCGGTGTGTCCCACTTGTTTGATGGCAGTGCCCTGAGAGCTGCTGTCCAGTCAGGTTTCTATGAAATCATGCAGCAACAGTTGTAGATAATCCTCTTTGCTGCCATATGTATCTGTATCTCGTCTATCTTGCCATGGATTGACAGGGCATTAGAGAGGAAGATGGTAGGGAGCGGTGGTCCATACACCAGCCCGCTTGCCCCTCTTCTGCCGTCGCTCACAGCGCCTCCTTCGCCAGCCTGCTGCTGCAGGGTCCTCGGGAGATCATCTGGTGATTTCAGGAGGGATGTAGTTCTCAGCTGAATGATGGTGTACTCCACTGTTTAATGAAAGGAGTTACGAGTGGCTGCAAACACAGGAAGGTTCACCAGAAGAGCAGAGCAGCAGTTGAGGAGAGAGGTAGCTGGACCAAGAGCTGGGTGGAGGACAAAGTCAAGTAAGGAATGATTGTTGATATGCTGTAAAGAGAAAAGTGGAACGGCTGAGAGATGGAGCAACATGGTCAGAGAAGGAGATCTGGTCATTAAACAGAACCACCAAGTTTACTGAGTCTTTAGGGAAGCAATGGCGAGGTGATTGTGATATCAATACCATAATAAAGAGACTGATTGGTCAGGATGAGAAGAAGTTCAGTGTCAGAGAGGTTTAGTTGAAGGTGGTGTTCTGTCATCCATGCAGTTATATCAGAGAAACAGACTGAGGTCTGGTCTGAGACAGTGGGTGGTTTAGTGGGATTGACAGGTAAAGCTGTGTGTCGTCAACATACAGTGATGTCAGAAGACATGTGAGTGGATGATTGGCTGAAGGAAGTGGTGTACATTGCTGTAATTTCTACAGCTCCAATCAGACTGAGTGGAAACAGAGAAAAGCAAGAGGAGGAGCTACACAGCAGAATATGAAAGGCTTCATTTAGGGAGGAACAGCTGTTCAGTTCTCTACAGTGTTCATTCAATACAAGTCAAAATTATGCTGCTGCTTTCAGTTTGGATCATAAGCATCTCCTTACATTCTGGTCAGTACTGAAAACATCACATCTGATCTAAGAGTTAGTGGAAGTTCGTGATTAAATAAAAACATCTCTCTATATATTTGAATTTCAGTAATTTAGGTTTAATTGTATTTGATGATTTTAAAAGTGTGATGATTAATCGTCTGTGTTGTCTCCAGGATGCTCTGAGGATTTAGTGAAATCACTTCAAGATGAAATGACGGCTTTGGAAGGAGACACTGTGACTCTCTCCTGCAACTACTCAGCCTCTGTTGACTTCGTCTTCTGGTATCAACAGAAGTCCAGTTCATCTCCACAGTTTCTCATCGCGGATTATTCACAGACAAAACAAAGACTATCTGTAAACCATGACAAGGCAACTAAGGAGTTTAATCTGCAGATCTCCTCTGCTGCAGTGACAGACTCTGCTGTGTACTACTGTGCTGTGAGGCCCACAGTGACAGGAAACACCAAGACTCTGTACAAAAACCTTTGGAGCAAAGACAACGCAATACTCCACAACATCCACTAGAGGGCGACATCATCAAGTAGGAGGTGCACTACTTCCTGACTGTGTTCAACCACTGTGTCAGTAATAAGTGGTGCTGTGAAGAGAACAAGTGTCAGAGTGAATGTTGAACATCAGCTAGTTTCTCCTGTTGATTTCAACCTTGTTGTAGAGATGGAACATTGGCTGTGGATTATTCTTGCTGCTCTTTTCTTTGGTAAGATAGAAAGCACAACATGTTTCCTCTTCAAACACGTCAACATGTTACTGAGCTCTACACTCACAGCTTTTAATGTTCATTCTACACAAAGTCAGAGCTCATCATTTCTGCAGACATTTGTTAAACCTACTGATTGTTGTGCTTTAATCAATCATCTTTATTGATCCATCTCTTCCTCTGCATGTTCTGTTCTTCCCCAGAGTGTAAAGGAGAAGACAGAGTGATGCAGCCAACAGCTGCTGTCACTGCTGCTCAAGGAGACACAGTTACACTCAGCTGTTCATTTGAAACCAGTGACACAACTTACTATTTATTCTGGTACAAACAAGATGTGAAAGACATCCCCAGATATGTATTGAGACGTGGCTCATATGGAAACAACAATGCTCCAGAGTTCCAGGAAGAGAAATTTGATGCTTTGATCATCAACAAGACATCAGTTCCTCTGCAGATCCAGGAGCTTCAGGTGTCTGACTCTGCTGTGTACTACTGTGCTCTGCAGCCCACAGTGACAGGAAACACCAAGACTCTGTACAAAAACCTTTGGAGCAAAGACAACACAATACTCCACAACATCCACTAGAGGGAGTCACACTCTATGGCCACTCCACAGCTCCATACATTACTGACTGATCACACAATGTGACTTTACACCACAGCATTGTTGGTAGCACAGAGTCAGAGATTCAGGGAGGAGCTGAGCTGTTACTGAACTATAGAAGAGAGAGGAACTTCCATATTCAGCAGAGTTCAATACACAAACCATCACCTTCACCTTTATTCAACATGCTCACACTGAACAGTCTGGTTTCTCTGCTTGTTGTCATTTTAACAGGTAGGTTAGATTATGAATGGTTAGATTGTTTTAAAGATAACATTTTTCATTGAATCTGGTTCACCATCATTTCTCTCTTCCTTTAGGAGTCAGCTGTCAAAAGTTGAGTCCAGTCCAGACTGAAGTCTTCAGAACAGAAGGCAGCGCTGTTACTCTGTCCTACAACTATGGAAAGGAAGCAACTGGAAGTGATTATTTCTTCTGGTATCGACAATATCCAGGAAAACCACCGGAGTTCCTCATCTTTCATTTGGGAACTCAAAATAAAACAGAGTCTAGACTGTCAGTTAAAGTGAGTGGTGATAAAACCAGGATGGATCTGCAGATCTCCTCTGCTGCAGTGACAGACTCTGCTGTGTACTACTGTGCTGTGAAGCCCACAGTGACAGGAAACACCAAGACTCTGTACAAAAACCTTTGGAGCAAAGACAACACAATACTCCACAACATCCACTAGAGGGAGTCACACACTGTTGAAACAATGACTTATCAGAGACTGTGTCTGTGGACTGATGACAACAACATCACAGAAACATCAAAGACTGTTACCTGGCCCCGCCCACTTCAGTCCCCCTCAGCCAATGAGATCATGAGTGAGTCCAGAGCAGAAATGTTGGAGGAAGTAAAAGCACAATCAGCTTGATGTTGAGGAGAAGGGCTGTGCAGCAGAGAGGCTGTTTAGTTTGTTCATTCTACTGCAGTGGAACAACATTGTTCATCTGCTGTCTGTTTGGCTTCAACTCCTCCAAAGACATGTTGCTTTACCTCTTTTTGCTTTTATCTCACTTCATAGGTGAGTTGGACAACAAATCAGTGTCTCAGTCAAGCTGCTCCATCAACTACATGTTTGACCTCCATTTGATTCTTTCAACCTTGAAACTGCACAATAATCTGTCTTTGTCATCAAGTCCTGTACAATCTAGTTATGATGTGAGCTACAGTTGAGCTGTTTGTGTCCACAGAGTAACACTGGACACTGACATTTTCCACTGTCTTCTCCTCTCAGCCTCATGGACAATGTTAGTCTAACGGCTTCATCTTCTCTACTTTTTACAGGACTGATAGCTGGAGACTCAATCTCTCCTGAAAGACGTGAAGTCAGTGGAACAGAAGGACAACCTGTCACACTCTCATGTCAATATGAGACAAGTAGTCAAGATGTCTTGCTTTTCTGGTACAGACATGATTCTGAACTTCAGGCTCCTCAGTTTATCCTCTGGAAAGGAGCAAGATCTTTGAGTAGTGCTGACTATATTCCAGATAAACGATATGAATCCCAAACAAACGACACCACAACTAAACTGACCATCAACAAGCTAACCCTGGCAGACTCAGCTCTCTACTACTGTGCTCTAGAAACACAGTGATACAAAGTGTAGAAGAGGCTGTACAAAAACCTGAACACAGATATCTGACTCCTCTTCAAAGAGGAGGGAAGTGGTATTCAAACCACAGCTTCATATCAGATGGATTCTGCTCATTCCTGTTGTATCAGAGTCACTGTGGTTACAGCTGCTAATCAAACACTGACATTCGCAGGAGCAGCTCATCCACATCAGTCACAAACCAACTGGATCAGAATTCACACTCAAGACTCCATGAAGCAGCTGGAAAACAGGAAGCGGGTCAGCTGGAGTTTCCAGTGACCACCACATACAACAAGTCAGAGGAGGAAGGAGAGCACAGCAGTCCCACAGTGTGTTGAGTGTAACGCTGTCAGTAGAGGGAATAAGACAGGGCTGTGAATGAGGCCGTCACTGTGATCAGGCTCCTCCTTCTAATCCACCACCTTAGTGTTGATGAAGACTCAACAGACAGAGCACAGCTGCTTCATCCTGGCTGTAGCTCACAGTGACTCAACACTGCAGACATGACGCCTCTGTTCATCTCAGTGCTGCTGGCTGCTGTGTGCCTTGGTATGAACACCACTGTTTCTGTGCTACCACTCCAACACTGACATGATTCTCTAACAGCTCACTGACACTGTCTGTTGGTGTTTTACAGAATCCAGAGCACAGAAAGACAACGTGCTGCAGCCACAAGGAGACGTGACTGCTGCAGAAGGAGAAGCAGTAACACTTGACTGTCAATATAACAGCAGTTCAACAGCTCCAAATCTCTACTGGTACAAACAGGATGGAAACCAGAACCCAGTCATGATCCTGAGCCGAGTTAGACTGGATGAAGGAAACACAGCAGACGACTTCAGAGAGAGGTTTTCATCAACTCTGAATTCCAACTCAAGATCAGTTCCTCTGAAGATCCAGAAGCTTCAGGTGACAGACTCTGCTGTGTACTACTGTGCTCTGCAGCCCACAGTGACAGGAAACACCAAGACTCTGTACAAAAACCTTTGGAGCAAAGACAACACAATACTCCACAACATCCACTAGAGGGCGACATCATCAAGTAGGAGGTGCACTACTTCCTGACTGTGTTCAACCACTGTGTCAGTAATAAGTGGTGCTGTGAAGAGAACAAGTGTCAGAGTGAATGTTGAACATCAGCTAGTTTCTCCTGTTGATTTCAACCTTGTTGTAGAGATGGAACATTGGCTGTGGATTATTCTTGCTGCTCTTTTCTTTGGTAAGATAGAAAGCACAACATGTTTCCTCTTCAAACACGTCAACATGTTACTGAGCTCTACACTCACAGCTTTTAATGTTCATTCTACACAAAGTCAGAGCTCATCATTTCTGCAGACATTTGTTAAACCTACTGATTGTTGTGCTTTAATCAATCATCTTTATTGATCCATCTCTTCCTCTGCATGTTCTGTTCTTCCCCAGAGTGTAAAGGAGAAGACAGAGTGATGCAGCCAACAGCTGCTGTCACTGCTGCTCAAGGAGACACAGTTACACTCAACTGTTCATTTGAGACCAGTATTTACTCAAATGCTTATTTATTCTGGTACAAACAAGAAGACAATGACTTTCCAAAGTTGTTGATGCAGATTTTCTCAACAGAGAAAGTTAAACAAAAGTCAAAAGGAAGATTTCAGATTGAAATCATCAACAAGACATCAGTTCCTCTGCAGATCCAGGAGCTTCAGGTGTCAGACTCTGCTGTGTACTACTGTGCTCTGCAGCCCACAGTGACAGGAAACACCAAGACTCTGTACAAAAACCTTTGGAGCAAAGACAACACAATACTCCACAACATCCACTAGAGGGAGTCACACTCTATGGCCACTCCACAGCTCCATACATTACTGACTGATCACACAATGTGACTTTACACCACAACATTGTTGGTAGCACAGAGTCAGAGATTCAGGGAGGAGCTGAGCTGTTACTGAACTATAGAAGAGAGAGGAACTTCCATATTCAGCAGAGTTCAATACACAAACCATCACCTTCACCTTTATTCAACATGCTCACACTGAACAGTCTGGTTTCTCTGTTTGTTGTCATTTTAACAGGTATGTTAGATTATGAATGGTTAGATTGTTTTTAAGATCAAATTTTTCATTGAAACTGGTTCACCATCATTTCTCTCTTCCTTTAGGAGTCAGCTGTCAAAAGTTGAGTCCAGTCCAGACTGAAGTCTTCAGACCAGAAGGCAGCGCTGTTATTCTGTCCTACAACTATTCACAGAAAGCAACTGGAAGTGATTATTTCTTCTGGTATCGACAATATCCAAGAAAACCACCAGAGTTCCTCATCTTTCATTTGGGAACTCAAAATAAAAATGAGTCTGGACTGTCAGTTAAAGTGAGTGGTGATAAAACCAGGATGGATCTGCAGATCCAGAAGCTTCAGGTGTCTGACTCTGCTGTGTACTACTGTGCTGTGAAGCCCACAGTGACAGGAAACACCAAGACTCTGTACAAAAACCTTTGGAGCAAAGACAACACAATACTCCACAACATCCACTAGAGGGAGTCACACACTGTTGAACCAATGACTTATCAGAGACTGTGTCTGTGGACTGATGACAACAACATCACAGGAACATCAAAGACTGTTACCTGGCCCCGCCCACTTCAGTCCCCCTCAGCCAATGAGATCATGAGTGAGTCCAGAGCAGAAATGTTGGAGGAAGTAAAAGCACAATCAGCTTGATGTTGAGGAGAAGGGCTGTGCAGCAGAGAGGCTGTTTAGTTTGTTCATTCTACTGCAGTGGAACAACATTGTTCATCTGCTGTCTGTTTGGCTTCAACTCCTCCAAAGACATGTTGCTTTACCTCTTTTTGCTTTTATCTCACTTCATAGGTGAGTTGGACAACAAATCAGTGTCTCAGTCAAGCTGCTCCATCAACTACATGTTTGACCTCCATTTGATTCTTTCAACCTTGAAACTGCACAATAATCTGTCTTTGTCATCAAGTCCTGTACAATCTAGTTATGATGTGAGCTACAGTTGAGCTGTTTGTGTCCACAGAGTAACACTGGACACTGACATTTTCCACTGTCTTCTCCTCTCAGCCTCATGGACAATGTTAGTCTAACGGTTTCATCTTCTCTACTTTTTACAGGACTGATAGCTGGAGACTCAATCTCTCCTGTGAGTCGTGAAGTCAGTGGAACAGAAGGACAATCTGTCTCACTCACTTGTCGATATCAGACAGCAAGTGCTGTTAATCTTTACTGGTACAGACATGATTCTGACCTTCAGGCTCCTCAGTTTATCCTCTGGAAAGCAGGAAAGCTGGCCACTGGTGAATATAATCCGAACCAGGGTGATTACCAGTCTGAAACAACAGACACATCAACTAAACTGACCATCAACAAGCTAACCCTGGCAGACTCAGCTCTCTACTACTGTGCTCTAGAAACACAGTGATACAAAGTGTAGAAGAGGCTGTACAAAAACCTGAACACAGATATCTGACTCCTCTTCAAAGAGGAGGGAAGTGGTATTCAAACCACAGCTTCATATCAGATGGATTCTGCTCATTCCTGTTGTATCAGAGTCACTGTGGTTACAGCTGCTAATCAAACACTGTGGAGGATTCACAACAACAGAGAACAGCATCGTCTGCATAAAGATGGAGATTTCATTAGCGATATGGGTAACGATCAGAACAGGGCCAGTATTGAATTTTGTGGAACCCGATTTGGTAGTCAGAGAAATATAGAACAATAGTTTTTACGTTCACACACTGCTGCCTGTGAGATAGATCATCTTATTGACCAGAGTTGTCTACACATGAGCAACCAGGGTTTGAAAAAACTCGCCAGACAGATTTTTTACTAGCCAAAACCAACAAGTTGCTTCATTATTGTATTTCGACATCACTAGTTATATAGCAGTCGTAGACTCGTAGTAGTACCATAACAGTCATCCTGTTCTTCTCAATCACTTGTGCTGTGTAGATGATGGCCTTTCAACTTTTCTGGAATAAAAACACACTTGTTTTTGTTTTAACGTGAACAGCTAAAAATCTGTCTCGCCACAGAGGAATCTGGGTCCAAATGGCGAGTGGTGAGTGCTAATTTCAAGCCCTGTCAATATAAGAGCAGTTCAACAGAAAACAACTCTTCACTGTCAGCACCTGAATCAAATCCACTCACTAATGCTGCTGTTACACTGATTCTGGGTGTGCAATATCTACTTGAAAACAACATTTTCTTCTTCTCAGCCTCTGTGTTCATCTAAGGAATGTGTTCTGACTTTAACAACCCAGTAAACTAGTCCATCACAGTCCTCACTGTTCTGGTCCTGGAGAGAAACATGAGGAGAAGATGTAAAACCAACTGGATGAACATTAAGAAAGGATAAAAAGAAAGATCATCAGAATAACAGAGGCTGATCATTTAGGCGTTAAAGCTGTAACAGACATTGAGGTGTGGTTTTGGTTCCTAGCGTTCAGTGATATGAGAGGAGGAACAGGTTGAGGAGGAGCAACTCTGTCAAAGAGCAGAACAGAAAACAACTCCCACTGTCACATTCAATATCTAAACCACACATAACACACACACTGTCTGGAAGATGCTCTCACTGCATCACTGTGGAATGTTTCCTTTGGTTCTCATCATACTCACAGGTAGGTTCAAGCAGGAAGAAGAAATGACTTTAGAGGATCTGTTTGACAGAAACCACTGGAACAGCCAATCAGAGTTTAACATGGTCTTTAACAACATTTATCTGTTTCTTTAGGAGTCAGCTGTGAAGACCTGAGTCCAGTCCAGACTGAAGACTTCAGTTCACAAGGCACCACTCTTACTCTGTCCTACAATTACACCAGAAACCCAACTGGAGATGATTATTTCTTCTGGTATCGACAATATCCAGGAAAACCACCAGAGTTCCTCATCTCTCACTTGGGATCAGGAGTACTGTTGAACAATCAAAACCCTGGACTGACGTTTAAAGTGGAAGAAAAACAAATCAGCATGACCATCTCCTCTGCTGCAGTGACAGACTCTGCTGTGTACTACTGTGCTCTGCAGCCCACAGTGACAGGAAACACCAAGACTCTGTACAAAAACCTTTGGAGCAAAGACAACACAATACTCCACAACATCCACTAGAGGGAGTCACACTCTATGGCCACTCCACAGCTCCATACATTACTGACTGATCACACAATGTGACTTTACACCACAACATTGTTGGTAGCACAGAGTCAGAGATTCAGGGAGGAGCTGAGCTGTTACTGAACTATAGAAGAGAGAGGAACTTCCATATTCAGCAGAGTTCAATACACAAACCATCACCTTCACCTTTATTCAACATGCTCACACTGAACAGTCTGGTTTCTCTGCTTGCTGTCATTTTAACAGGTAGGTTAGACTATGCATGGGACTATTATTTATAAGACTAACATTTTTTATTGAATCTGGTTCACCATCATTTCTCTCTTCCTTTAGGAGTCAGCTGTCAAGATCTGAGTCCAGTCCAGACTGAAGTCTTCAGTTCAGAAGGCAGCGCTGTTACTCTGTCCTACAACTACCCCAAACTGTCAACAAGTGATTATTTCTTCTGGTATCAACAACATCCAGGAAAACCACCAGAGTTCCTCATCTCCCACTCAGCTTCAGGAACAGTAACTATGCCAAACCCTAGACTGGAGATTAAAGTGGTAGAAAAACAACTCAACATGACCATCTCCTCTGCTGCAGTGACAGACTCTGCTGTGTACTACTGTGCTCTGCAGCCCACAGTGACAGGAAACACCAAGACTCTGTACAAAAACCTTTGGAGCAAAGACAACACAATACTCCACAACATCCACTAGAGGGAGTCACACACTGTTGAAACAATGACTTATCAGAGACTGTGTCTGTGGACTGATGACAACAACATCACAGGAACATCAAAGACTGTTACCTGGCCCCGCCCACTTCAGTCCCCCTCAGCCAATGAGATCATGAGTGAGTCCAGAGCAGAAATGTTGGAGGAAGTAAAAGCACAATCAGCTTGATGTTGAGGAGAAGGGCTGTGCAGCAGAGAGGCTGTTTAGTTTGTTCATTCTACTGCAGTGGAACAACATTGTTCATCTGCTGTCTGTTTGGCTTCAACTCCTCCAAAGACATGTTGCTTTACCTCTTTTTGCTTTTATCTCACTTCATAGGTGAGTTGGACAACAAATCAGTGTCTCAGTCAAGCTGCTCCATCAACTACATGTTTGACCTCCATTTGATTCTTTCAACCTTGAAACTGCACAATAATCTGTCTTTGTCATCAAGTCCTGTACAATCTAGTTATGATGTGAGCTACAGTTGAGCTGTTTGTGTCCACAGAGTAACACTGGACACTGACATTTTCCACTGTCTTCTCCTCTCAGCCTCATGGACAATGTTAGTCTAACGGCTTCATCTTCTCTACTTTTTACAGGACTGATAGCTGGAGACTCAATCTCTCCTGAAAGACGTGAAGTCAGAGAAACAGAAGGAAAACCTATTTCATTAACATGTCTATATGAGACATCTGACAGGAATATTTATCTTTACTGGTACAGACATGATTCTGAACTTCAGGCTCCTCAGTTTATCCTCTGGAAAGGAGCAAGATCATACAGTAGTTATAAATATATACCTGATGATCGATATCAGTCAGAAACAACAGAAACATCAACTAAACTGACCATCAACAAGCTAACCCTGGCAGACTCAGCTCTCTACTACTGTGCTCTAGAAACACAGTGATACAAAGTGTAGAAGAGGCTGTACAAAAACCTGAACACAGATATCTGACTCCTCTTCAAAGAGGAGGGAAGTGGTATTCAAACCACAGCTTCATATCAGATGGATTCTGCTCATTCCTGTTGTATCAGAGTCACTGTGGTTACAGCTGCTAATCAAACACTGAGGGAGGATTCACAACAACAGAGAACAGCATCGTCTGCATAAAGATGGAGATTTCATTATTGATATGGGTAACGAACAGAACAGGACCCACTATTGAACCTTGTGGAACCCCATTTGTTAATTTTGGATTAGATTAGAAAAGATTTTGGAGTTTGGGGAGTTTTAGCAATCAAAATGGATCAGTACGTCGATCGTGGCTCTTTGACTGTAATTTGCAAATTTGCAAAAAAAAAAAAAAAAAAATCTCTATAATTAAAGGACAATAATTGACCTATAGTTGACCACAGCTTTATACGACTCCTGGTATAGAAGAGTGAAGAAAAACCAGATGAAGAAGAAGCTGCTACAGTACAGTGTGTTCAGCAGAAGGAAGTGTAAGAAAGGAGAGAAAATACAGATCTAAGAGGAGACGGAGAGATTCAGGGAGGAGCTGAGCTGTTACTGAACTATAGAAGAGAGAGGAACTTCCATATTCAGCAGAGTTCAATACACAAACCATCACCTTCACCTTTATTCAACATGCTCACACTGAACAGTCTGATTTCTCTATTTGTTGTCATTATAACAGGTATGTTGGACTATGCATGGCTCTATTATTTATAAGACTAAAATTTGTTATTGAATCTGGTTCACCATCATTTCTCTCTTCCTTTAGGAGTCAGCTGTCAAGACATGAGTCCAGTCCAGACTGAAGTCTTCAGTTCAGAAGGCAGCGCTGTTACTCTGTCCTACAACTACCCCAAACTGTCAACAAGTGATTATTTCTATTGGTATCGACAATATCCAGGAAAACCACCAGAGTTCCTCATCTCCCACTCAGCTTCAGGAACAGTAACTATGCCAAACCCTAGACTGGAGATTAAAGTGGTAGAAAAACAAATCAGCATGATCATCTCCTCTGCTGCAGTGACAGACTCTGCTGTGTACTACTGTGCTCTGCAGCCCACAGTGACAGGAAACACCAAGACTCTGTACAAAAACCTTTGGAGCAAAGACAACACAATACTCCACAACATCCACTAGAGGGAGTCACACACTGTTGAAACAATGACTTATCAGAGACTGTGTCTGTGGACTGATGACAACAACATCACAGAAACATCAAAGACTGTTACCTGGCCCCGCCCACTTCAGTCCCCCTCAGCCAATGAGATCATGAGTGAGTCCAGAGCAGAAATGTTGGAGGAAGTAAAAGCACAATCAGCTTGATGTTGAGGAGAAGGGCTGTGCAGCAGAGAGGCTGTTTAGTTTGTTCATTCTACTGCAGTGGAACAACATTGTTCATCTGCTGTCTGTTTGGCTTCAACTCCTCCAAAGACATGTTGCTTTACCTCTTTTTGCTTTTATCTCACTTCATAGGTGAGTTGGACAACAAATCAGTGTCTCAGTCAAGCTGCTCCATCAACTACATGTTTGACCTCCATTTGATTCTTTCACACTTGAAACTGCACAATAATCTGTCTTTGTCATCAAGTCCTGTACAATCTAGTTATGATGTGAGCTACAGTTGAGCTGTTTGTGTCCACAGAGTAACACTGGACACTGACATTTTCCACTGTCTTCTCCTCTCAGCCTCATGGACAATGTTAGTCTAACGGCTTCATCTTCTCTACTTTTTACAGGACTGATAGCTGGAGACTCAATCTCTCCTGTGAGTCGTGAAGTCAGTGGAACAGAAGGACAATCTATCTCACTCTCATGTCTATATGATACAACTAGTGGCAAGGCAAAAACGCCTTTACTGGTACAGACATGATTCTGACCTTCAGGCTCCTCAGTTTATCCTCTGGAAAAGGAAAGATGGAACCAAGGAATATAATCCCACCCCGACTCTATATCACTCTCAAACAACCAGAACATCAACTAAACTGACCATCAACAAGCTAACCCTGGCAGACTCAGCTCTCTACTACTGTGCTCTAGAAACACAGTGATACAAAGTGTAGAAGAGGCTGTACAAAAACCTGAACACAGATATCTGACTCCTCTTCAAAGAGGAGGGAAGTGGTATTCAAACCACAGCTTCATATCAGATGGATTCTGCTCATTCCTGTTGTATCAGAGTCACTGTGGTTACAGCTGCTAATCAAACACTGAGGGAGGATTCACAACAACAGAGAACAGCATCGTCTGCATAAAGATGGAGATTTCATTATTGATATGGGTAATAAACACAACAGGGCCCAGTATTGAACCTTGTGGAACTCCATTTGTTAATCAGAGAAATAATGATGGCTTCCTGGGGTCACACACTGCTGCCTGTGAGATAGATCATCTTATTGACCTGTGTTGTCTACACATGAACACCTGAATCAAATCCACTCACTAATGTTGCCTTTACACTGACTCACCATCTACTTGAACTAAATCAAATAACATTTTCTTCAGTCCTCACTGTTCTGGTTCTGGAGAGAAGAATTAAGAGAAGATGTAAGATCAATGGGTTGAACAGTAAGAAATTATGAAAAACCAAGATCATCAGAATAACAGAGGCTGATCATTTAGGTGTTAAAGCTGTAACAGACATTGAGGTGTGGTTTTGGTTCCTAGAGTTCAGTGATTGAGAGGAGGAACAGGTTGAGGAGGAGCAACTCTGTCAAAGAGCAGAACAGAAAACAACTCCCACTGTCACACACATTCAATATCTAAACCACACATAACACACACACTGTCTGGAAGATGCTCTCACTGCATCACTGTGGAATGTTTCCTTTGGTTCTCATCATACTCACAGGTAGGTTCAAGGACGAAGAAGGAATGACTTTAGAGGATCTGTTTGATAGAAACCACTGGAACAGCCAATCAGAGTTTAACATGGTCTTTAACAACATTTATCTGTTTCTTTAGGAGTCAGCTGTGAAGAACTGAATCCAGTCCAGACTGAAGACTTCAGCTCACAAGGCACCACTGTTACTCTGTCCTACAAGTATGCAAATAAAACAGCTAGTGATGAGTTTTACTGGTATCGACAATATCCAGGAAAACCACCAGAGTTCCTCATGTCTCACATGGGATCAGGAACAGAGATTAAAAATCCAACCCCTGGACTGAAGTTTAATGTGGAAGAAAAACAAATCAACATGATCATCTCCTCTGCTGCAGTGACAGACTCTGCTGTGTACTACTGTGCTGTGAGGCCCACAGTGACAGGAAACACCAAGACTCTGTACAAAAACCTTTGGAGCAAAGACAACACAATACTCCACAACATCCACTAGAGGGAGACACACACGTTGAACCTCAGTGGTTCCTGATGATCCAGTCTCCACTACTTTCAGTCATGAGACCCTGTGATGAGGAGCTTTAGAAATGAAGACAACTCCACATATGAGTCTCCTCCTACTGTGCAGAGCTGCTGCTTGGCACACAACTGAGATTCCAGCTGTGAACATCAGACCAAACACAACTCACAAAACCACTCAGCACTTGTTCAAAGTGAACATCCAGTGACAACATCTCAGCTCTGTGAACATGGACTTGACTCACTGTGATTCTCTTCTTTTCTTAGGTACGTATGTTTTAGACAAGAAAACCTCAAACACAGGGACATTTCCAAAGCTTTACACAACCAGGTTAGATATTACTTTGAGCTAAAGCTCAGTTGAACATTTCAATGATCCACATCTAGAGAAGAAAGAGTCATGACTTCATCACTTAACTGCTGACATTTCTATCAACAGCATCATTTGTTTCCACAGAAAATGTCTGATGTTTCTCAAATGATGGATATGTGACCTTGGAACAGATCTGAATATAACATGTTGTTTCCCTCACTAGGTAACAGCTTGGAAGATGATATTACTGCCAGCAGAGCTGAAGTGTTTTCATCAGACTCAGCACTGTCACTCTGTCCTGTGACTACAAAGTTAAAGCTGATAATCTCCAGTGGTATCGACAGGATCCTGGATCAGCTCCTCAGTATCTTCTCCTGATCACTGATACTCAAAATCCTTCAGTGTCGGGAGCAACATCTCTAGACCCTCGACTGACTGTTGAACTGAATAAAGACAGAAATAAGGTCCATCTGCAGATCCAGAAGCTTCAGGTGACAGACTCTGCTGTGTACTACTGTGCTCTGCAGCCCACAGTGACAGGAAACACCAAGACTCTGTACAAAAACCTTTGGAGCAAAGACAACACAATACTCCACAACATCCACTAGAGGGAGTCACACACTGTTGAAACAATGACTTATCAGAGACTGTGTCTGTGGACTGATGACAACAACATCACAGAAACATCAAAGACTGTTACCTGGCCCCGCCCACTTCAGTCCCCCTCAGCCAATGAGATCATGAGTGAGTCCAGAGCAGAAATGTTGGAGGAAGTAAAAGCACAATCAGCTTGATGTTGAGGAGAAGGGCTGTGCAGCAGAGAGGCTGTTTAGTTTGTTCATTCTACTGCAGTGGAACAACATTGTTCATCTGCTGTCTGTTTGGCTTCAACTCCTCCAAAGACATGTTGCTTTACCTCTTTTTGCTTTTATCTCACTTCATAGGTGAGTTGGACAACAAATCAGTGTCTCAGTCAAGCTGCTCCATCAACTACATGTTTGACCTCCATTTGATTCTTTCACACTTGAAACTGCACAATAATCTGTCTTTGTCATCAAGTCCTGTACAATCTAGTTATGATGTGAGCTACAGTTGAGCTGTTTGTGTCCACAGAGTAACACTGGACACTGACATTTTCCACTGTCTTCTCCTCTCAGCCTCATGGACAATGTTAGTCTAACGGCTTCATCTTCTCTACTTTTTACAGGACTGATAGCTGGAGACTCAATCTCTCCTGAAAGACGTGAAGTCAGTGGAACAGAAGGACAATCTGTCTCACTCTCATGTCAGTATGATACATCTGAGACAAATGTGTATCTTTACTGGTACAGACATGATTCTGACCTTCAGGCTCCTCAGTTTATCCTCTGGAAAGGAAAAGGGGACATCTGAATACAATCCAAACCAGAGTCAATATCAGTCCAAAACAACAGACACATCAACTAAACTGACCATCAACAAGCTAACCCTGGCAGACTCAGCTCTCTACTACTGTGCTCTAGAAACACAGTGATACAAAGTGTAGAAGAGGCTGTACAAAAACCTGAACACAGATATCTGACTCCTCTTCAAAGAGGAGGGAAGTGGTATTCAAACCACAGCTTCATATCAGATGGATTCTGCTCATTCCTGTTGTATCAGAGTCACTGTGGTTACAGCTGCTAATCAAACACTGTGGAGGATTCACAACAACAGAGAACAGCATCGTCTGCATAAAGATGGAGGTTTCATTGTTGATATGGATAGTAACGATCAGAACAGGGCCAGTATTGAATTTTGTGGAACCCGATTTGGTAGTCAGAGAAATATAGAACAATACTTTACGTTCACACACTGCTGCCTGTGAGATAGATCATCTTATTGACCAGAGTTGTCTACACATGAGCAACCAGGGTTTGAAAAAACTCGCCAGACAGATTTTTTACTAGCCAAAACCAACAAGTTGCTTCATTATTGTATTTCGACATCACTAGTTATATAGCAGTCGTAGACTCGTAGTAGTACCATAACAGTCATCCTGTTCTTCTCAATCACTTGTGCTGTGTAGATGATGGCCTTTCAACTTTTCTGGAATAAAAACACACTTGTTTTTGTTTTAACGTGAACAGCTAAAAATCTGTCTCGCCACAGAGGAATCTGGGTCGCAAATGGCGAGTGGTGAGTGCTAATTTCAAGCCCTGTGAGCACCTGAATCAAATCCACTCACTAATGCTGCTGTTACACTGATTCTGGGTGTGCAATATCTACTTGAAAACAACATTTTCTTCTTCTCAGCCTCTGTGTTCATCTAAGGAATGTGTTCTGACTTTAACAACCCAGTAAACTAGTCCATCACAGTCCTCACTGTTCTGGTCCTGGAGAGAAACATGAGGAGAAGATGTAAAACCAACTGGATGAACATTAAGAAAGGATAAAAAGAAAGATCATCAGAATAACAGAGGCTGATCATTTAGGCGTTAAAGCTGTAACAGACATTGAGGTGTGGTTTTGGTTCCTAGCGTTCAGTGATATGAGAGGAGGAACAGGTTGAGGAGGAGCAACTCTGTCAAAGAGCAGAACAGAAAACAACTCCCACTGTCACACACATTCAATATCTAAACCACACATAACACACACACTGTCTGGAAGATGCTCTCACTGCATCACTGTGGAATGTTTCCTTTGGTTCTCATCATACTCACAGGTAGGTTCAAGCAGGAAGAAGAAATGACTTTAGAGGATCTGTTTGACAGAAACCACTGGAACAGCCAATCAGAGTTTAACATGGTCTTTAACAACATTTATCTGTTTCTTTAGGAGTCAGCTGTGAAGACCTGAGTCCAGTCCAGACTGAAGACTTCAGTTCACAAGGCACCACTCTTACTCTGTCCTACAATTACACCAGAAACCCAACTGGAGATGATTATTTCTTCTGGTATCGACAATATCCAGGAAAACCACCAGAGTTCCTCATCTCTCACTTGGGAACAGGAGTACTGTTGATCAATCAAAACCCTGGACTGAAGTTTAACGTGGAAGAAAAACAAATCAGCATGACCATCTCCTCTGCTGCAGTGACAGACTCTGCTGTGTACTACTGTGCTCTGCAGCCCACAGTGACAGGAAACACCAAGACTCTGTACAAAAACCTTTGGAGCAAAGACAACACAATACTCCACAACATCCACTAGAGGGAGTCACACTCTATGGCCACTCCACAGCTCCATACATTACTGACTGATCACACAATGTGACTTTACACCACAACATTGTTGGTAGCACAGAGTCAGAGATTCAGGGAGGAGCTGAGCTGTTACTGAACTATAGAAGAGAGAGGAACTTCCATATTCAGCAGAGTTCAATACACAAACCATCACCTTCACCTTTATTCAACATGCTCACACTGAACAGTCTGGTTTCTCTGCTTGTTGTCATTTTAATAGGTAGGTTTGACTATGCATGGGACTATTATTTATAAGACTAAAATTTTTTATTGAATCTGGTTCACCATCATTTCTCTCTTCCTTTAGGAGTCAGCTGTGAAGAACTGAGTACAGTCCAGACTGAAGTCTTCAGTTCAGAAGACAGCACTGTTACTCTGTCCTACAACTACCCCAAACTGTCAACAAGTGATTATTTCTTCTGGTATCGACAACATCCAGGAAAACCACCAGAGTTCCTCATCTCCCACTCAGCTTCAGGAACAGTAACTATGCCAAACCCTAGACTGGAGATTAAAGTGGTAGAAAAACAAATCAGCATGACCATCTCCTCTGCTGCAGTGACAGACTCTGCTGTGTACTACTGTGCTCTGCAGCCCACAGTGACAGGAAACACCAAGACTCTGTACAAAAACCTTTGGAGCAAAGACAACACAATACTCCACAACATCCACTAGAGGGAGTCACACACTGTTGAAACAATGACTTATCAGAGACTGTGTCTGTGGACTGATGACAACAACATCACAGGAACATCAAAGACTGTTACCTGGCCCCGCCCACTTCAGTCCCCCTCAGCCAATGAGATCATGAGTGAGTCCAGAGCAGAAATGTTGGAGGAAGTAAAAGCACAATCAGCTTGATGTTGAGGAGAAGGGCTGTGCAGCAGAGAGGCTGTTTAGTTTGTTCATTCTACTGCAGTGGAACAACATTGTTCATCTGCTGTCTGTTTGGCTTCAACTCCTCCAAAGACATGTTGCTTTACCTCTTTTTGCTTTATCTCACTTCATAGGTGAGTTGGACAACAAATCAGTGTCTCAGTCAAGCTGCTCCATCAACTACATGTTTGACCTCCATTTGATTCTTTCAACCTTGAAACTGCACAATAATCTGTCTTTGTCATCAAGTCCTGTACAATCTAGTTATGATGTGAGCTACAGTTGAGCTGTTTGTGTCCACAGAGTAACACTGGACACTGACATTTTCCACTGTCTTCTCCTCTCAGCCTCATGGACAATGTTAGTCTAACGGCTTCATCTTCTCTACTTTTTACAGGACTGATAGCTGGAGACTCAATCTCTCCTGAAAGACGTGAAGTCAGAGAAACAGAAGGAAAACCTATTTCATTAACATGTCTATATGAGACATCTGACAGGAATATTTATCTTTACTGGTACAGACATGATTCTGAACTTCAGGCTCCTCAGTTTATCCTCTGGAAAGGAGCAAGATCATACAGTAGTTATAAATATATACCTGATGATCGATATCAGTCAGAAACAACAGAAACATCAACTAAACTGACCATCAACAAGCTAACCCTGGCAGACTCAGCTCTCTACTACTGTGCTCTAGAAACACAGTGATACAAAGTGTAGAAGAGGCTGTACAAAAACCTGAACACAGATATCTGACTCCTCTTCAAAGAGGAGGGAAGTGGTATTCAAACCACAGCTTCATATCAGATGGATTCTGCTCATTCCTGTTGTATCAGAGTCACTGTGGTTACAGCTTCTAATCAAACACTGTGGGAGGATTCACAACAACAGAGAACAGCATCGTCTGCATAAAGATGGAGATTTCATTATTGATATGGGTAACGAACAGAACAGGACCCACTATTGAACCTTGTGGAACCCCATTTGTTAATTTTGGATTAGATTAGAAAAGATTTTGGAGTTTGGGGAGTTTTAGCAATCAAAATGGATCAGTACGTCGATCGTGGCTCTTTGACTGTAATTTGCAAATTTGCAAAAAAAAAAAAAATCTCTATAATTAAAGGACAATAATTGACCTATAGTTGACCACAGCTTTATAAGACTCCTGGTATAGAAGAGTGAAGACAAACCAGATGAAGAAGAAGCTGCTACAGTACAGTGTGTTCAGCAGAAGGAAGTGCAAGAGAGGAGAGAAAATACAGATCTAAGAGGAGAGAGAGAGATTAGAGATTCAGGGAGGAGCTGAGCTGTTACTGAACTATAGAAGAGAGAGGAACTTCCATATTCAGCAGAGTTCAATACACAAACCATCACCTTCACCTTTATTCAACATGCTCACACTGAACAGTCTGATTTCTCTATTTGTTGTCATTATAACAGGTATGTTGGACTATGCATGGCTCTATTATTTATAAGACTAAAATTTGTTATTGAATCTGGTTCACCATCATTTCTCTCTTCCTTTAGGAGTCAGCTGTCAAGACATGAGTCCAGTCCAGACTGAAGTCTTCAGTTCAGAAGGCAGCGCTGTTACTCTGTCCTACAACTACCCCAAACTGTCAACAAGTGATTATTTCTATTGGTATCGACAATATCCAGGAAAACCACCAGAGTTCCTCATCTCCCACTCAGCTTCAGGAACAGTAACTATGCCAAACCCTAGACTGGAGATTAAAGTGGTAGAAAAACAAATCAGCATGATCATCTCCTCTGCTGCAGTGACAGACTCTGCTGTGTACTACTGTGCTCTGCAGCCCACAGTGACAGGAAACACCAAGACTCTGTACAAAAACCTTTGGAGCAAAGACAACACAATACTCCACAACATCCACTAGAGGGAGTCACACACTGTTGAAACAATGACTTATCAGAGACTGTGTCTGTGGACTGATGACAACAACATCACAGAAACATCAAAGACTGTTACCTGGCCCCGCCCACTTCAGTCCCCCTCAGCCAATGAGATCATGAGTGAGTCCAGAGCAGAAATGTTGGAGGAAGTAAAAGCACAATCAGCTTGATGTTGAGGAGAAGGGCTGTGCAGCAGAGAGGCTGTTTAGTTTGTTCATTCTACTGCAGTGGAACAACATTGTTCATCTGCTGTCTGTTTGGCTTCAACTCCTCCAAAGACATGTTGCTTTACCTCTTTTTGCTTTTATCTCACTTCATAGGTGAGTTGGACAACAAATCAGTGTCTCAGTCAAGCTGCTCCATCAACTACATGTTTGACCTCCATTTGATTCTTTCACACTTGAAACTGCACAATAATCTGTCTTTGTCATCAAGTCCTGTACAATCTAGTTATGATGTGAGCTACAGTTGAGCTGTTTGTGTCCACAGAGTAACACTGGACACTGACATTTTCCACTGTCTTCTCCTCTCAGCCTCATGGACAATGTTAGTCTAACGGCTTCATCTTCTCTACTTTTTACAGGACTGATAGCTGGAGACTCAATCTCTCCTGTGAGTCGTGAAGTCAGTGGAACAGAAGGACAATCTATCTCACTCTCATGTCTATATGATACAACTAGTGGCTTTCGTCGCCTTTACTGGTACAAACATGATTCTGACCTTCAGGCTCCTCAGTTTATCCTCTGGAAAGACGGAGATGGGAGCAATAATGAATATAATCCCACCCCGACTCTATATCACTCTCAAACAACCAGAACATCAACTAAACTGACCATCAACAAACTAACCCTGGCAGACTCAGCTCTCTACTACTGTGCTCTAGAAACACAGTGATACAAAGTGTAGAAGAGGCTGTACAAAAACCTGAACACAGATATCTGACTCCTCTTCAAAGAGGAGGGAAGTGGTATTCAAACCACAGCTTCATATCAGATGGATTCTGCTCATTCCTGTTGTATCAGAGTCACTGTGGTTACAGCTGCTAATCAAACACTGAGGGAGGATTCACAACAACAGAGAACAGCATCGTCTGCATAAAGATGGAGATTTCATTATTGATATGGGTAATAAACACAACAGGGCCCAGTATTGAACCTTGTGGAACTCCATTTGTTAATCAGAGAAATAATGATGGCTTCCTGGGGTCACACACTGCTGCCTGTGAGATAGATCATCTTATTGACCTGTGTTGTCTACACATGAACACCTGAATCAAATCCACTCACTAATGTTGCCTTTACACTGACTCACCATCTACTTGAACTAAATCAAATAACATTTTCTTCAGTCCTCACTGTTCTGGTTCTGGAGAGAAGAATTAAGAGAAGATGTAAGATCAATGGGTTGAACAGTAAGAAATTATGAAAAACCAAGATCATCAGAATAACAGAGGCTGATCATTTAGGTGTTAAAGCTGTAACAGACATTGAGGTGTGGTTTTGGTTCCTAGCGTTCAGTGATATGAGAGGAGGAACAGGTTGAGGAGGAGCAACTCTGTCAAAGAGCAGAACAGAAAACAACTCCCACTGTCACACACATTCAATATCTAAACCACACATAACACACACACTGTCTGGAAGATGCTCTCACTGCATCACTGTGGAATGTTTCCTTTGGTTCTCATCATACTCACAGGTAGGTTCAAGGACGAAGAAGGAATGACTTTAGAGGATCTGTTTGATAGAAACCACTGGAACAGCCAATCAGAGTTTAACATGGTCTTTAACAACATTTATCTGTTTCTTTAGGAGTCAGCTGTGAAGAACTGAATCCAGTCCAGACTGAAGACTTCAGCTCACAAGGCACCACTGTTACTCTGTCCTACAAGTATGCAAATAAAACAGCTAGTGATGAGTTTTACTGGTATCGACAATATCCAGGAAAACCACCAGAGTTCCTCATGTCTCACATGGGATCAGGAACAGAGATTAAAAATCCAACCCCTGGACTGAAGTTTAATGTGGAAGAAAAACAAATCAACATGATCATCTCCTCTGCTGCAGTGACAGACTCTGCTGTGTACTACTGTGCTGTGAGGCCCACAGTGACAGGAAACACCAAGACTCTGTACAAAAACCTTTGGAGCAAAGACAACACAATACTCCACAACATCCACTAGAGGGAGTCACACACTGTTGAACCTCAGTGGTTCCTGATGATCCAGTCTCCACTCCTTTCAGTCATGAGACCCAGTTGTGATGAGGAGCTTTAGAAATGAAGACAACTCCACATATGAGTCTCCTCCTACTGCCTGCAGAGCTGCTGCTTGGCACACAACTGTTTGATTCCAGCTGTGAACATCAGACCAAACACAACTCACAAAACCACTCAGCACTTGTTCAAAGTGAACATCCAGTGACAACATCTCAGCTCTGTGAACATGGACAGACTCACTGTGATTCTCTTCTTTCAGCTCTTTAGGTCAACGTATGTTTTAGACAAGAAAACCTCAAACACAGGGACATTTCCAAAGCTTTACACAACCAGGTTAGATATTCCTTTGAGCTAAAGCTCAGTTGAACATTTCAATGATCCACATGTAGAGAAGAAAGAGTCATGACTTCATCACTAATAACTGCTGACTCTATCAACAGCATCATTTGTTTCCACAGAAAATGTCTGATGTTTCTCAAATGATGGATATGTGACCTTGGAACAGAACTCTGAATATAACATGTTGTTTCCCTCACTAGGTAACAGCTTGGAAGATGATATTACTGCCAGCAGAGCTGAAGTGTTTTCATCAGAGGGAAGCACTGTCACTCTGTCCTGTGACTACAAAGTTAAAGCTGATAATCTCCAGTGGTATCGACAGGATCCTGGATCAGCTCCTCAGTATCTTCTCCTGATCACTGATACTCAAAATCCTTCAGTGTCGGGAGCAACATCTCTAGACCCTCGACTGACTGTTGAACTGAATAAAGACAGAAATAAGGTCCATCTGCAGATCCAGAAGCTTCAGGTGACAGACTCTGCTGTGTACTACTGTGCTCTGCAGCCCACAGTGACAGGAAACACCAAGACTCTGTACAAAAACCTTTGGAGCAAAGACAACACAATACTCCACAACATCCACTAGAGGGAGTCACACACTGTTGAAACAATGACTTATCAGAGACTGTGTCTGTGGACTGATGACAACAACATCACAGAAACATCAAAGACTGTTACCTGGCCCCGCCCACTTCAGTCCCCCTCAGCCAATGAGATCATGAGTGAGTCCAGAGCAGAAATGTTGGAGGAAGTAAAAGCACAATCAGCTTGATGTTGAGGAGAAGGGCTGTGCAGCAGAGAGGCTGTTTAGTTTGTTCATTCTACTGCAGTGGAACAACATTGTTCATCTGCTGTCTGTTTGGCTTCAACTCCTCCAAAGACATGTTGCTTTACCTCTTTTTGCTTTTATCTCACTTCATAGGTGAGTTGGACAACAAATCAGTGTCTCAGTCAAGCTGCTCCATCAACTACATGTTTGACCTCCATTTGATTCTTTCACACTTGAAACTGCACAATAATCTGTCTTTGTCATCAAGTCCTGTACAATCTAGTTATGATGTGAGCTACAGTTGAGCTGTTTGTGTCCACAGAGTAACACTGGACACTGACATTTTCCACTGTCTTCTCCTCTCAGCCTCATGGACAATGTTAGTCTAACAGCTTCATCTTCTCTACTTTTTACAGGACTGATAGCTGGAGACTCAATCTCTCCTGAAAGACGTGAAGTCAGAGGAACAGAAGGACAATCTGTCTCACTCTTATGTCAGTATGAGACAAGTGATAATAATGTCTGGCTTTACTGGTACAAACATGATTCTGACCTTCAGGCTCCTCAGTTTATCCTCCGGAAAGGAGCAAAGGGGTTCACATCTGAATACAATCCAAACCAGAGTCAATATCAGTCCAAAACAACAGAAACATCAACTAAACTGACCATCAACAAGCTAACCCTGGCAGACTCAGCTCTCTACTACTGTGCTCTAGAAACACAGTGATACAAAGTGTAGAAGAGGCTGTACAAAAACCTGAACACAGATATCTGACTCCTCTTCAAAGAGGAGGGAAGTGGTATTCAAACCACAGCTTCATATCAGATGGATTCTGCTCATTCCTGTTGTATCAGAGTCACTGTGGTTACAGCTGCTAATCAAACACTGTGGAGGATTCACAACAACAGAGAACAGCATCGTCTGCATAAAGATGGAGATTTCATTAGCGATATGGGTAACGATCAGAACAGGGCCAGTATTGAATTTTGTGGAACCCGATTTGGTAGTCAGAGAAATATAGAACAATACTTTACGTTCACACACTGCTGCCTGTGAGATAGATCATCTTATTGACCAGAGTTGTCTACACATGAGCACCCAGGGTTTGAAAAAACGCGCCAGACAGATTTTTTACTAGCCAAAACCAACAAGTTGCTTCATTATTGTATTTCGACATCACTAGTTATATAGCAGTCGTAGACTCGTAGTAGTACCATAACAGTCATCCTGTTCTTCTCAATCACTTGTGCTGTGTAGATGATGGCCTTTCAACTTTTCTGGAATAAAAACACACTTGTTTTTGTTTTAACGTGAACAGCTAAAAATCTGTCTCGCCACAGAGGAATCTGGGTCGCAAATGGCGAGTGGTGAGAGCTAATTTCAAGCCCTGTGAGCACCTGAATCAAATCCACTCACTAATGCTGCTGTTACACTGATTCTGGGTCTGCACCATCTACTTGAAAACAACATTTTCTTCTTCTCAGCCTCTGTGTTCATCTAAGGAATGTGTTCTGACTTTAACAACCCAGTAAACAAGTCCATCACAGTCCTCACTGTTCTGGTCCTGTAGAGAAACATGAGAAGATGTAAAACCAACTGGATGAACAGTAAGAAAGGATAAAAAACAAAGATAATCAGAATAACAGAGGCTGATCATTTAGGTGTTAAAGCTGTAAAAGACATTGAGGTGTGGTTTTGGTTCCTAGCGTTCAGTGATATGAGAGGAGGAACAGGTTGAGGAGGAGCAACTCTGTCAAAGAGCAGAACAGAAAACAACTCCCACTGTCACACACATTCAATATCTAAACCACACATAACACACACACTGTCTGGAAGATGCTCTCACTGCATCACTGTGGAATGTTTCCTTTGGTTCTCATCATACTCACAGGTAGGTTCAAGCAGGAAGAAGAAATGACTTTAGAGGATCTGTTTGATAGAAACCACTGGAACAGCCAATCAGAGTTTAACATGGTCTTTAACAACATTTATCTGTTTCTTTAGGAGTCAGCTGTGAAGACCTGAGTCCAGTCCAGACTGAAGACTTCAGCTCACAAGGCGCCACTGTTACTCTGTCCTACAACTTTTCTAGAGATCCTACTGGAAATGATTATTTCTTCTGGTATCGACAATATCCAGGAAAACCACCAGAGTTCCTCATCTCTCACCTTGGAACAGGAGTACTGTTGAACAATCAAAACCCTGGACTGAAGTTTAATGTGGAAGAAAAACAACTCAGCATGACCATCTCCTCTGCTGCAGTGACAGACTCTGCTGTGTACTACTGTGCTCTGCAGCCCACAGTGACAGGAAACACCAAGACTCTGTACAAAAACCTTTGGAGCAAAGACAACACAATACTCCACAACATCCACTAGAGGGAGTCACACTCTATGGCCACTCCACAGCTCCATACATTACTGACTGATCACACAATGTGACTTTACACCACAGCATTGTTGGTAGCACAGAGTCAGAGATTCAGGGAGGAGCTGAGCTGTTACTGAACTATAGAAGAGAGAGGAACTTCCATATTCAGCAGAGTTCAATACACAAACCATCACCTTCACCTTTATTCAACATGCTCACACTGAACAGTCTGGTTTCTCTGCTTGTTGTCATTTTAATAGGTAGGTTTGACTATGCATGGCTCTATCATTTATAAGACTAAAACTTTTTACTGAATGTGTTTCACCATTATTTCTCTCTTCCTTTAGGAGTCAGCTGTGAAGAACTGAGTCCAGTCCAGCCTGAAGTATTCAGTTCAGAAGACAGCACTGTTACTCTGTCCTACAACTACCCCAAACTGTCAACTGGTGATCGATTCTTCTGGTATCGACAATATCCAGGAAAACCACCAGAGTTCCTCATGTCTCACTTCGGATCAGGAGAAGCAATGAACAATCCACCCCCTGGACTGACGTTTGAAGTGGTAGAAAAACAAATCAGCATGATCATCTCCTCTGCTGCAGTGACAGACTCTGCTGTGTACTACTGTGCTGTGAGGCCCACAGTGACAGGAAACACCAAGACTCTGTACAAAAACCTTTGGAGCAAAGACAACACAATACTCCACAACATCCACTAGAGGGAGTCACACACTGTTGAACCTCAGTGGTTCCTGATGACCCAGTCTCCACTCCTTTCAGTCATGAGACCCTGTTGTGATGAGGAGCTTTAGAAATGAAGACAACTCCACATATGAGTCTCCTCCTACTGCCTGCAGAGCTGCTGCTTGGCACACAACTGTTTGATTCCAGCTGTGAACATCAGACCAAACACAACTCACAAAACCACTCAGCACTTGTTCAAAGTGAACATCCAGTGACAACATCTCAGCTCTGTGAACATGGACAGACTCTCTGTGATTCTCTTCTTCTCAGCTCTCGTAGGTACGTATGTTTTAGACAAGAAAACCTCAAACACAGGGACATTTCCAAAGCTTTACACAACCAGGTTAGATATTCCTTTGAGCTAAAGCTCAGTTGAACATTTCAATGATCCACATGTAGAGAAGAAAGAGTCATGACTTCATCACTAATAACTGCTGACTCTATCAACAGCATCATTTGTTTCCACAGAAAATGTCTGATGTTTCTCAAATGATGGATATGTGACCTTGGAACAGAACTCTGAATATAACATGTTGTTTCCCTCACTAGGTAACAGCTTGGAAGATGATATTACTGCCAGCAGAGCTCAAGTGTTTTCATCAGAGGGAAGCACTGTTACTCTGTCCTGTGACTACAAAGTTAAAGACAACAATCTCCAGTGGTATCGACAGGATCCTGGATCAGCTCCTCAGTATCTTCTCCTGATCACTGATACTCAAAATCCTTCAGTGTCCAGAGCAACATCTCTAGACCCTCGACTGACTGTTGAACTGAATAAAGACAGAAACCAAGTCCGTCTGCAGATCTCCTCTGCTGCAGTGACAGACTCTGCTGTGTACTACTGTGCTCTGCAGCCCACAGTGACAGGAAACACCAAGACTCTGTACAAAAACCTTTGGAGCAAAGACAACACAATACTCCACAACATCCACTAGAGGGCAACATCATCAAGTAGGAGGTGCACTACTTCCTGACTTTGTTCAACCACTGTGTCAGTAATAAGTGGTGCGGTGAAGAGAACAAGTGTCAGAGTGAATGTTGAACATCAGCTAGTTTCTCCTGTTGGTTTCAACCTTGTTGTAGAGATGGAACATTGGCTGTGGATTATTCTTGCTGCTCTTTTCTTTGGTAAGATAGAAAGCACAACATGTTTCCTCTTCAAACACGTCAACATGTTACTGAGCTCTACACTCACAGCTTTTAATGTTCAGTCTACACAAAGTCAGAGCTCATCATTTCTGCAGACATTTGTTAAACCTACTGATTGTTGTGCTTTAATCAATCATCTTTATTGATCCATCTCTTCCTCTGCATGTTCTGTTCTTCCCCAGAGTGTAAAGGAGAAGACAGAGTGATGCAGCCAACAGCTGCTGTCACTGCTGCTCAAGGAGACACAGTTACACTCAACTGTTCATTTGAGACCAGTGCCACAGGTCCCACTTTGTTCTGGTACAAACAAGAAGAAAATGACTTCCCAATGTACATGCTGAAATGTTACTCAAAATCAGTGGACAAAGCTCCAGAGTTCCAGGAAGAGAGATTTACTGCTTCGATCATCGAGAAATCAGTTCCTCTGCAGATCCAGAAGCTTCAGGTGACTCTGGTGTGTACTACTGTGCCCTGAGGCCCACAGTGACAGGAAACACCAAGACTCTGTACAAAAACCTTTGGAGCAAAGACAACACAATACTCCACAACATCCACTAGAGGGAGTCACACTCTATGGCCACTCCACAGCTCCATACATTACTGACTGATCACACAATGTGACTTTACACCACAACATTGTTGGTAGCACAGAGTCAGAGATTCAGGGAGGAGCTGAGCTGTTACTGAACTGAGAGAGGAACTTCCATATTCAGCAGAGTTCAATACACAAACCATCACCTTCACCTTTATTCAACATGCTCACACTGAACAGTCTGGTTCCTCTGCTTGTTGTCATTTTAACAGGTAGGTTAGATTATGCATTGTTCAATTATTTTACAAACTAAATTGTTCATCAAATCTGTTTCACCATTATTTCTCTCTTCCTTTAGGAGTCAGCTGTGAAGAACTGAGTCCAGTCCAGACTGAAGTCTTCAGTTCAGAAGGCAGCACTGTTACTCTGTCCTACAACTACCCCAAACTGTCAACTGGTGATTATTTCTTCTGGTATCGACAATATCCAGGGAAACCACCAGAGTTCCTCATCTCTCACCTTGGAACAGGATCACTGACGAGCAAACCTGTCCCTGGACTGAGCGTTGAAGTGAAAGAAAAACAACTCAGTATGATCATCTCCTCTGCTGCAGTGACAGACTCTGCTGTGTACTACTGTGCTCTGCAGCCCACAGTGACAGGAAACACCAAGACTCTGTACAAAAACCTTTGGAGCAAAGAGAACACAATACTCCACAACATCCACTAGAGGGAGTCACACACTGTTGAAACAATGACTTATCAGAGACTGTGTCTGTGGACTGATGACAACAACATCACAGAAACATCAAAGACTGCTACCTGGCCCCGCCCACTTCAGTCCCCCTCAGCCAATGAGATCATGAGTGAGTCCAGAGCAGAAATGTTGGAGGAAGTAAAAGCACAATCAGCTTGATGTTGAGGAGAAGGGCTGTGCAGCAGAGAGGCTGTTTAGTTTGTTCATTCTACTGCAGTGGAACAACATTGTTCATCTGCTGTCTGTTTGGCTTCAACTCCTCCAAAGACATGTTGCTTTACCTCTTTTTGCTTTTATCTCACTTCATAGGTGAGTTGGACAACAAATCAGTGTCTCAGTCAAGCTGCTCCATCAACTACATGTTTGACCTCCATTTGATTCTTTCAACCTTGAAACTGCACAATAATCTGTCTTTGTCATCAAGTCCTGTACAATCTAGTTATGATGTGAGCTACAGTTGAGCTGTTTGTGTCCACAGAGTAACACTGGACACTGACATTTTCCACTGTCTTCTCCTCTCAGCCTCATGGACAATGTTAGTCTAACGGCTTCATCTTCTCTACTTTTTACAGGACTGATAGCTGGAGACTCAATCTCTCCTGAAAGACGTGAAGTCAGTGGAAGAGAAGGACAATCTGTCTCACTAACATGTAATTATGAGACAAGTGATGCATTTCGTCTCTCCTGGTACAGACATGATTCTGACCTTCAGGCTCCTCAGTTTATCCTCTGGAAAGACGAAGATGGGAGCAATGATGAATATAATCCCACCCCGACCCTATATCAGACTGAAACAACAGACACATCAACTAAACTGACCATCAACAAGCTAACCCTGGCAGACTCAGCTCTCTACTACTGTGCCCTAGAAACACAGTGATACAAAGTGTAGAAGAGGCTGTACAAAAACCTGAACACAGATATCTGACTCCTCTTCAAAGAGGAGGGAAGTGGTATTCAAACCACAGCTTCATATCAGATGGATTCTGCTCATTCCTGTTGTATCAGAGTCACTGTGGTTACAGCTGCTAATCAAACACTTTGGAGGATTCACAACAACAGAGAACAGCATCGTCTGCATAAAGATGGAGGTTTCATTATTGATATGGATAACAAAGACAACAGGGCCCAGTACTGAACCTTGTGGAACCCCATTTGTTAATCAGATAAATATAGAACAATAGTTTTATATGTTCACACAATGCTGCCTGTGAGATAGATCATCTTATTGACCTGTGTTGTCTACAAATGAACACCTGAAACAAATCCAGTCACTAATGTTGCCTTTACACTGATTCTGGGTCTGCACCATCTTCTTCTTTTCAGCCTCTGTTTTCATCTAAGGAATGTGATCCGACTTTAACGGACCGTAAACAAGTTTCAACACTGTTCTGGTTTAGGGAAACACTGCTGTTATGCATGTGCCCTCTGTGTGTCTGAGACAATGCCAAACAGAGCATCAGAATGAACAGGATGATGGGGGGAATTGAACCCAACAGACATTGAGGTAAGAGTCCTGCGCAGTTGCCAGAACACCCAAGGAGGACATCAACTTGGCCAAGTGGCCACTCCCACTGATCACTTGGAGGCATATCTACAGGACATCAACTGTCACATGTCAATGCCCCCTCTGTCTCTCAATCACTGTGAGTGAGCACCAGACTGCTTTTGAACAGTTTCAAACATCACTGCACTGAGTTAATGTTGGTCCTTTTGATAGAAAAAAAACAAAACAATTTATGTCTTTTCATTAGAGCTGTTTCTTTAGGAGTCAACCAACATCACTCACATCAAAATACATACAAGGGGAGGAAAAACTATTGAAAAAGTATCATCATATAATTATCTTGGCATCTGGGTGGATGATAAACTGTCATACTCTGTACATGTGTCTCATTTGTTCATCTCTCAAAAAACTGACTGTTGAACAATCAAAACCCTGGTTCTGTTGGAAGATTTTATTATCAAACAAACACTGTTTTAATGACAGCCATAGGTGGTACCATGCTCTGAAGCCCACAGTGATTTGATTTGATTTAAGACTCTGTACAAAACCTTTGGAGCAAAGACAACACAATACTCCACAACATCCACTAGAGGGACATCACTCTAGGAGGGCCACTCCACAGCTCTGTGTACATTACTGACTGATCACACAATGTGACTTTAACCACAACATTGTTGGTAGCACAGAGTCAGAGATTCAGGGAGGAGCTAGTTTCTGAGCTGTTATTTGAACTATAGAAGAGATGGAACTTCCATATTCAGCAGAGTTCAATACACAAACCATCACCTTCACCTTTATTCAACATGCTCACACTGAACAGTCTGGTTTCTCTGTTTGTTGTCATTTTAACAGGTAGTTAGATTCATGACATTGTTAAAGATTGATTGTTTTTTAAATCAAATTTTTATTGAATCATGGTTCACTCATCATGTTCTGTTCTTCCTTTAGGAGTCAGCTGAGAAGAAGTTGAGTCCAGTCCAGACTGAAGTCTTCAGCTCTCAAGGCAGCACTGTTACTCTGTCCTACAATTTGAGACCAGTGCAACAAAGTTGATGATTTCTTCTGGTATCGACAATTTCCAGGAAAACCACCAGAGTTCCTCATCTTTCACTTGGGAACTCAAAATAAAAATGAGTCTGGACTGTCAGTTACAGTAAGTTTTGACAAAAGCAGGATGGATCTGCAGATCTCCTCTGCTGCAGTGACAGACTCTGCTGTGTACTACTGTGCTCTGAGGCCCACAGTGACAGGAAACACCAAGACTCTGTACAAAAACCTTTGGAGCAAAGACAACACAATACTCCACAACATCCACTAGAGGGAGACACACTGTTGAAACAATGACTTATCAGAGACTGTGTCTGTGGACTGATGACAACAACATCACAGAAACATCAAAGACTGTTACCTGGCCCCGCCCACTTCAGTCCCCCTCAGCCAATGAGATCATGAGTGAGTCCAGAGCAGAAATGTTGGAGGAAGTAAAAGCACAATCAGCTTGATGTTGAGGAGAAGGGCTGTGCAGCAGAGAGGCTGTTTAGTTTGTTCATTCTACTGCAGTGGAACAACATTGTTCATCTGCTGTCTGTTTGGCTTCAACTCCTCCAAAGACATGTTGCTTTACCTCTTTTTGCTTTTATCTCACTTCATAGGTGAGTTGGACAACAAATCAGTGTCTCAGTCAAGCTGCTCCATCAACTACATGTTTGACCTCCATTTGATTCTTTCACACTTGAAACTGCACAATAATCTGTCTTTGTCATCAAGTCCTGTACAATCTAGTTATGATGTGAGCTACAGTTGAGCTGTTTGTGTCCACAGAGTAACACTGGACACTGACATTTTCCACTGTCTTCTCCTCTCAGCCTCATGGACAATGTTAGTCTAACGGCTTCATCTTCTCTACTTTTTACAGGACTGATAGCTGGAGACTCAATCTCTCCTGAAAGACGTGAAGTCAGTGGAACAGAAGGAAAATCTGTCTCACTAACATGTCGATATCAGACAACTAGTGACAAAGTTTATCTTTACTGGTACAGACATGATTCTGACCTTCAGGCTCCTCAGTTTATCCTCTGGAAAAAAGCAAGATCATGGAGTGGTGAATATATTCCTGATACCCGATATCAGTCCAAAACAAACGACACCACAACTGAACTGACCATCAACAAGCTAACCCTGGCAGACTCAGCTCTCTACTACTGTGCTCTAGAAACACAGTGATACAAAGTGTAGAAGAGGCTGTACAAAAACCTGAACACAGATATCTGACTCCTCTTCAAAGAGGAGGGAAGTGGTATTCAAACCACAGCTTCATATCAGATGGATTCTGCTCATTCCTGTTGTATCAGAGTCACTGTGGTTACAGCTGCTAATCAAACACTGTGGGAGGATTCACAACAACAGAGAACAGCATCGTCTGCATAAAGATGGAGATTTCATTATTGATATGGATAATAAACAGAACAGGGCCCAGTATTGAACCTTGTGGAAATTTGTTAATTTTGGAGTAGATTGCTGCCTGTGAGATAGATTTTGGAGTTTGACCTTTTAGCAATCAAAACCAATCAAATCCACTCACTCATTCTCTTTGACTGATTCAATCTGCAACATTGCAAAAAAAAAAACTTTCTTCTTCTCAGCCTCTGTGTTATCCAAGGAATGTGTTCTAATTGACCCAGTAAACAAGTCCATCAGTCCAGCTTTCTGGTTAAGAGAATGGTATAGAAGATGTAAAACCAAACCAGTAAGAAAGGATGCTACAACAAAGATTCAATAACAGAGCTGATCATTTAGGTCTTAAAGCTGTACAGACATTGAGCTGTGGTTTTGGTTACAGATCTCAGTGGAGAGAGGAGAGATTCAGGTTGAGGAGGCTGAGCTGTTACTGAACTATAGAAGAGAAAGGAACTTCCATATTCAGCAGAGTTCAATACACAAACCATCACCTTCACCTTTATTCAACATGCTCACACTGAATCAGTCTGGTTTCTCTGTTCTGTCATTTTAACAGGTAGGTTAGATTAGGAAGCAATGACTTTAGATTATCTGTTTGATAGAAACCACTGGAACAGCCAATCAGAGTTTAACATGGTCTTCACCATCATTTCTCTCTTCCTTCAGGAGTCAGCTGTCAAGAACTGAGTCCAGTCCAGACTGAAGTCTTCAGTTCAGAAGGCAGCGCTGTTACTCTGTCCTACAACTTTTCTCAAGATCCAACAGGAAGTGATTATTTCTATTGGTATCGACAATATCCAGGAAAATCACCAGAGTTCCTCATCTCTCACCTTCAGGAAGAGGTTCAAAGGAAACAGATCAAATCAGACCCAAGACTGACTTGAAGTAAAGTCTGAAAAACAGGATCAGTCCATCTGACAGATCTCCTCTGCTGCAGTGACAGACTCTGCTGTGTACTACTGTGCTCTGCAGCCCACAGTGACAGGAAACACCAAGACTCTGTACAAAAACCTTTGGAGCAAAGACAACACAATACTCCACAACATCCACTAGAGGGCGACATCATCAAGTAGGAGGTGCACTACTTCCTGACTGTGTTCAACCACTGTGTCAGTAATAAGTGGTGCTGTGAAGAGAACAAGTGTCAGAGTGAATGTTGAACATCAGCTAGTTTCTCCTGTTGATTTCAACCTTGTTGTAGAGATGGAACATTGGCTGTGGATTATTCTTGCTGCTCTTTTCTTTGGTAAGATAGAAAGCACAACATGTTTCCTCTTCAAACACGTCAACATGTTACTGAGCTCTACACTCACAGCTTTTAATGTTCATTCTACACAAAGTCAGAGCTCATCATTTCTGCAGACATTTGTTAAACCTACTGATTGTTGTGCTTTAATCAATCATCTTTATTGATCCATCTCTTCCTCTGCATGTTCTGTTCTTCCCCAGAGTGTAAAGGAGAAGACAGAGTGATGCAGCCAACAGCTGCTGTCACTGCTGCTCAAGGAGACACAGTTACACTCAGCTGTTCATTTGAGACCAGTGCCACAGGTTACACCCTGTTCTGGTACAAACAAGATGTGAATGACTTTCCCAGATATGTATTGCAACGTGGTTCATATGGAAAAACTAATGCTCCAGAGTTCGAGGAAGAGAGATTTACTGCTTCGATCATCAACAAGACATCAGTTCCTCTGAAGATCCAGAAGCTTCAGGTGTCTGACTCTGCTGTGTACTACTGTGCTCTGAGGCCCACAGTGACAGGAAACACCAAGACTCTGTACAAAAACCTTTGGAGCAAAGACAACACAATACTCCACAACATCCACTAGAGGGAGTCACACACTGTTGAAACAATGACTTATCAGAGACTGTGTCTGTGGACTGATGACAACAACATCACAGAAACATCAAAGACTGTTACCTGGCCCCGCCCACTTCAGTCCCCCTCAGCCAATGAGATCATGAGTGAGTCCAGAGCAGAAATGTTGGAGGAAGTAAAAGCACAATCAGCTTGATGTTGAGGAGAAGGGCTGTGCAGCAGAGAGGCTGTTTAGTTTGTTCATTCTACTGCAGTGGAACAACATTGTTCATCTGCTGTCTGTTTGGCTTCAACTCCTCCAAAGACATGTTGCTTTACCTCTTTTTGCTTTTATCTCACTTCATAGGTGAGTTGGACAACAAATCAGTGTCTCAGTCAAGCTGCTCCATCAACTACATGTTTGACCTCCATTTGATTCTTTCAACCTTGAAACTGCACAATAATCTGTCTTTGTCATCAAGTCCTGTACAATCTAGTTATGATGTGAGCTACAGTTGAGCTGTTTGTGTCCACAGAGTAACACTGGACACTGACATTTTCCACTGTCTTCTCCTCTCAGCCTCATGGACAATGTTAGTCTAACGGCTTCATCTTCTCTACTTTTTACAGGACTGATAGCTGGAGACTCAATCTCTCCTGAAAGACGTGAAGTCAAAGAAACAGAAGGAAAACCTGTCTCACTAACATGTCAGCATGAGACATCTGAGACATATATTGACCTTTACTGGTACAGACATGATTCTGACCTTCAGGCTCCTCAGTTTATCCTCCGGAAAGGAGCAAAGGGGTCCACATCTGAATACAATCCAAACCAGAGTCAATTACCACGTTTACATGATGTTTTTTAACAGAACATAATTAAACTGAATTAAATAGTTAACCCTGGCAAACTATTGTCCTACTACTGTTTACATGGAAATAAAGTGTAGAATCAAGGTTTACAAAAAACACAGTTAAACTCCTTTATTTAATTCCGCACACATATCAGGGGATTCTGCTCATTCTGATTGGATCAGAGTACTGTGGTCTACCGGAAGAAATCAAACTCCATTCTGTGTGAAGAAGTGTGAAGTGAAGACAGCAACACCACAGCCTCCGCCGCTGCTAGACTGGAGATTTCTTAGCTGCCAGGATAACCTTCCCGGGTGTCACAGCCATTGAACCTGAGGAACCTCCGGTGGGGTTCCTGGAAATAGTGAGGTCGCCTTCCTGGGGTCACGGAGCAGCTGTGAGATAAATCATCGGCCGGGGCTGTTGGGTCTATGAAGCCTGAATCCCACCACGATCTGCTTTCCCGCTGGGTCACTCACAACACTGCAGCTAAATAACGCATGTTGTGTTGTTCTTCTGAACCTGCTGTGTGCTTGCGGTGGCCATGCACCGGAGTATGAACGGTTTCATGAAGCCTGGTGGTCCCGACATGACTCACTCACAACACCACGGCTCTGACGTTATGTTGTGTGTGTTGTAGGCTGCCTACTTTTGAACAGTAAGAAACATGACACAAACAGAGATCATCAGAATAGTTTTATGGTTAATGATCATTTTTGCACTTTATTTTGCTAGTACAGACATTGATGCCCGGCCTTCTACTAGAACAGGCGGAGGAGGAGCAACTCCGGGCTCCTGGGTCAGTGGAGCGGGTTCATGTCACAAACATCGTCAGTTATCATGACTATTCACAACACCACGGCTGGACGTCTGTGATGTTGTTGCCCCTTTTTCAGTGGTTAAATTATCACCGCATAAATCACACACACACACAGGTTCAAGCGAGTCAAGACTGAATAAACACGAGGATCTGTTTGATAGAAACCACTGGGACAAACAAGTTTTTAAAAGAATAAACTGGTTTACATGATAGAGGAATTAATTAATTCCGCTTTAAAACAGGAATAAACCACCAGCTTAACTGGAATTACAAGTTAATTCCGAATTAAATTTTCACTAGGAATTAAGTGTTTACATGATGATTTTTAATTCCAAAAAATTAACAGAGGTTTAATTTCAACTTGGAACAGGAACAACTTTAATTCCAATTAAAGCTCTCATGTAAACGTTTAATAAGTCCAAAACAACGGACAGCATCAATAAACTGACCATCAACAAGTCTAACCCTGCAGACTCAGCTGTCTACTACTGTGCTCTAGAAACACAGTGATACAAAGTGTAGAAGAGGCTGTACAAAAACCTGAACACAGATATCTGACTCCTCTTCAAAGAGGAGGGAAGTGGTATTCAAACCACAGCTTCATATCAGATGGATTCTGCTCATTCCTGTTGTATCAGAGTCACTGTGGTTACAGCTGCTAATCAAACACTGAGGGAGGATTCACAACAACAGAGAACAGCATCGTCAGCATAAAGATGGAGGTTTCATTGTTGATATGGATGATGAACAGAACAGGGCCCAGTATTGAACCTTGTGGAACCCCATTTGTTAATCAGAGAAATAATGATGGTTTCCTGGGGTCACACACTGCTGCCTGTGAGATAATTCATCTTATTGTTGTCTACACATGAGCACCTGAATCAAATCCACTCACTAATGCTGCCTTTACACTGATTCACCATCTACTTGAACTAAATCAAATAACATTTTCTTCTTCTCAGCCTCTGTGTTCATCCAAGGAATGTGATCTGACTTTAACAACCCAGTAAACAAGTCCATCACAGTCCACACTGTTCTGGTTCTGGAGGGAAACATGAGGAGAAGATGTAAAACCAACTGGTTGAACAGTAAGAAAGGATACAAACAGAGATCATCAGAATAACAGAAGCTGATCATTTAGGTGTTAAAGCTGTAACAGACATTGAGGTGTGGTTTTGGTTCCTAGCGTTCAGTGATATGAGAGGAGGAACAGGTTGAGGAGGAGCAACTCTGTCAAAGAGCAGAACAGAAAACAACTCCCACTGTCACACACATTCAATATCTAAACCACACATAACACACACACTGTCTGGAAGATGCTCTCACTGCATCACTGTGGAATGTTTCCTTTGGTTCTCATCATACTCACAGGTAGGTTCAAGCAGGAAGAAGAAATGACTTTAGAGGATCTGTTTGATAGAAACCACTGGAACAGCCAATCAGAGTTTAACATGGTCTTTAACAACATTTATCTGTTTCTTTAGGAGTCAGCTGTGAAGACCTGAGTCCAGTCCAGACTGAAGACTTCAGCTCACAAGGCACCACTATTACTCTGTCCTACAATTACACCAGGACAATCAAAGCAAGTGATGATTTCTTCTGGTATCGACAATATCCAGGAAAACCACCAGAATTCCTCATGTACATCTCAGGAATGAGTGTTACAAAAGAAGCAGATTTTGTAAAATCAGACCCAAGATACTTGAGTAAACTATCTGATGAAAAGGATGGAGTCCATCTGCAGATCTCCTCTGCTGCAGTGACAGACTCTGCTGTGTACTACTGTGCTGTGAGGCCCACAGTGACAGGAAACACCAAGACTCTGTACAAAAACCTTTGGAGCAAAGACAACACAATACTCCACAACATCCACTAGAGGGAGTCACACTCTATGGCCACTCCACAGCTCCATACATTACTGACTGATCACACAATGTGACTTTACACTAGGGATGTCCCGATCACGTTTTTTTGCCCCCGATCCGAGTCCGAGTCATTTGATTTTGAGCACAATCTGCTTGATGTTGATGAGAAGGGCGAGTCCCGAGGCTGATACTTTGGCAATGCAGTAAAGCTTTTAATGTAGATGTATCATCCCACTATTTTTCTGTTCTTTAACTGCTCTACTTTTATGTAACAATATCACAATCTCACAATAACAGCCTTCTCAGTCAACCTCAATAACAAGCCCATGACATTTGTACTGCAGTATTGAATCACATGTCATGATATCAAACTCTCACTGTATGATATCAGCACAGTAGCTCCATAGTATAATATTAATTCCATTATCCATAAGTCAACAGGAACATTTGATCAAAAGTAAAATACATTTTCACTGCCTTTCTCAATCACCAGCCTCTCTCCCCTGATCCCAAACTTCACCTGCCTGTCTGCCCCCACCTCGCTCCTTCTCCCTCCCCCTCACTCACTCCCTCTGCTCCTCCTCCCTCCCTCAACCAGTTCATGTGATCCTTCTGGTCTCTAACTTTAAATAAATACCTGCTTCACTTTATCTGCCAGTCACACAACGGTAGGCTATATTTTTTCAACAGTGTGAGACAGTTTAACAGATGTCCTGAACCCATCAACAAGCTAACCCTGGCAGACTCAGGTCCAAAAGAAAATCGTTACGTCTGACTCAGTGATCTCATTCATTGAAAAGCTGCAGTGACCGATATTTTCTGCAGGGGTGTGTGGAGCGCTAAACATCCAGCAACAACAGCTGATTGGCTCAGTCCAGTGAAACAACTGCAGCCACACCCCTACACACAAACTTTGAACTGACACGGTGACACAGGACTACGCCAGCGCTGTTAATTTCATATACGGTTTATTTAAATGTTTGTGACGCGCAGCCACACACACCATGGAGCTCTGCTCCACGGCATTTGTTAATCAGAGAACTGCTGCCACACATGTTGCACCCAATGCCTGTTAGATTATTATTGTTCTTATTTTATTTTCTATCTGGCGTGGCTTTGGCTACATGATTTCCCACATGAGGCACGTCTACAGTACAAGTAATAGGTTTGAGAGTGCGCTCTGTGTTCACAAATTTGCCTTTGCTTTAACAGATAGGGAAAACCCTGAAATCAGCTGATATGTCATATATCCGATCTGGTTCTGTCAGAGTAACGTAAGATTCGATCGAGATCCGAATGGGTTCACAGCTAAGAAAGTGATCGGAAAACCCGATTTCCGATCACGTGATCGGATCGGGACATCCCTACTTTACACCACAACATTGTTGGTAGCACAGAGTCAGAGATTCAGGGAGGAGCTGAGCTGTTACTGAACTATAGAAGAGAGAGGAACTTCCATATTCAGCAGAGTTCAATACACAAACCATCACCTTCACCTTTATTCAACATGCTCACACTGAACAGTCTGGTTTCACTGTTTGTTGTCATTTTAACAGGTAGGTTAGATTATGCATTGTTCAATTATTCTTTTTTCTGAACTAAGTTATTAATTGAATCTGGTTCACCATCATTTCTCTCTTCCTTTAGGAGTCAGCTGTCAAGAACTGAGTCCAGTCCAGACTGAAGTCTTCAGTTCAGAAGGCAGCACTGTTACTCTGTCCTACAACTACCCCAAACTGTCATCAAATAATTATTTCTTCTGGTATCGACAATATCCAGGAAAACCACCAGAGTTCCTGATCTCCCACTCAGCTTCAGGGACAGTAACTAAGCCAATCCCTAGACTGGAGATTAAAATTGAGCAAAAACAAATCAACATGACCATCTCCTCTGCTGCAGTGACAGACTCTGCTGTGTACTACTGTGCTCTGCAGCCCACAGTGACAGGAAACACCAAGACTCTGTACAAAAACCTTTGGAGCAAAGACAACACAATACTCCACAACATCCACTAGAGGGAGTCACACACTGTTGAAACAATGACTTATATGACAATAACACCACAGAAGCATCAAAGACTGTTACCTGGCCCCGCCCACTTCAGTCCCCCTCAGCCAATGAGATCATGAGTGAGTCCAGAGCAGAAATGTTGGAGGAAGTAAAAGCACAATCAGCTTGATGTTGAGGAGAAGGGCTGTGCAGCAGAGAGGCTGTTTAGTTTGTTCATTCTACTGCAGTGGAACAACATTGTTCATCTGCTGTCTGTTTGGCTTCAACTCCTCCAAAGACATGTTGCTTTACCTCTTTTTGCTTTTATCTCACTTCATAGGTGAGTTGGACAACAAATCAGTGTCTCAGTCAAGCTGCTCCATCAACTACATGTTTGACCTCCATTTGATTCTTTCAACCTTGAAACTGCACAATAATCTGTCTTTGTCATCAAGTCCTGTACAATCTAGTTATGATGTGAGCTACAGTTGAGCTGTTTGTGTCCACAGAGTAACACTGGACACTGACATTTTCCACTGTCTTCTCCTCTCAGCCTCATGGACAATGTTAGTCTAACGGCTTCATCTTCTCTACTTTTTACAGGACTGATAGCTGGAGACTCAATCTCTCCTGAAAGACGTGAAGTCAGTGAAACAGAAGGACAACCTGTCACACTCTCATGTCAATATGAGACAACTAGTCAAGATGTCTTGCTTTTCTGGTACAGACATGATTCTGAACTTCAGGCTCCTCAGTTTATCCTCTGGAAAGGAGCAAGATCTTTGAGTAGTGCTAGGAATATATTCCAGAGACTCGATATGAATCCCAAACAAACGACACCACAACTAAACTGACCATCAACAAGCTAACCCTGGCAGACTCAGCTCTCTACTACTGTGCTCTAGAAACACAGTGATACAAAGTGTAGAAGAGGCTGTACAAAAACCTGAACACAGATATCTGACTCCTCTTCAAAGAGGAGGGAAGTGGTATTCAAACCACAGCTTCATATCAGATGGATTCTGCTCATTCCTGTTGTATCAGAGTCACTGTGGTTACAGCTGCTAATCAAACACTGAGGGAGGATTCACAACAACAGAGAACAGCATCGTCTGCATAAAGATGGAGGTTTCATTATTGATATGGATAATAAACACAACAGGGCCCAGTATTGAACCTTGTGGAACTCCATTTGTTAAGAGTAATGTAGAACGATAGTTTTCTCATTCACACACTGCTGCCTGAGAGATAGATCATCTTATTGACCTGTGTTGTCTACACATGAACACCTGAACCAAATCCACTCACTAATGCTGCCTTTACACTGACTCACCATGTACTTGAACTAAATCAAATAACATTTTCTTCTTCTCAGCCTCTGTGTTCATCCAAGGAATGTGTTCTGACTTTAACAACCCAGTAAACAAGTCCATCACAGTCCTCACTGTTCTGGTCCTGGAGAGAAACATGAGGAGAAGATGTAAAATCAACTGGTTGAACAGTAAGAAAGGATAAAAAACAAAGATAATCAGAATAACGGAGGCTGATCATTTAGGTGTTAAAGCTGTAACAGACATTGAGGTGTGGCTTTGGTTCAACTAACTGTGCTCTGAAACAATGTTGAACTAGTTCCTGGTATGTTCAGTGATATGAGAGGAGGAACAGGTTGAGGAGGAGCAACTCTGTCAAAGAGCAGAACAGAAAACAACTCCCACTGTCACACACATTCAATATCTAAACCACACATAACACACACACTGTCTGGAAGATGCTCTCACTGCATCACTGTGGAATGTTTCCTTTGGTTCTCATCATACTCACAGGTAGGTTCAAGCAGGAAGAAGAAATGACTTTAGAGGATCTGTTTGATAGAAACCACTGGAACAGCCAATCAGAGTTTAACATGGTCTTTAACAACATTTATCTGTTTCTTTAGGAGTCAGCTGTGAAGACCTGAGTCCAGTCCAGACTGAAGACTTCAGCTCACAAGGCACCACTCTTACTCTGTCCTACAATTACACCAGAAACCCAACTGGAGATGATTATTTCTTCTGGTATCGACAATATCCAGGAAAATCACCAGAGTTCCTCATCTCTCACTTGGGATCAGGAGTACCGTTAAACAATCAAAACCCTGGACTGACGTTTAAAGTGGAAGAAAAACAAATCAGCATGACCATCTCCTCTGCTGCAGTGACAGACTCTGCTGTGTACTACTGTGCTCTGCAGCCCACAGTGACAGGAAACACCAAGACTCTGTACAAAAACCTTTGGAGCAAAGACAACACAATACTCCACAACATCCACTAGAGGGAGTCACACACTGTTGAAACAATGACTTATCAGAGACTGTGTCTGTGGACTGATGACAACAACATCACAGAAACATCAAAGACTGTTACCTGGCCCCGCCCACTTCAGTCCCCCTCAGCCAATGAGATCATGAGTGAGTCCAGAGCAGAAATGTTGGAGGAAGTAAAAGCACAATCAGCTTGATGTTGAGGAGAAGGGCTGTGCAGCAGAGAGGCTGTTTAGTTTGTTCATTCTACTGCAGTGGAACAACATTGTTCATCTGCTGTCTGTTTGGCTTCAACTCCTCCAAAGACATGTTGCTTTACCTCTTTTTGCTTTTATCTCACTTCATAGGTGAGTTGGACAACAAATCAGTGTCTCAGTCAAGCTGCTCCATCAACTACATGTTTTTCCACAACCATCTGTCTTTGTCATAAGAAGTTGTGTTTTGAGCTTTGTTGAAAGGTAACATGACAATGTTTATTTTGCAGCCATGGGCTCCATCAGCTAAAGCTTTTTACAGGAAAAGTACTGAAGAAGTTGTTACAGAAGTCAGAAACAGTTTAGAAGGCCTGACCTGTAAATATGATGGCAGTAGGACAATGGAAGATTATTTCAATACCAGAGATCCAGACCAAAGTTCCTGCTCTACATCACAGAGGGAGGATTGATCCATCCAACTCTGACTAAGTTCTCAGCTCACATCAACAAGACAGAGAAACAAGTAGATCTGATGATCATCTCTGCTGCAGTGACAGACTCTGCTGTGTACTACTGTGCTCTGCAGCCCACAGTGACAGGAAACACCAAGACTCTGTACAAAAACCTTTGGAGCAAAGACAACACAATACTCCACAACATCCACTAGAGGGAGTCACACACTGTTGAACCTCAGTGGTTCCTGATCATCCAGTCTCCACTCCGTTCAGTCATGAGACCCAGTTGTGATGAGGAGCTTTAGAAATGAAGACAACTCCACATATGAGTCTCCTCCTACTGCCTGCAGAGCTGCTGCTTGGCACACAACTGTTTGATTCCAGCTTTGAACATCAGACCAAACACAACTCACAAAACCACTCAGCACTTGTTCAAAGTGAACATCCAGTGACAACATCTCAGCTCTGTGAACATGGACAGACTCACTGTGATTCTCTTCTTCTCAGCTCTCGTAGGTACGTATGTTTTAGACAAGAAAACCTCAAACACAGGGACATTTCCAAAGCTTTACACAACCAGGTTAGATATTCCTTTGAGCTAAAGCTCAGTTGAACATTTCAATGATCCACATGTAGAGAAGAAAGAGTCATGACTTCATCACTAATAACTGCTGACTCTATCAACAGCATCATTTGTTTCCACAGAAAATGTCTGATGTTTCTCAAATGATGGATATGTGACCTTGGAACAGAACTCTGAATATAACATGTTGTTTCCCTCACTAGGTAACAGCTTGGAAGATGATATTACTGCCAGCAGAGCTCAAGTGTTTTCATCAGAGGGAAGCACTGTCACTCTGTCCTGTGACTACAAAGTTAAAGCCTACAATCTCCAATGGTATCGACAGGATCCTGGATCAGCTCCTCAGTATCTTCTCCTGACCACTGATGCTAAAAATCCTTCAGTGTCCAGAGCAACATCTCTAGACCCTCGACTGACTGTTGAACTGAATGAAGACAGAAACCAGGTCCATCTGAAGATCTCGTCTGCTGCAGTGTCTGACTCTGCTGTGTACTACTGTGCTCTGCAGCCCACAGTGACAGGAAACACCAAGACTCTGTACAAAAACCTTTGGAGCAAAGACAACACAATACTCCACAACATCCACTAGAGGGTGACATCATCAAGTAGGAGGTGCACTACTTCCTGACTGTGTTCAACCACTGTGTCAGTAATAAGTGGTGCTGTGAAGAGAACAAGTGTCAGAGTGAATGTTGAACATCAGCTAGTTTCTCCTGTTGATTTCAACCTTGTTGTAGAGATGGAACATTGGCTGTGGATTATTCTTGCTGCTCTTTTCTTTGGTAAGATAGAAAGCACAACATGTTTCCTCTTCAAACACGTCAACATGTTACTGAGCTCTACACTCACAGCTTTTAATGTTCATTCTACACAAAGTCAGAGCTCATCATTTCTGCAGACATTTGTTAAACCTACTGATTGTTGTGCTTTAATCAATCATCTTTATTGATCCATCTCTTCCTCTGCATGTTCTGTTCTTCCCCAGAGTGTAAAGGAGAAGACAGAGTGATGCAGCCAACAGCTGCTGTCACTGCTGCTCAAGGAGACACAGTTACACTCAACTGTTCATTTGAGACGAGTGCCAACAGTTACTATTTATTCTGGTACAAACAGGAAGAAAATGACTTCCCAATGTACATGCTGAAATGTTACTCAAAATCAGTGGACAAAGCTCTAGAGTTCCAGGAAGAGAGATTTACTGCTTCAATCATCGAGAAATCAGTTCCTCTGCAGATCCAGAAGCTTCAGGTGTCTGACTCTGCTGTGTACTACTGTGCTCTGAGGCCCACAGTGACAGGAAACACCAAGACTCTGTACAAAAACCTTTGGAGCAAAGACAACACAATACTCCACAACATCCACTAGAGGGAGTCACACTCTATGGCCACTCCACAGCTCCATACATTACTGACTGATCACACAATGTGACTTTACACCACAACATTGTTGGTAGCACAGAGTCAGAGATTCAGGGAGGAGCTGAGCTGTTACTGAACTATAGAAGAGAGAGGAACTTCCATATTCAGCAGAGTTCAATACACAAACCATCACCTTCACCTTTATTCAACATGCTCACACTGAACAGTCTGGTTTCTCTGCTTGTTGTCATTTCAACAGGTATGTTAGATTATGAATGGTTAGATTGTTTTTAAGATCAAATTTTTCATTGAAACTGGTTCACCATCATTTTTCTCTTCCTTTAGGAGTCAGCTGTCAAAAGTTGAGTCCAGTCCAGACAGAAGTCTTCAGATCAGAAGGCAGCGCTGTTACTCTGTCCTACAACTATTCACAGAAAGCAACTGGAAGTGATCAGTTTTACTGGTATCGACAATATCCAGGAAAACCACCAGAGTTCCTCATCTTTCATTTGGGAACTCAAAATAAAAATGAGTCTGGACTGTCAGTTAAAGTGAGTGGTGATAAAACCAGGATGGATCTGCAGATCTCCTCTGCTGCAGTGACAGACTCTGCTGTGTACTACTGTGCTCTGAGGCCCACAGTGACAGGAAACACCAAGACTCTGTACAAAAACCTTTGGAGCAAAGACAACACAATACTCCACAACATCCACTAGAGGGAGTCACACACTGTTGAAACAATGACTTATCAGAGACTGTGTCTGTGGACTGATGACAACAACATCACAGAAACATCAAAGACTGTTACCTGGCCCCGCCCACTTCAGTCCCCCTCAGCCAATGAGATCATGAGTGAGTCCAGAGCAGAAATGTTGGAGGAAGTAAAAGCACAATCAGCTTGATGTTGAGGAGAAGGGCTGTGCAGCAGAGAGGCTGTTTAGTTTGTTCATTCTACTGCAGTGGAACAACATTGTTCATCTGCTGTCTGTTTGGCTTCAACTCCTCCAAAGACATGTTGCTTTACCTCTTTTTGCTTTTATCTCACTTCATAGGTGAGTTGGACAACAAATCAGTGTCTCAGTCAAGCTGCTCCATCAACTACATGTTTGACCTCCATTTGATTCTTTCACACTTGAAACTGCACAATAATCTGTCTTTGTCATCAAGTCCTGTACAATCTAGTTATGATGTGAGCTACAGTTGAGCTGTTTGTGTCCACAGAGTAACACTGGACACTGACATTTTCCACTGTCTTCTCCTCTCAGCCTCATGGACAATGTTAGTCTAACGGCTTCATCTTCTCTACTTTTTACAGGACTGATAGCTGGAGACTCAATCTCTCCTGTGAGTCGTGAAGTCAGTGGAACAGAAGGAAAATCTGTCTTACTGTCATGTCAATATGATACAACTAGTGGCTTTCGTCGCCTTTACTGGTACAGACATGATTCTGACCTTCAGGCTCCTCAGTTTATCCTCTGGAAAGACGGAGATGGGAGCAATAATCAATATAATCCCACCCCGACTCTATATCACTCTCAAACAACCAGAACATCAACTGAACTGACCATCAACAAGCTAACCCTGGCAGACTCAGCTCTCTACTACTGTGCTCTAGAAACACAGTGATACAAAGTGTAGAAGAGGCTGTACAAAAACCTGAACACAGATATCTGACTCCTCTTCAAAGAGGAGGGAAGTGGTATTCAAACCACAGCTTCATATCAGATGGATTCTGCTCATTCAGAGTCACTGTGGTTACAGCTGCTAATCAAACACTGAGGGAGGATTGTCACATTCTCACATATCTCACAGACTTCATTACGAAAGAGGTGGATAGGGGGAATGTTTGTGGCATGGTGTTAATAGACCTTCAAAAGAGCGTTTGACACAGTTTTGAACAAACTGAAAGCCCTTGGCTTTTCCGATTCATCTTTCCAGTGGGTGCGGTCATATTTGGTAGGTAGAGAACAGGTGGTGGATGTGGAAGGGACCTTGTCCTTGCCTCTTAAATTAACGTCGAGTTCCCCAGGGGAGTATTTTGGTTCCATTCTTCTTTTTGCTATATGTGAATGATATGCCGTCAGCCATAGATGGCCATCTGTTTCTGTTTGCTGATGATTCGGCCATATTAGTCTCTCACAAGTAGTCTCAGTACATGGTTGGTAGATAATAAGCTGTCTCTTCATCTTGGCAAAAACAGAATTAATTCTTTTTGGGTCCAGAGAAAAACTAAGAAAGTCACAACACTTCAGGGTCATACTAGGTAATTTTATAGTTACAGCCAGAGAGGTAGTCACCTACCTAGGCTGTATTTTAGATAATAAATTATCAGGGGAGTTCGTCGCCAGAAGAGCTATTGCAAAGGTGCCAAAGGACTAAGTTCCTGGTATGAATTTCTAGCCTATTGGATAGCTACACTTTAAAAACCTTAGCCGATGCTATTGTACAATGTCACTTTGACTACGTCTGTACTGGCACACTGGCACCTCTAAAGGTCTCAAAGTAGATCTACAGACATGTCAAAACAAACTGATTAGAGTAGTACACAAACTCCATCCCAGAACACACCTCCAGTCTGACCACTTCTGCAGCCTCAGGTGGCTCAGAATGGAGAGAGTATCTCAACTCAAACTGTGTTTAATTTATAAAAATGAAAAATAACCTGGTACCAAAGTATTTAGTAAATGATTTCACCAAAGTCAGCAACACAAACAATTACTCTACCAGGGGGGGCTCCACTGACTATAGACTATGTCGATTCAAGAGCTGTATGGGAAAATATTCTTTACTCAGCAGCTGTCTTGTGGAATGGCCTTCCTCTAAATCTTAAAACTGTTACCTCCTTGGGCTTCAATAAAAATGGCTAGCTAACAGATGAATTAAAACTAAAGAACCATGAAGCATCAGATTATTGTTTGATTGTTTGTTTGTATGTCTGTTTTATGTTGTACTGTCTCTGTTTGGGACCCTGTCTCTTGTTTTTATCTATTGTATTGTTGGTCTCTCTCCCTAATGTTTATAGTCTTGTGCCTTAGTGTCTCCTTCTCATGTTATTAGTCCATGTGTCGTGTGCTTGTCTTTCTTGTAAATTCATGTTATACCATCTAACTTGGGACCACAATGAAAATATGCCTTTTGGCTTTTTTGTGTTTTTAATCCTTTTGAACATTGGTTAGGTTCAATAAGGTTTTCAATCAATCAATCAATCATTCACAGGAGCAGCTCATCCACATCAGTCACAAACAAACTGGATCAGGATTCACCCCCAGGACTCCATGAGAACACATGAATGCAAACTGACTCCCTCACTTCATCTTCGTCTTCATCTCTACAAAAACCTTTGGAGAAAAGACAACACAATACTCCTCAACATCCACTAGAGGGAGTCACACTCTATGGCCACTCCACAGCTCCATACATTACTGACTGATCACACAATGTGACTTTACACCACAACATTGTTGGTAGCACAGAGTCAGAGATTCAGGGAGGAGCTGAGCTGTTACTGAACTATAGAAGAGAGAGGAACTTCCATATTCAGCAGAGTTCAATATACAAACCATCACCTTCACCTTTATTCAACATGCTCACACTGAACAGTCTGGTTTCTCTCTTTGTTGTCATTTTAACAGGTATGTTGGACTATGCATGGGTCTATCATTTATAAGACTAAATTTTTTTATTGAATCTGGTTCACCATCATTTCTCTCTTCCTTTAGGAGTCAGCTGTGAAGAACTGAGTACAGTCCAGACTGAAGTCTTCAGTTTAGAAGGCAGTACTGTTACTCTGACCTACAACTATGGAAAGGAAGCAACTGGAAGTGATTATTTCTTCTGGTATCGACAATATCCAGGAAAACCACCAGAGTTCCTGATCTACATCTCAGGACTGAACATTAAAAGAGAAGCAGATTCTGTGAAATTAGACCCAAGATACATGACTCAACTGTCTGATAAAAAGGATGGAGTCCATCTGCAGATCTCCTCTGCTGCAGTGACAGACTCTGCTGTGTACTACTGTGCTCTGCAGCCCACAGTGACAGGAAACACCAAGACTCTGTACAAAAACCTTTGGAGCAAAGACAACACAATACTCCACAACATCCACTAGAGGGAGTCACACACTGTTGAACCTCAGTGGTTCCTGATGATCCAGTCTCCACTCCTTTCAGTCATGAGACCCAGTTGTGATGAGGAGCTTTAGAAATGAAGACAACTCCACATATGAGTCTCCTCCTACTGCCTGCAGAGCTGCTGCTTGGCACACAACTGTTTGATTCCAGCTGTGAACATCAGACCAAACACAACTCACAAAACCACTCAGCACTTGTTCAAAGTGAACATCCAGTGACAACATCTCAGCTCTGTGAACATGGACAGACTCACTGTGATTCTCTTCTTCTCAGCTTCGTTAATGTCATGTTTTAGACAAGAAAACCTCAAACACAGGGACATTTCCAAAGCTTTATACAACCAGGTTAGATATTCCTTTGAGCTAAAGCTCAGTTGAACATTTCAATGATCCACATGTAGAGAAGAAAGAGTCATGACTTCATCACTAATAACTGCTGACTCTAGCAACAGCATCATTTGTTTCCACAGAAAATGTCTGATGTTTCTCAAATGATGGATATGTGACCTTGGAACAGAACTCTGAATATAACATGTTGTTTCCCTCACTAGGCAACAGCTTGGAAGATGATATTACTGCCAGCAGAGCTCAAGTGTTTTCATCAGAGGGAAGCACTGTCACTCTGTCCTGTGACTACAAAGTTAAAGCCTACAATCTCCAATGGTATCGACAGGATCCTGGATCAGCTCCTCAGTATCTTCTCCTGACCACTGATGCTAAAAATCCTTCAGTGTCCAGAGCAACATCTCTAGACCCTCGACTGACTGTTGAACTGAATGAAGACAGAAACCAGGTCCATCTGAAGATCTCCTCTGCTGTAGTGACAGACTCTGCTGTGTACTACTGTGCTCTGCAGCCCACAGTGACAGGAAACAACAAGACTCTGTACAAAAACCTTTGGAGCAAAGACAACACAATACTCCACAACATCCACTAGAGGGTGACATCATCAAGTAGGAGGTGCACTACTTCCTGACTGTGTTCAACCACTGTGTCAGTAATAAGTGGTGCTGTGAAGAGAACAAGTGTCAGAGTGAATGTTGAACATCAGCTAGTTTCTCCTGTTGATTTCAACCTTGTTGTAGAGATGGAACATTGGCTGTGGATTATTCTTGCTGCTCTTTTCTTTGGTAAGATAGAAAGCACAACATGTTTCCTCTTCAAACACGTCAACATGTTACTGAGCTCTACACTCACAGCTTTTAATGTTCATTCTACACAAAGTCAGAGCTCATCATTTCTGCAGACATTTGTTAAACCTACTGATTGTTGTGCTTTAATCAATCATCTTTATTGATCCATCTCTTCCTCTGCATGTTCTGTTCTTCCCCAGAGTGTAAAGGAGAAGACAGAGTGATGCAGCCAACAGCTGCTGTCACTGCTGCTCAAGGAGACACAGTTACACTCAACTGTTCATTTGAGACCAGTGACCCAAGTCACTATTTATTCTGGTACAAACAAGATGTTAATGACTTTCCCAGATATGTATTGAGACGTAGCCCATTTGGAAACAACAACGCTCCAGAGTTCCAGGAAGAGAGATTTGATGCTTCAATCATCAACAAGACATCAGTTCCTCTGCAGATCCAGAAGCTTCAGGTGTCTGACTCTGCTGTGTACTACTGTGCTCTGAGGCCCACAGTGACAGGAAACACCAAGACTCTGTACAAAAACCTTTGGAGCAAAGACAACACAATACTCCACAACATCCACTAGAGGGAGTCACACACTGTTGAAACAATGACTTATCAGAGACTGTGTCTGTGGACTGATGACAACAACACCACAGAAACATCAAAGACTGCTACCTGGCCCCGCCCACTTCAGTCCCCCTCAGCCAATGAAATCATGAGTGAGTCCAGAGCAGAAATGTTGGAGGAAGTAAAAGCACAATCAGCTTGATGTTGAGGAGAAGGGCTGTGCAGCAGAGAGGCTGTTTAGTTTGTTCATTCTACTGCAGTGGAACAACATTGTTCATCTGCTGTCTGTTTGGCTTCAACTCCTCCAAAGACATGTTGCTTTACCTCTTTTTGCTTTTATCTCACTTCATAGGTGAGTTGGACAACAAATCGGTGTCTCAGTCAAGCTGCTCCATCAACTACATGTTTGACCTCCATTTGATTCTTTCAACCTTGAAACTGCACAATAATCTGTCTTTGTCATCAAGTCCTGTACAATCTAGTTATGATGTGAGCTACAGTTGAGCTGTTTGTGTCCACAGAGTAACACTGGACACTGACATTTTCCACTGTCTTCTCCTCTCAGCCTCATGGACAATGTTAGTCTAACGGCTTCATCTTCTCTACTTTTTACAGGACTGATAGCTGGAGACTCAATCTCTCCTGTGAGTCGTGAAGTCAGTGGAACAGAAGGACAACCTGTCACACTCTCATGTCAGTATGAGACAAGTCGTGAAGATGTCTGGCTTTACTGGTACAAACATGATTCTGACCTTCAGGCTCCTCAGTTTATCCTCTGGAAAGGAGCAAGATCTTTGAGTAGTGCTGACTATATTCCAGATAAACGATATGAATCCCAAACAAACAGAACATCAACTGAACTGACCATCAACAAGCTAACCCTGGCAGACTCAGCTCTCTACTACTGTGCTCTAGAAACACAGTGATACAAAGTGTAGAAGAGGCTGTACAAAAACCTGAACACAGATATCTGACTCCTCTTCAAAGAGGAGGGAAGTGGTATTCAAACCACAGCTTCATATCAGATGGATTCTGCTCATTCCTGTTGTATCAGAGTCACTGTGGTTACAGCTGCTAATCAAACACTGTGGGAGGATTCACAACAACAGAGAACAGCATCGTCTGCATAAAGATGGAGGTTTCATTATTGATATGGATAATAAACACAACAGGGCCCAGTATTGAACCTTGTGGAACTCCATTTGTTAAGAGAAATGTATAACGATAGTTTTCTACATTCACACACTGCTGCCTGTGAGATAGATCATCTTATTGACCTGTGTTGTCTACACATGAACACCTGAATCAAATCCACTCACTCATTCTGCCTTTACACTGATTCAGGGTCTGCACCATCTACTTGAAAACAACACTTTCTTCTTCTCAGCCTCTGTGTTCATCTAAGGAATGTGTTCTGACATTAACAACCCAGTAAACAAGTCCATCACAGTCCACACTGTTCTGGTCCTGTAGAGAAACATGAGGAGAAGATGTAAAACCAACTGGTTGAACAGTAAGAAAGGATAAAAACAAAGATCATCAGAATAACAGAGGCTGATCATTTAGGTCTTAAAGCTGTAAGAGACATTGAGGTGTGGTTTTGGTTCCTAGCGTTCAGTGATATGAGAGGAGGAACAGGTTGAGGAGGAGCAACTCTGTCAAAGAGCAGAACAGAAAACAACTCCCACTGTCACACACATTCAATATCTAAACCACACATAACACACACACTGTCTGGAAGATGCTCTCACTGCATCACTGTGGAATGTTTCCTTTGGTTCTCATCATACTCACAGGTAGGTTCAAGCAGGAAGAAGAAATTACTTTAGAGGGTCTGTTTGCTCAAAACCACTGGAACAGCCAATCAGAGTTTAACATGGTCTTTAACAATATTTATCTGTTTCTTTAGGAGTCAGCTGTGAAGACCTGAGTCCAGTCCAGACTGAAGACTTCAGCTCACAAGGCACCACTGTTACTCTGTCCTACAGCTATGCAAAGAAAGCAGCTAGTGATGAGTTTTACTGGTATCGACAATATCCAGGAAAACCACCAGAGTTCCTCATGTCTCACATGGGATCAGGAACAGAGATTAAAAATCCAAGCCCTGGACTGAAGTTTAATGTGGAAGAAAAACAAATCAGCATGACCATCATCTCTGCTGCAGTGACAGACTCTGCTGTGTACTACTGTGCTGTGAAGCCCACAGTGACAGGAAACACCAAGACTCTGTACAAAAACCTTTGGAGCAAAGACAACACAATACTCCACAACATCCAGTAGAGGGCGACATCATCAAGTAGGAGGTGCACTACTTCCTGACTGTGTTCAACCACTGTGTCAGTAATAAGTGGTGCTGTGAAGAGAACAAGTGTCAGAGTGAATGTTGAACATCAGCTAGTTTCTCCTGTTGATTTCAACCTTGTTGTAGAGATGGAACATTGGCTGTGGATTATTCTTGCTGCTCTTTTCTTTGGTAAGATAGAAAGCACAACATGTTTCCTCTTCAAACACGTCAACATGTTACTGAGCTCTACACTCACAGCTTTTAATGTTCATTCTACACAAAGTCAGAGCTCATCATTTCTGCAGACATTTGTTAAACCTACTGATTGTTGTGCTTTAATCAATCATCTTTATTGATCCATCTCTTCCTCTGCATGTTCTGTTCTTCCCCAGAGTGTAAAGGAGAAGACAGAGTGATGCAGCCAACAGCTGCTGTCACTGCTGCTCAAGGAGACACAGTTACACTCAACTGTTCATTTGAGACCAGTGCCACAACTTACTATTTATTCTGGTACAAACAAGATGTGAATGACTTCCCCAGATATGTATTGCAACGTGGCTCATATGGAAAAACTAATGCTCCAGAGTTCCAGGAAGAGAGATTTGATGCTTCAATCATCGATAAATCAGTTCCTCTGCAGATCCAGGAGCTTCAGGTGACAGACTCTGCTGTGTACTACTGTGCTCTGCAGCCCACAGTGACAGGAAACACCAAGACTCTGTACAAAAACCTTTGGAGCAAAGACAACACAATACTCCACAACATCTACTAGAGGGAGTCACACTCTATGGCCACTCCACAGCTCCATACATTACTGACTGATCACACAATGTGACTTTACACCACAACATTGTTGGTAGCACAGAGTCAGAGATTCAGGGAGGAGCTGAGCTGTTACTGAACTATAGAAGAGAGAGGAACTTCCATATTCAGCAGAGTTCAATACACAAACCATCACCTTCACCTTTATTCAACATGCTCACACTGAACAGTCTGGTTTCTCTGATTGTTGTCATTTTAACAGGTAGGTTAGATTATGAATGGTTCAATCGTTTTTAAGATCAATTTTTTCATTGAATCTGGTTCACCATCATTTCTCTCTTCCTTTAGGAATCAGCTGTCAAAAGTTGAGTCCAGTCCAGACTGAAGTCTTCAGACCAGAAGGCAGCACCGTTACTCTGTCCTACAACTATTCACAGAAAGCAACTGGAAGTGATTATTTCTTCTGGTATCGACAATATCCAGGAAAACCACCAGAGTTCCTCATCTTTCATTTGGGAACTAAAAATAAAAATGAGTCTGGACTGTCAGTTAAAGTGAGTGGTGATAAAACCAGGTTGGATCTGCAGATCTCCTCTGCTGCAGTGACAGACTCTGCTGTGTACTACTGTGCTCTGAGGCCCACAGTGACAGGAAACACCAAGACTCTGTACAAAAACCTTGGGAGCAAAGACAACACAATACTCCACAACATCCACTAGAGGGAGTCACACACTGTTGAAACAATGACTTATCAGAGACTGTGTCTGTGGACTGATGACAACAACATCACAGAAACATCAAAGACTGTTACCTGGCCCCGCCCACTTCAGTCCCCCTCAGCCAATGAGATCATGAGTGAGTCCAGAGCAGAAATGTTGGAGGAAGTAAAAGCACAATCAGCTTGATGTTGAGGAGAAGGGCTGTGCAGCAGAGAGGCTGTTTAGTTTGTTCATTCTACTGCAGTGGAACAACATTGTTCATCTGCTGTCTGTTTGGCTTCAACTCCTCCAAAGACATGTTGCTTTACCTCTTTTTGCTTTTATCTCACTTCATAGGTGAGTTGGACAACAAATCAGTGTCTCAGTCAAGCTGCTCCATCAACTACATGTTTGACCTCCATTTGATTCTTTCACACTTGAAACTGCACAATAATCTGTCTTTGTCATCAAGTCCAGTACAATCTAGTTATGATGTGAGCTACAGTTGAGCTGTTTGTGTCCACAGAGTAACACTGGACACTGACATTTTCCACTGTCTTCTCCTCTCAGCCTCATGGACAATGTTAGTCTAACGGCTTCATCTTCTCTACTTTTTACAGGACTGATAGCTGGAGACTCAATCTCTCCTGAAAGACGTGAAGTCAGAGAAACAGAAGGACAACCTGTCACACTCTCATGTCAGTATGAGACAAGTTATGATAATGTCTGGCTTTACTGGTACAGACATGATTCTGACCTTCAGGCTCCTCAGTTTATCCTCCGGAAAGGAGCAAAGGGGTTCACATCTGAATACAATCCAAACCAGAGTCAATATCAGTCCAAAACAACAGACACATCAACTAAACTGACCATCAACAAGCTAACCCTGGCAGACTCAGCTCTCTACTACTGTGCTCTAGAAACACAGTGATACAAAGTGTAGAAGAGGCTGTACAAAAACCTGAACACAGATATCTGACTCCTCTTCAAAGAGGAGGGAAGTGGTATTCAAACCACAGCTTCATATCAGATGGATTCTGCTCATTCCTGTTGTATCAGAGTCACTGTGGTTACAGCTGCTAATCAAACACTGTGGGAGGATTCACAACAACACAGAACAGCATCGTCAGCATAAATATAGAGATTTCATTATTGATATGGATAACGAACAGAACGGGGCCCAGTATTGAACCTTGTGGAACCCGATTTGTTAATCAGAGAAATAATGATGGCTTCCTGGGGTCACACACCGCTGCCTGTGAGATAAATCATCTTATTGACCTGTGTTGTCTACACGTGAACACCTGAATCAAATCCACTCACTAATGCTGCCTTTACACTGACTCACCATCTACTTGAACTAAATCAAATAACATTTCCTTCAGTCCTCACTGTTCTGGTTCTGGAGAGAAGAATTAAGAGAAGATGTAAGATCAATGGGTTAAACAGTAAGAAATGATGAAAAACCAAGATCATCAGAATAACAGAGGCTGATCATTTAGGTGTTAAAGCTGTAACAGACATTGAGGTGTGGTTTTGGTTCCTAGTGTTCAGTGATATGAGAGGAGGAACAGGTTGAGGAGGAGCAACTCTGTCAAAGAGCAGAACAGAAAACAACTCCCACTGTCACACACATTCAATATCTAAACCACACATAACACACACACTGTCTGGAAGATGCTCTCACTGCATCAGTGTGGAATGTTTCCTCTGGTTCTCATCATACTCACAGGTAGGTTCAAGCAGGAAGAAGAAATGACTTTAGAGGATCTGTTTGATAGAAACCACTGGAACAGCCAATCAGAGTTTAACATGGTCTTTAACAACATTTATCTGTTTCTTTAGGAGTCAGCTGTGAAGACCTGAGTCCAGTCCAGACTGAAGACTTCAGCTCACAAGGCGCCACTGTTACTCTGTCCTACAGCTATGCAAAGAAAGCAGCTAGTGATGAGTTTTACTGGTATCGACAATATCCAGGAAAACCACCAGAGTTCCTCATGTCTCACATGGGATCAGGAACAGAGATTAAAAATCCAAGCCCTGGACTGAAGTTTAATGTGGAAGAAAAACAAATCAGCATGACCATCATCTCTGCTGCAGTGACAGACTCTGCTGTGTACTACTGTGCTGTGAAGCCCACAGTGACAGGAAACACCAAGACTCTGTACAAAAACCTTTGGAGCAAAGACAACACAATACTCCACAACATCCAGTAGAGGGCGACATCATCAAGTAGGAGGTGCACTACTTCCTGACTGTGTTCAACCACTGTGTCAGTAATAAGTGGTGCTGTGAAGAGAACAAGTGTCAGAGTGAATGTTGAACATCAGCTAGTTTCTCCTGTTGATTTCAACCTTGTTGTAGAGATGGAACATTGGCTGTGGATTATTCTTGCTGCTCTTTTCTTTGGTAAGATAGAAAGCACAACATGTTTCCTCTTCAAACACGTCAACATGTTACTGAGCTCTACACTCACAGCTTTTAATGTTCATTCTACACAAAGTCAGAGCTCATCATTTCTGATGACATTTGTTAAACCTACTGATTGTTGTGCTTTAATCAATCATCTTTATTGATCCATCTCTTCCTCTGCATGTTCTGTTCTTCCCCAGAGTGTAAAGGAGAAGACAGAGTGATGCAGCCAACAGCTGCTGTCACTGCTGCTCAAGGAGACACAGTTACACTCAATTGTTCATTTGAGACCAGTATTTACTCAAATGCTTATTTTTTCTGGTACAAACAAGAAGACAATGACTTTCCAAAGTTGGTGATGCAGATTTCCTCAACAGAGAAAGTTAAACAAAAGTCAGAAGGAAGATTTCAGATTGAAATCATCAACACATCAGTTCCTCTGCAGATCCAGGAGCTTCAGGTGTCTGACTCTGCTGTGTACTACTGTGCTCTGAGGCCCACAGTGACAGGAAACACCAAGACTCTGTACAAAAACCTTTGGAGCAAAGACAACACAATACTCCACAACATCCACTAGAGGGAGTCACACACTGTTGAAACAATGACTTGTCAGAGACTGTGTCTGTGGACTGATGACAACAACATCACAGAAACATCAAAGACTGCTACCTGGCCCCGCCCACTTCAGTCCCCCTCAGCCAATGAGATCATGAGTGAGTCCAGAGCAGAAATGTTGGAGGAAGTAAAAGCACAATCAGCTTGATGTTGAGGAGAAGGGCTGTGCAGCAGAGAGGCTGTTTAGTTTGTTCATTCTACTGCAGTGGAACAACATTGTTCATCTGCTGTCTGTTTGGCTTCAACTCCTCCAAAGACATGTTGCTTTACCTCTTTTTGCTTTTATCTCACTTCATAGGTGAGTTGGACAACAAATCAGTGTATCAGTCAAGCTGCTCCATCAACTACATGTTTGACCTCCATTTGATTCATTCACACTTGAAACTGCACAATAATCTGTCTTTGTCATCAAGTCCTGTAGTCTAACGGCTTCATCTTCTCTACTTTTTACAGGACTGATAGCTGGAGACTCAATCTCTCCTGTGAGTCGTGAAGTCAGTGGAAAAGAAGGACAATCTGTCTTACTCTCATGTCAGTATGAGACAACAGCAGGTGTTGCTGACCTTTACTGGTACAGACATGATTCTGACCTTCAAGCTCCTCAGTTTATCCTCCGGAAAAGAGGAAAGGGAGGCACATATGAATATATTCCTGATGATCGATATCAGTCCAAAACAAAAGACACATCAACTGAACTGACCATCAACAAGCTAACCCTGGCAGACTCAGCTCTCTACTACTGTGCTCTAGAAACACAGTGATACAAAGTGTAGAAGAGGCTGTACAAAAACCTGAACACAGATATCTGACTCCTCTTCAAAGAGGAGGGAAGTGGTATTCAAACCACAGCTTCATATCAGATGGATTCTGCTCATTCCTGTTGTATCAGAGTCACTGTGGTTACAGCTGCTACTCAAACACTGTGGGAGGATTCACAACAACAGAGAACAGCATCGTCTGCATAAAGATGGAGATTTCATTATTGATGTGGGCAACGAACTGAAAAGGGCCCAGTATTGAACCTTGTGGAACCCCATTTGTTAATCAGATAAATATAGAACAATAGTTTTCTATGTTCACACACTGATGCCTGTGAGATAGATCATCTTATTGACCTGTGTTGTCTAGACATGAACACCTGAATCAAATCCAGTCACTAATGTTGACTTTACACTGATTCTGGGTCTGCACCATCTTCTTCTTTTCAGCCTCTGTGTTCATCTAAGGAAGGTGGTCTGACGGTGGACCGTATAAGATTCACTTTACCACACACTGCTGTTATGCATGGGTAAAACATAAACAAGGCAAAGATCCACCTCTACGCAGATGACACTGTTATCTATGTGTGGCAAGGTGAAGAGGGCCCGGGCGGGGATTGAACCAACTCCTCCCGGGTAAGAGTCCTGCGCGCTTGCCAGTCACCCAAAGGGACATCCCCTTGGCCAAGTGGCCAGGGCGCATGATCACTTGGAGGCATAGTGACAGGACCCTCAACTGTCACATATGCAATACCCCCTCTGTCTCTCAAGCTATGAGTGAGCTCCAGACTGCTTTTGAACAGTTTCAAACATCACTGACTGAGTTAATGTTGGTCCTTCATGCAAAAAAAACAAAACAATTTATGACCTTCACTAGAGCTCGTTCAACCAACATCACTCAAAATACATACAAGGGGAGGAGAAACTATTGAAAAAGTATCATCATATAATTATCTTGGCATCTGGGTGGATGATAAACTGTCATACTCTGTACATGTGTCTCATTTGTTGAAAAAACTGAGGGTTCTGTTGGGATTTTATTATCGAAACAAACACTGTTTTAATGCCATAGGTGGTGCATTATGAATAAAGTTGATTTGATTTGATTTAAGACTGTGTACAAACACCTCTGGAGCAAAGACAACACAATACTCCACAACATCCACTAGAGGGAGTCACACTCTATGGCCACTCCACAGCTCCATACATTACTGACTGATCACACAATGTGACTTTACACCACAACATTGTTGGTAGCACAGAGTCAGAGATTCAGGGAGGAGCTGAGCTGTTACTGAACTATAGAAGAGAGAGGAACTTCCATAGTTCAATACACAAACCATCACCTTCACCTTTATTCAACATGCTCACACTGGACTACTGTGCACTGTCTCTACTGTTTGTCTCTACTCTAACAGGTATGTGATATCACACAGGAAAATGAAAAGAAAATATATGTGATGAAACACGGAAATCATGTTATAATAGAGTTCTCTCTTCCTTTAGGAGTCAGCTGTGAAGAACTGAGTCCAGTCCAGACTGAAGTCTTCAGTTCAGAAGGCAGCACTGTTACTCTGTCCTACAACTTCTTGAAAAAGGGGGCTAATATTTATAACTTCTTCTGGTATCAACAATTTCCAGGAAAACCACCAGAGTTCCTGATCTCTCATCAGGAGTCAGGGGAACTAGTATCATATCCTGTCCCTAGACTGTCAGTTAAAGTGAGTGGTGATAAAACCAGGATGGATCTGGAGATCTCCTCTGCTGCAGTGACAGACTCTGCTGTGTACTACTGTGCTCTGCAGCCCACAGTGACAGGAAACATCAAGACTCTGTACAAAAACCTTTGGAGCAAAGACAACACAATACTCCACAACATCCACTAGAGGGAGTCACACACTGTTGAACCTCAGTGGTTCCTGATGATCCAGTCTCCACTCCTTTCAGTCATGAGACACAGTTGTGATGAGGAGCTTTAGAAATGAAGACAACTCCACATATGAGTCTCCTCCTACTGCCTGCAGAGCTGCTGCTTGGCACACAACTGTTTGATTCCAGCTGTGAACATCAGACCAAACACAACTCACAAAACCACTCAGCACTTGTTCAAAGTGAACATCCAGTGACAACATCTCAGCTCTGTGAACATGGACAGACTCACTGTGATTCTCTTCTTCTCAGCTCTCGTAGGTACGTATGTTTTAGACAAGAAAACCTCAAACACAGGGACATTTCCAAAGCTTTACACAACCAGGTTAGATATTCCTTTGAGCTAAAGCTCAGTTGAACATTTCAATGATCCACATGTAGAGAAGAGTCATGACTTCATCACTAATAACTGCTGACTCTAGCAACAGCATCATTTGTTTCCACAGAAAATGTCTGATGTTTCTCAAATGATGGATATGTGACCTTGGAACAGAACTCTGAATATAACATGTTGTTTCCCTCACTAGGTAACAGCTTGGAAGATGATATTACTGCCAGCAGAGCTCAAGTGTTTTCATCAGAGGGAAGTACTGTCACTCTGTCCTGTGACTACAAAGTTAAAGCCTACAATCTCCAGTGGTATCGACAGGATCCTGGATCAGCTCCTCAGTATCTTCTCCTGACCACTGATGCTAAAGATCCTTCAGTGTCCAGAGCAACATCTCTAGACCCTCGACTGACTGTTGAACTGAATGAAGACAGAAACCAGGTCCATCTGAAGATCTCCTCTGCTGCAGTGACAGACTCTGCTGTGTACTACTGTGCTCTGAGGCCCACAGTGACAGGAAACACCAAGACTCTATACAAAAACCTTTGGAGCAAAGACAACACAATACTCCACAACATCCACTAGAGGGAGTCACACACTGTTGAAACAATGACTTATCAGAGACTGTGTCTGTGGACTGATGACAACAACATCACAGAAACATCAAAGACTGTTACCTGACCCCGCCCACTTCAGTCCCCCTCAGCCAATGAGATCATGAGTGAGTCCAGAGCAGAAATGTTGGAGGAAGTAAAAGCACAATCAGCTTGATGTTGAGGAGAAGGGCTGTGCAGCAGAGAGGCTGTTTAGTTTGTTCATTCTACTGCAGTGGAACAACATTGTTCATCTGCTGTCTGTTTGGCTTCAACTCCTCCAAAGACATGTTGCTTTACCTCTTTTTGCTTTTATCTCACTTCATAGGTGAGTTGGACAACAAATCAGTGTCTCAGTCAAGTTGCTCCATCAACTACATGTTTGACCTCCATTTGATTCTTTCACACTTGAAACTGCACAATAATCTGTCTTTGTCATCAAGTCCTGTACAATCTAGTTATGATGTGAGCTACAGTTGAGCTGTTTGTGTCCACAGAGTAACACTGGACACTGACATTTTCCACTGTCTTCTCCTCTCAGCCTCATGGACAATGTTAGTCTAACGGCTTCATCTTCTCTACTTTTTACAGGACTGATAGCTGGAGACTCAATCTCTCCTGAAAGACGTGAAGTCAGAGAAACAGAAGGAAAACCTATCTCATTAACATGTCTATATGAGACATCTGACAGGGATATTTATCTTTACTGGTACAGACATGATTCTGAACTTCAGGCTCCTCAGTTTATCCTCTGGAAAGGAGCAAGATCATACAGTAGTTATAAATATATACCTGATGATCGATATCAGTCAGAAACAACAGAAACATCAACTAAACTAACCATCAACAATCTAACCCTGGCAGACTCAGCTCTCTACTACTGTGCTCTAGAAACACAGTGATACAAAGTGTAGAAGAGGCTGTACAAAAACCTGAACACAGATATCTGACAATTCTTCAAAGAGGAGGGAAGTGGTATTCAAACCACAGCTTCATATCAGATGGATTCTGCTCATTCCTGTTGTATCAGAGTCACTGTTGTTACACCTGCTAATCAAACACTTTGGAGGATTCACAACAACAGAGAACAGCATCGTCTGCATAAAGATGGAGGTTTCATTATTGATATGAACAAACAGAACAGGGCCCAGTATTGAACCTTGTGGAACTCCATTTGTTAAAGGAGTCATAACCTGGTTTTTTTACGTATCCAGCCCCCCTTGGATCGCTTTGGATCAATTCGTAAAACTTATTAGAAAAAAAAAAAAAATTTAATCAAACATTGAGCTTGTTCTGACCCTTTTTCCTACCGCGACTTTATCACGCGAGATTACGCGCGAGGTTTTGACTGGTCCGGATGTGCATTGTATGAGGCGCGTGTTGATTCGCCGCAGGAAGGACAGAGCCGGGGGGGGGGGGGCTTGCCTGCATGCAGACTCCAAAACATAAACAGCCCCCTGGTACCGCTTCGGCGATTTCACGTAGCGGACGGGCCGGGGTTGGGTGGTGAAAGAGGCAAGTAGCCTACGGTGAGGTCACCGTAGGAGCAGAATCAAAATCTCGTGCTTTAGGAAGGCACACCATTGTGTGCTATTCCTGTTCGGAAAAAGAGCCGAAGCGAAAAAACGGCGCCACTTTCAAACTCCAGCTTTTCAGGCAAGTTTCAACTGAGGTCAAACACCAATATGCATGTTTTAACAAGAGAAATTGCGATTTCCGGGTGATGACTCCTTTAAGAGAAATGTAGAACAATAGTTTTCCACGTTCACACACTGCTGCCTGTGAGGTAGATCATCTTATTGACCTGTGTTGTCTACACATGAACACCTGAATCAAATTCACTCACTAATGCTGCCTTTACACTGATTCTGGGTATGCACCATCTACCTGAACTAAATCAAACAACATTTTCTTCTTCTCAGTCTCTGTGTTCATCTATGGAATGTGTTCTGACATTAACAACCCAGTAAACAAGTCCATCACTTTCCACACTGTTCTGGTCCTGTAGAGAAACATGAGGAGAAGATGTAAAACCAACTGGTTGAACAGTAAGAAAGGATAAAAACAAAGATCATCAGAATAACAGATGCTGATCATTTAGGTGTTAAAGCTGTAAAAGACATTGAGGTGTGGTTTTGGTTTCTAGTGTTCAGTGATATGAGAGGAGGAACAGGTTGAGGAGGAGCAACTCTGTCAAAGAGCAGAATAGAAAACAACTCCCACTGTCACACACATCATTAGACCAGAAGAAACACTGTGCTGCCCTGGATGTTGGTTTTAAAAAGGCCTTTGATTGTGTTGACCATGAGTTGTAGCTCAAAAGACTCAAAGAGATTGAAAGAACTATTTTACAGACAGGACCCAATGTGTCACTTTATAGGCACACAAATCAGATCTCAGGACTATTTCTAAAGGGGTCCCTCAAGGCTAGGTTCTGGCTCCTAGTTCATTTGCTGTTTTTATAATGATATTGGGCAAAACATGAACGCAAAAATCCACCTCTATGCAGATGACACTGTTATCTATGCAACAGCCTCCCCTCTGTCTCTCAAGCTGAGTGAGCTCCAGACTGCTTTTGAAGAGTTTCAAACATCACTGACAGAGTTAAAGTTGGTCCTTAATGCAAAAAAAAAATGTAATTCATTACCTTCACTAGAGCTCGTTCAACCAACATCACTCAACTCTAAATACATACAAGGGGAGGAGAAACTATTGAAAACATATTATCATATAAATATCTTGGCATCTGGCTGGATGATAAACTGTCATACTCTGTACATGTGTCTCATTTGTTGAAAAAACTGAGGGTCCCAGTGTTTCCCACAGGTTTGCAAGGTGACTGTGGCGGCAGCCACAAATGACACAGCTTGCGCGTCCTCGGCGCCTTGGCTTTCACCGCTTGCTACGCTACCACCATCAGCGGTGGGCGGATGTCAGCCATTACTACCTGAGCAGCGAGTAGGGAAATAACGTCACTTTCTTACATTTTTAATATGTTTTCATGCGAGAAAGTGGCGGTTTACACTCCCAATCTGTTGTCAGTTTATCCACATATCGCCTGTAAGTAGATGCGCCGACATTTTTCGGAGGAATGTCGCGGCACACAAGAGCGACAGCAGCGGCTCGTCACAGATGCTGCAGCCGGGGAGCTGAGCTCATAGGCCGGGCAGGCTCTGTCTGTGCTCCTCCCTCTCTGTGCTGCTCTCTCTCTGTCCTCGCAGCGAAAACCAGCTGAGTAACTCACCACAGGTTTTATGTCGGCTGGTTGAATTATTATTCAGATAAATGCTGGTCTCGTTGATGAAATCTAACTTTGTGGCAGTTGTATTTATGTACGGTAGTTGAAAAGTGAAGCGCGTGTGTGTACTGAGAGAGAGAGAGAGCAGCGCAGCCTTGGGGCTCTGTACGTACAAAAATCACCATATTTACTTAAATAAATAAATAAATAGTTTTACAATGAGCCGATGGATTCATCCGTGGTCAGTTTATCCAAACAACGCATGTAAGGAAATTCGCCAACGTGTTTGGGGGAGTGCAGAGCCACTAGGGCAGTCGAGCAGCAGCAGCAGCAGCAGCAGCAGCAGCAGTTCATAGCGGCGGCGGTGGCAGCGGCCGGTGTGCAGTCCTGATGCCTAGGCGGTCAACCTTCGGCTGTCGCGGTAAATTGGGCACTGAACAATGAGCGCGGTGTGACGCGTTTACAGTTTATTAACAGCCAAGTGCGACGTGTGTATGTGTGTGTGTCACGAGAGAAACAGCATGTAGCATCAGCTGCACTGATGTGGAGAGTTAATGCGCGCTCCCGCTGCAGCTTGACTAATGGCAGCTGCAGTAACCCTGACGGCTGCTACGCCATTGTATCGCTAGTGAGTTTTATTTCTGAATCCTGCCTCATCATCCTTTAATGCTGTTGCCAAGAAAAAAAAAATTCTTGAACACCTTGGACTATGGGGACATTATTTACAGTCGTCCTCAAAATTATTCATACCCATGGCAAATACAGCGAATTTCTTAATTTTGTCAGTCACAGATTAGTATTTGAACTCAGGTTTGACGTGAATAGGACATGAGGGAAAGTCCGGAACCATGACCAGGTTAACCATTACATTGTACATCATACATCATTGTTAAAGGTGTTTATAGAAAGTTGAACAAAAACCACCATGTCCAAAATGATTCATAACCCAGTGATACCACGACAAAAGGCCATAGGATGTTTGAACAAACCATTCTCTTTAAGGGTCTAAAGTGATTACAATTATTTTCAATGTTTCTGGGAGTTTTTTGACCAGTTTTCTGACTATAAAACTTGATTGCTTGGGATATTTCAGTCATTTTCATGTCAACGCAAGACTTGCTATGACAAAGACCAGAGAGCTCAGTGAGCACAGAAACTGATACAAGAAGGTGCCAGTGTCGATGGTGCAAAGTATCATCAAGAAGCACCAAAATTTCAAGAAGTACCAGCGATTTAACACAGCAGCCATAGGTGGTGCCATATGAATAAAGTTGATTTGATTTGATTGAATACTCAGTACAAAAACCTTTGGAGCAAAGACAACACAATACTCCACAACATCCACTAGAGGGAGTCACACTCTATGGCCACTCCACAGCTAACACAACTCACAAAACCACTCAGCACTTGATAAAAGTGAACATCCAGTGACAACATCTCAGCTCTGTGAACATGGACAGACTCACTGTGATTCTCTTCTTCTCAGCTCTCGTAGGTATGTATGTTTTAGACAAGAAAACCTCAAACACAGGGATATTTCCAAAGCTTTACACAACCAGGTTAGATATTCCTTTGAGCTAAAGCTCAGTTCAACATTTCAATGATCCACATGTAGAGAAGAAAGAGTCATGACTTCATCACTAATAACTGCTGACTCTATCAACAGCATCATTTGTTTCCACAGAAAATGTCTGATGTTTCTCAAATGATGGATATGTGACCTTGGAACAGAACTCTGAATATAACATGTTGTTTCCCTCACTAGGTAACAGCTTGGAAGATGATATTACTGCCAGCAGAGCTCAAGTGTTTTCATCAGAGGGAAGCACTGTTACTCTGTCCTGTGACTACAAAGTTAAAGCCAACAATCTCCAGTGGTATCGACAGGATCCTGGATCAGCTCCTCAGTATCTTCTCCTGATCACTGATACTCAAAATCCTTCAGTGTCGGGAGCAACATCTCTAGACCCTCGACTGACTGTTGAACTGAATGAAAACAGAAACCAGGTCCATCTGAAGATCCAGAAGCTTCAAGTGTCTGACTCTGCTGTGTACTACTGTGCTCTGCAGCCCACAGTGACAGGAAACACCAAGACTCTGTACAAAAACCTCTGGAGCAAAGACAACACAATACTCCACAACATCCACTAGAGGGAGTCACACTCTATGGCCACTCCACAGCTCCATACATTACTGACTGATCACACAATGTGACTTTACACCACAACATTGTTGGTAGCACAGAGTCAGAGATTCAGGGAGGAGCTGAGCTGTTACTGAACTATAGAAGAGAGAGGAACTTCCATATTCAGCAGAGTTCAATACACAAACCATCACCTTCACCTTTATTCAACATGCTCACACTGGACTACTGTGCACTGTCTCTACTGTTTGTCTTTACTCTAACAGGTATGTGACACCAGGGAAAGGAAAAGAAAATATATGTAATTAAACACTGACATCATGTTATAACAGAGTTCTCTCTTCCTTTAGGAGTCAGTTGTGAAGAACTGAGTCCAGTCCAGACTGAAGTCTTCAGTTCAGAAGGCAGCACTGTTACTCTGTCCTACAACTACCCCAAACTGTCATCAAATAATTATTTTTTCTGGTATCGACAATATCCAGGAAAACCACCAGAGTTCCTCATCTCCCACCAGCGCACAATGCATGCCGGTTAGATTCGTGTCCGACTTGCTCCCGACTTGCTCTGACGTCATGCACGCGCCGGTAACGATAACCTCACGAGATCAAGGCGGCCGCAGTTTTTAGAGCCAGGCGCCGCAGTTGCTCTCCACCGCCTGCAACCGCCTGCAAGCCTCCGGGCATGACAGGAAACGCACCGGATCATGAGCTGATTGGCTCTTAGTTAGGACTGCAAGCACTACTATAATGCTAGATTATATGAATCTCATGTTGTACTGCTAGAAGATATTCACACAGAGTCAAACTTCTGTTCTGAGAACTATATTGGTCATTTATTGGACACTTGCAGTACAGCATAATAAATATATATTTTGGTGACTTCCTGTTTGTATTGACGGCGGCTGGAAACCGTCCGACTTGACTGCAACTTTCTGTCACCACCCCCTGGTGCTGCCGCCTGCTCTCGCCAACCTTCCAGGCGAGGCGCAGTTCATCTTGAACGCACCTAACAACATCACAGGAACATCAAAGACTGTTACTTAGCCCCGCCCACTTCAGTCCCCCTCAGCCAATGAGATCATGAGTGAGTCCAAAGCAGAAATGTTGGAGGAAGTAAAAGCACAATCAGCTTGATGTTGAGGAGAAGGGCTGTGCAGCAGAGAGGCTGTTTAGTTTGTTCATTCTACTGCAGTGGAACAACATTGTTCATCTGCTGTCTGTTTGGCTTCAACTCCTCCAAAGACATGTTGCTTTACCTCTTTTTGCTTTTATCTCACTTCATAGGTGAGTTGGACAACAAATCAGTGTCTCAATCAAGCTGCTCCATCAACTACATGTTTTTCCACAACCAGCAGTTTGTAAGAAGTTAGATTTCTCCTGTTGAAACTAACATGAACTATGTTTATTTTGCAGCCATGGGCTCCATGAACAGTATAAAGCCAAAAAGTACTGAAGAAGTTAGAGGGCAGAAACATCAGCCTGACCTGTAAATATGATGGCAGTATCAACAATATCCAGTGGTACCGACAATACCAGAGATCCAGACCAGAGTTCCTGCTCTACATCACAGAGGGAGGATTGATCCATCCAACTCTGACTAAGTTATCAGCTCACATCAACAAGACAGAGAAACAAGTAGATCTGAAGATAATCTCTGCTACAGTGTCAGACTCTGCTGTGTACTACTGTGCTCTGCAGCCCACAGTGACAGGAAACACCAAGACTCTGTACAAAAACCTTTGGAGCAAAGACAACACAATACTCCACAACATCCACTAGAGGGCGACATCATCAAGTAGGAGGTGCACTACTTCCTGACTGTGTTCAACCACTGTGTCAGTAATAAGTGGTGCTGTGAAGAGAACAAGTGTCAGAGTGAATGTTGAACATCAGCTAGTTTCTCCTGTTGATTTCAACCTTGTTGTAGAGATGGAACATTGGCTGTGGATTATTCTTGCTGCTCTTTTCTTTGGTAAGATAGAAAGCACAACACATTTCCTCTTCAAACACGTCAACATGTTACTGAGCTCTACACTCACAGCTTTTAATGTTCATTCTACACAAAGTCAGAGCTCATCATTTCTGATGACATTTGTTAAACCTACTGATTGTTGTGCTTTAATCAATCATCTTTATTGATCCATCTCTTCCTCTGCATGTTCTGTTCTTCCCCAGAGTGTAAAGGAGAAGACAGAGTGATGCAGCCAACAGCTGCTGTCACTGCTGCTCAAGGAGACACAGTTACACTCAACTGTTCATTTGAGACCAGTTTTTACTCAAATGCTTATTTATTCTGGTACAAACAAGAAGACAATGACTTTCCAAAGTTGTTGATACAGATTTACTCAACAGATAAAGTTAAACAAAAGTCAGAAGGAAGATTTCACATTGAAATTGTGAACACATCAGTTCCTCTGCGGATCCAGGAGCTTCAGGTGTCTGACTCTGCTGTGTACTACTGTGCTCTGCAGCCCACAGTGACAGGAAACACCAAGACTCTGTACAAAAACCTTTGGAGCAAAGACAACACAATACTCCACAACATCCACTAGAGGGAGTCACACACTGTTGAAACAATGACTTACTGAAACTTACTGAGCTGGGAAAATATTATCATTTACAGGAATCTATGTCAGGTATATAAGATCTTACAGGGGTCAGCACCTCCCCCCTAGCCAGTTTTATAAAGTTTAAGTCATCTGCCGTCAGATCTACTCGAGGTGCGTCTAGAAAGGACTGCATAATCCCATTTAGGAGAACCTCCTTTAGTCATGCTGTATTTTCTTTTAAGGCGTCACCAGTGGAATCTAGTACCCCAATCGATCAGAGAATCGTCGTCATTCCAGTCATTTAAAGTTAATGCAAAGAACTGGCTTATTGACAACCAAAAGTGTGAGCACTGACGATGTTGTGCTTTGAGTGTCTGAGTGTTTACATGTGGTCCGTGATCAAGTATTCGGTCGTGTTTTCTCCCGTAGATAGTAACCAGATAGTTACTAAAAAAGATAGGCATTGAGTATTTTCACTTATATTGTTTTTTCTATTTTCTTTTCCTTATATACAACTTACTGTACTACTCTGTCTTGTATATACCAACAGGTAGTAATCAGATAGTTACTATAGGCGTAGCGTTGTCATTGACATTGAGTGCCCTGTCCTGTGTTTCCCTGTATGGAGTACAGACATTGAGTAATCTGTCTTATATGTACTCATATGTGGTGACAGGAGAGTCACAACGCATGTAGTTTAGGTAGGGTATAATACTTTCTATGAGAGTTGTGTAATGTTGTATAATGTATTAATGAGAGCTGTGTATGTTCTCCCCTTGTGTGTTTTTGACAAATGTATATTTTTATTAATGGACTTGTGATGTCTGATGAATGTATACCTATTTATTAATGTGCTGCTGTTGTCTAAATTACGCTGCTCTTCTTTTATTAAGGTTGCCTTTTATCATCTGGCAGAGGGACTACCGGTGAAAATTAGCTCTGCTGGCTAACCCGGGTGCATTTACACTGTATGATGTTTTATTAATGTACACTGTCCCTTTCTTAAATAAATAAACTAAACTAAACTATAAACTATAAACATTAAAGACTGTTACCTGGCCCCGCCCACTTCAGTCCCCCTCAGCCAATGAGATCATGAGTGAGTCCAGAGCAGAAATGTTGGAGGAAGTAAAAGCACAATCAGCTTGATGTTGAGGAGAAGGGCTGTGCAGCAGAGAGGCTGTTTAGTTTGTTCATTCTACTGCAGTGGAACAACATTGTTCATCTGCTGTCTGTTTGGCTTCAACTCCTCCAAAGACATGTTGCTTTACCTCTTTTTGCTTTTATCTCACTTCATAGGTGAGTTGGACAACAAATCAGTGTCTCAGTCAAGCTGCTCCATCAACTACATGTTTGACCTCCATTTGATTCTTTCAACCTTGAAACTGCACAATAATCTGTCTTTGTCATCAAGTCCTGTACAATCTAGTTATGATGTGAGCTACAGTTGAGCTGTTTGTGTCCACAGAGTAACACTGGACACTGACATTTTCCACTGTCTTCTCCTCTCAGCCTCATGGACAATGTTAGTCTAACGGCTTCATCTTCTCTACTTTTTACAGGACTGATAGCTGGAGACTCAATCTCTCCTGAAAGACGTGAAGTCAGTGGAACAGAAGGAACACCTGTCTCACTCTCATGTCAATATGAAAGTAGTGGTGCATATCGCCTCTACTGGTACAGACATGATTCTGACCTTCAGGCTCCTCAGTTTATCCTCTGGAAAAAACCAAAGGAGAGCACTGAAGAATATAATCCAAATCCGACTCGTTATCAGTCTGAAACACCAGGCACCACAACTAAACTGACCATCAACAAGCTAACCCTGGCAGACTCAGCTCTCTACTACTGTGCTCTAGAAACACAGTGATACAAAGTGTAGAAGAGGCTGTACAAAAACCTGAACACAGATATCTGACTCCTCTTCAAAGAGGAGGGAAGTGGTATTCAAACCACAGCTTCATATCAGATGGATTCTGCTCATTCCTGTTGTATCAGAGTCACTGTGGTTACAGCTGCTAATCAAACACTGTGGGAGGATTCACAGGAGCAGCTCATCCACATCAGTCACAAACCAACTGGATCAGGATTCACACTAAAGACTCCATGAAGCAGCTGGAAAACAGGAAGCGGGTCAGCGGGAGTTTCCAGTGACCACCATATACAACAAGTCAGAGGAGGAAGGAGAGCACAACAGTCCCACAGTGTGTTGAGTGTAACGCTGTCAGTAGAGGGAATAAGGGCGCACTCACACTAGGGCCGTTGTTCCGTACCGTGCTGAAGCCCGAATGCCCCCCCTCCCCTGTCCCCCGCTGGCCTGCACTCACACTACCTCGAACCCAAGCGTGCTGAAGCCCGGTTGCCTCCGACACAGACGTCATCACGTTGATATATCAACACGGCGGATGCGCTCTGACTGCAGAGAGAACGCCGCTATTCATTGTTTGACCGGTTGTCATGGTAATATCTTGAAGTTTAATCAAAGCGCCGTCAACTAGCGATGTTTACGGCGCGACGTAATCGTTAATTGACTGTTGTTTACACGCGGCTGCAGACACGTGGTGGAGAACGAGCCCGCAGCGCATTACGTGTGCGCATTCTGGCCAAGTGTACCGTGCCCAAGCACACCTCTCCCAACCGTGCCGGGCCGAGGAAGTGTGCCGTGCTCAGGCCCGGAACACTTGCACTCACACTAGCAATAGAATCCGGACTTTAGGGAGCAAACGGGCTTGGGCACGGTACGATTGCCTAGTGTGAGTGCACCCTAAGACAGGGCTGTGAATGAGGCCGTCACTGTGATCAGGCTCCTCCTTCTAATCCACCACCTTAGTGTTGATGAAGACTCAACAGACAGAGCACAGCTGCTTCATCCTGGCTGTAGCTCACAGTGACTCAACACTGCAGACATGACGCCTCTGTTCATCTCAGTGCTGCTGGCTGCTGTGTGCCTTGGTATGAACACCACTGTTTCTGTGCTACCACTCCAACACTGACATGATTCTCTAACAGCTCACTGACACTGTCTGTTGGTGTTTTACAGAATCCAGAGCACAGAAAGACAACGTGCTGCAGCCACAAGGAGACGTGACTGCTGCAGAAGGAGAAGCAGTAACACTTGACTGTCAATATAACAGCAGTTCAACAGGTCCAAATCTCTACTGGTACAAACAGGATGGAAACCAGAACCCAGTCATGATCCTGAGCCGAGTTAGACTGGATGAAGGAAACACAGCAGACGACTTCAGAGAGAGGTTTTCATCAACTCTGAATTCCAACTCAAGATCAGTTCCTCTGAAGATCCAGAAGCTTCAGGTGTCTGACTCTGCTGTGTACTACTGTGCTCTGCAGCCCACAGTGACAGGAAACACCAAGACTCTGTACAAAAACCTTTGGAGCAAAGACAACACAATACTCCACAACATCCACTAGAGGGAGTCACACTCTATGGCCACTCCACAGCTCCATACATTACTGACTGATCACACAATGTGACTTTACACCACAACATTGTTGGTAGCACAGAGTCAGAGATTCAGGGAGGAGCTGAGCTGTTACTGAACTATAGAAGAGAGAGGAACTGCCATATTCAGCAGAGTTCAATACACAAACCATCACCTTCACCTTTATTCAACATGCTCACACTGAACAGTCTGGTTTCTCTGCTTATTGTCATTTTAACAGGTATGTTTGACTATGCATGGCTCTATCATTTATAAGACTAAAATGTTTTTATTGAACCTGGTTCACCATCATTTCTCTCTTCTTCTAGGAGTCAGCTGTGAAAAACTGAGTCCAGTCCAGACTGAATTTTTCAGTTTAGAAGGCAGCACGGTTACTCTGTCCTACAACTATGGAAAGGAAGCAACTGGAAGTGATTATTTCTTCTGTTATCGACAATATCCAGGAAAACCACCAGAGTTCCTCATCTACATCTCAGGACTGAACATTAAAAGAGAAGCAGATTCTGTGAAATTAGACCCAAGATACATGACTCAACTGTCTGATGAAAAGGATGGAGTCCATCTGCAGATCTCCTCTGCTGCAGTGACAGACTCTGCTGTGTACTACTGTGCTCTGCAGCCCACAGTGACAGGAAACACCAAGACTCTGTACAAAAACCTTTGGAGCAAAGACAACACAATACTCCACAACATCCACTAGAGGGAGTCACACACTGTTGAACCTCAGTGGTTCCTGATGATCCAGTCTCCACTCCTTTCAGTCATGAGACCCAGTTGTGATGAGGAGCTTTAGAAATGAAGACAACTCCACATATGAGTCTCCTCCTACTGCCTGCAGAGCTGCTGCTTGGCACACAACTGTTTGATTCCAGCTGTGAACATCAGACCAAACACAACTCACAAAACCACTCAGCACTTGTTCAAAGTGAACATCCAGTGACAACATCTCAGCTCTGTGAACATGGACAGACTCACTGTGATTCTCTTCTTCTCAGCTCTCGTAGGTACGTATGTTTTAGACAAGAAAACCTCAAACACAGGGACATTTCCAAAGCTTTACACAACCAGGTTAGATATTCATTTCAGCTAAAGCTCAGTTGAACATTTCAATGATCCACATGTAGAGAAGAAAGAGTCATGACTTCATCACTAATAACTGCTGACTCTATCAACAGCATCATTTGTTTCCACAGAAAATGTCTGATGTTTCTCAAATGATGGATATGTGACCTTGGAACAGAACTCTGAATATAACATGTTGTTTCCCTCACTAGGTAACAGCTTGGAAGATGATATTACTGCCAGCAGAGCTCAAGTGTTTTCATCAGAGGGAAGCACTGTTACTCTGTCCTGTGACTACAAAGTTAAAGCCTACAATCTCCAATGGTATCGACAGGATCCTGGATCAGCTCCTCAGTATCTTCTCCTGACCACTGATGCTAAAAATCCTTCAGTGTCCAGAGCAAAATCTCTAGACCCTCGACTGACTGTTGAACTGAATGAAAACAGAAACCAAGTCCATCTGAAGATCATCTCTGCTGCAGTGACAGACTCTGCTGTGTACTACTGTGCTGTGAGGCCCACAGTGACAGGAAACACCAAGACTCTGTACAAAAACCTTTGGAGCAAAGACAACACAATACTCCACAACATCCACTAGAGGGCGACATCATCAAGTAGGAGGTGCACTACTTCCTGACTGTGTTCAACCACTGTGTCAGTAATAAGTGGTGCTGTGAAGAGAACAAGTGTCAGAGTGAATGTTGAACATCAGCTAGTTTCTCCTGTTGATTTCAACCTTGTTGTAGAGATGGAACATTGGCTGTGGATTATTCTTGCTGCTCTTTTCTTTGGTAAGATAGAAAGCACAACATGTTTCCTCTTCAAACACGTCAACATGTTACTGAGCTCTACACTCACAGCTTTTAATGTTCATTCTACACAAAGTCAGAGCTCATCATTTCTGATGACATTTGTTAAACCTACTGGTTGTTGTGCTTTAATCAATCATCTTTATTGATCCATCTCTTCCTCTGCATGTTCTGTTCTTCCCCAGAGTGTAAAGGAGAAGACAAAGTGATGCAGCCAACAGCTGCTGTCACTGCTGCTCAAGGAGACACAGTTACACTCGACTGTTCATTTGAGACGACTTCCACAACTTACTCTTTATTCTGGTACAAACAAGACATGAAGTACTTCCCCAGATATGTATTGAGACGTGGCTCATATGGAAACAACAATGCTCCAGAGTTCCAGGAAGAGAAATTTGATGCTTCAGTCATCAACAAGACATCAGTTCCTCTGAAGATCCAGGAGCTTCAGGTGTCTGACTCTGCTGTGTACTACTGTGCTCTGCAGCCCACAGTGACAGGAAACACCAAGACTCTGTACAAAAACCTTTGGAGCAAAGACAACACAATACTCCACAACATCCACTAGAGGGAGTCACACTCTATGGCCACTCCACAGCTCCATACATTACTGACTGATCACACAATGTGACTTTACACCACAACATTGTTGGTAGCACAGAGTCAGAGATTCAGGGAGGAGCTGAGCTGTTACTGAACTATAGAAGAGAGAGGAACTTCCATATTCAGCAGAGTTCAATACACAAACCATCACCTTCACCTTCATTCAACATGCTCACACTGAACAGTCTGGTTTCTCTGTTTGTTGTCATTTTAACAGGTAGGTTAGATTATGCATTGTTCAGTTATTTTACAAACTAAATTGCTCATCAAATCTGTTTCACCATTATTTCTCTCTTCCTTTAGGAGTCAACTGTGAAGAACTGAGTCCAGTCCAGACTGAAGTCTTCAGTTCAGAAGGCAGCACTGTTACTTTGTCCTACAACTACCCCAAACTGTCAACAAGTGATTATTTCTATTGGTATCGACAATATCCAGGAAAACCACCAGAGTTCCTCATCTCTCACCTTGGAACAGGATCACTGACGAGCAAACCTGTCCCTGGACTGAGCGTTGAAGTGAAAGAAAAACAACTCAACATGACCATCTCCTCTGCTGCAGTGACAGACTCTGCTGTGTACTACTGTGCTGTGAGGCCCACAGTGACAGGAAACACCAAGACTCTGTACAAAAACCTTTGGAGCAAAGACAACACAATACTCCACAACATCCACTAGAGGGCGACATCATCAAGTAGGAGGTGCACTACTTCCTGACTGTGTTCAACCACTGTGTCAGTAATAAGTGGTGCTGTGAAGAGAACAAGTGTCAGAGTGAATGTTGAACATCAGCTAGTTTCTCCTGTTGATTTCAACCTTGTTGTAGAGATGGAACATTGGCTGTGGATTATTCTTGCTGCTCTTTTCTTTGGTAAGATAGAAAGCACAACATGTTTCCTCTTCAAACACGTCAACATGTTACTGAGCTCTACACTCACAGCTTTTAATGTTCATTCTACACAAAGTCAGAGCTCATCATTTCTGCAGACATTTGTTAAACCTACTGATTGTTGTGCTTTAATCAATCATCTTTATTGATCCATCTCTTCCTCTGCATGTTCTGTTCTTCCCCAGAGTGTAAAGGAGAAGACAGAGTGATGCAGCCAACAGCTGCTGTCACTGCTGCTCAAGGAGACACAGTTACACTCAGCTGTTCATTTGAGACCAGTGACCCAAGTCCATATTTATTCTGGTACAAACAAGATGTGAACGACTTCCCTAGATATGTATTGCAACGCAACCCATATGGAAAAACGAATGCTCCAGAGTTTCAGGAAGTGAGATATAATGCTACGATCATCAACAAGACATCAGTTCCTCTGCAGATCCAGGAGCTTCAGGTGACAGACTCTGCTGTGTACTACTGTGCTCTGAGGCCCACAGTGACAGGAAACACCAAGACTCTGTACAAAAACCTTTGGAGCAAAGACAACACAATACTCCACAACATCCACTAGAGGGAGTCACACACTGTTGAAACAATGACTTATCAGAGACTGTGTCTGTGGACTGATGACAACAACATCAAAGGAACATCAAAGACTGTTACCTGGCCCCACCCACTTCAGTCCCCCTCAGCCAATGAGATCATGAGTGAGTCCAGAGCAGAAATGTTGGAGGAAGTAAAAGCACAATCAGCTTGATGTTGAGGAGAAGGGCTGTGCAGCAGAGAGGCTGTTTAGTTTGTTCATTCTACTGCAGTGGAACAACATTGTTCATCTGCTGTCTGTTTGGCTTCAACTCCTCCAAAGACATGTTGCTTTACCTCTTTTTGCTTTTATCTCACTTCATAGGTGAGTTGGACAACAAATCAGTGTCTCAGTCAAGCTGCTCCATCAACTACATGTTTGACCTCCATTTGATTCTTTCACACTTGAAACTGCACAATAATCTGTCTTTGTCATCAAGTCCTGTACAATCTAGTTATGATGTGAGCTACATGTGAGCTGTTTGTGTCCACAGAGTAACACTGGACACTGATATTTTCTACTGTCTTCTCCTCTCAGCCTCATGGACAATGTTAGTCTAACGGCTTCATCTTCTCTACTTTTTACAGGACTGATAGCTGGAGACTCAATCTCTCCTGAAAGGCGTGAAGTCAGTGGAACAGAAGGAAAATCTGTCTCACTCTCATGTCAGTATGAGACAACAACTGACTATGTTCGCCTTTACTGGTACAGACATGATTTTGACCTTCAGGCTCCTCAGTTTATCCTCTGGAAAGGAGCAAGATCTTGGAGTAGTTATAAATATATTCCTGATAAACGATATGAATCCCAAACAAACAGAACATCAACTGAACTGACCATCAACAAGCTAACCCTGGCAGACTCAGCTCTCTACTACTGTGCTCTAGAAACACAGTGATACAAAGTGTAGAAGAGGCTGTACAAAAACCTGAACACAGATATCTGACTCCTCTTCAAAGAGGAGGGAAGTGGTATTCAAACCACAGCTTCATATCAGATGGATTCTTCTCATTCCTGTTGTATCAGAGTCACTGTGGTTACAGCTGCTAATCAAACACTGTGGGAGGATTCACAGGAGCAGCTCATCCACATCAGTCACAAACCAACTGGAAGAGGATTCACAGTAAAGATTCCATGAAGCAGCTGGAAAACAGGAAACGGGTCAGCTGGAGTTTCCAGTGACCACCACATACAACAAGTCAGAGGAGGAAGGAGAGCACAACAGTCCCACAGTGTGTTGAGTGTAACGCTGTCAGTAGAGGGAATAAGACAGGGCTGTGAATGAGGCCGTCACTGTGATCAGGCTCCTCCTTCTAATCCACCACCTTAGTGTTGATGAAGACTCAACAGACAGAGCACAGCTGCTTCATCCTGGCTGTAGCTCACAGTGACTCAACACTGCAGACATGACGCCTCTGTTCATCTCAGTGCTGCTGGCTGCTGTGTGCCTTGGTATGAACACCACTGTTTCTGTGCTACCACTCCAACACTGACATGATTCTCTAACAGCTCACTGACACTGTCTGTTGGTGTTTTACAGAATCCAGAGCACAGAAAGACAACGTGCTGCAGCCACAAGGAGACGTGACTGCTGCAGAAGGAGAAGCAGTAACACTTGACTGTCAATATAACAGCAGTTCAACAACAACGCCGTATCTCTACTGGTACAAACAGGATGGAAACCAGAACCCAGTCATGATCCTGAGCCGCTTTAGACTGGATGAAGGAAACACAGCAGACGACTTCAGAGAGAGGTTTTCATCAACTCTGAATTCCAACTCAAGATCAGTTCCTCTGAAGATCCAGAAGCTTCAGGTGTCTGACTCTGCTGTGTACTACTGTGCTCTGCAGCCCACAGTGACAGGAAACACCAAGACTCTGTACAAAAACCTCTGATGCAAAGACAACACAATACTCCACAACATCCACTAGAGGGAGTCACACACTGTTGAACCTCAGTGGTTCCTGATGATCCAGTCTCCATTCCTTTCAGTCATGAGACCCAGTTGTGATGAGGAGCTTTAGAAATGAAGACAACTCCACATATGAGTCTCCTCCTACTGCCTGCAGAGCTGCTGCTTGGCACACAACTGTTTGATTCCAGCTGTGAACATCAGACCAAACACAACTCACAAAACCACTCAGCACTTGTTCAAAGTGAACACCCAGTGACAACATCTCAGCTCTGTGAACATGGACAGACTCACTGTGATTCTCTTCTTCTCAGCTCTCGTAGGTACGTATGTTTTAGACAAGAAAACCTCAAACACAGGGACATTTCCAAAGCTTTACACAAGCAGGTTAGATATTCCTTTGAGCTAAAGCTCAGTTGAACATTTCAATGATCCACATGTAGAGAAGAAAGAGTCATGACTTCATCACTAATAACTGCTGACTCTATCAACAGCATCATTTGTTTCCACAGAAAATGTCCGATGTTTCTCAAATAATGGATATGTGACCTTGGAACAGAACTCTGAATATAACATGTTGTTTCCCTCACTAGGTAACAGCTTGGAAGATGATATTACTGCCAGCAGAGCTCAAGTGTTTTCATCAGAGGGAAGCACTGTCACTCTGTCCTGTGACTACAAAGTTAAAGCCAACAATCTCCAATGGTATCGACAGGATCCTGGATCAGCTCCTCAGTATCTTCTCCTGATCACTGATGCTAAAAATCCTTCAGTGTCGGGAGCAACATCTCTAGACCCTCGACTGACTGTTGAACTGAATGAAAACAGAAACTAAGTCCATCTACACATCTCCTCTGCTGCAGTGACAGACTCTGCTGTGTACTACTGTGCTCTGCAGCCCACAGTGACAGGAAACACCAAAACTCTGTACAAAAACCTTTGGAGCAAAGACAACACAATACTCCACAACATCCACTAGAGGGAGTCACACTCTATGGCCGCTCCACAGCTCCATACATTACTGACTGATCACACAATGTGACTTTACACCACAACATTGTTGGTAAGACAGAGTCAGAGATTCAGGGAGGAGCTGAGCTGTTACTGAACTATAGAAGAGAGAGGAACTTCCATATTCAGCAGAGTTCAATACACAAACCATCAGCTTCACCATTATTCAACATGCTCACACTGAACAGTCTGGTTTCTCTGTTTGTTGTCATTTTAACTGGTAAGTTTGACTATGCATGGGTCTATTATTTATAAGACTAAAAAATTTTATTGAATCTGGTTCACCATCATTTCTCTCTTCTTTTAGGAGTCAGCTGTCAAAAACTGAGTCCAGTCCAGACTGAATTTTTCAGTTTAGAAGGCAGCACTGTTACTTTGTCCTACAACTACTCCAGACAAGCAACTGCTGGTGATTATTTCTTCTGGTATCAACATTATCCAGGAAAACCACCAGAGTTCCTCATCTCTCATCAGGAGTCAGGAAAAGTAGTATCAGATCCAGTCTCTGGACTCTCAGTCACAGTGAGTTCTGACAAAACCAGGATGGATCTGCAGATCTCCTCTGCTGCAGTGACAGACTCTGCTGTGTACTACTGTGCTCTGAGGCCCACAGTGACAGGAAACACCAAGACTCTGTACAAAAACCTTTGGAGCAAAGACAACACAATACTCCACAACATCCACTAGAGGGAGTCACACACTGTTGAAACAATGACTTATCAGAGACTGTGTCTGTGGACTGATGACAACAACATCACAGGAACATCAAAGACTGTTACCTGGCCCCGCCCACTTCAGTCCCCCTCAGCCAATGAGATCATGAGTGAGTCCAGAGCAGAAATGTTGGAGGAAGTAAAAGCACAATCAGCTTGATGTTGAAGAGAAGGGCTGTGCAGCAGAGAGGCTGTTTAGTTTGTTCATTCTACTGCAGTGGAACAACATTGTTCATCTGCTGTCTGTTTGGCTTCAACTCCTCCAAAGACATGTTGCTTTACCTCTTTTTGCTTTTATCTCACTTCATAGGTGAGTTGGACACTATTCAGTGTCTCAGTCAAGCTGCTCCATCAACTAGGCTACATATTTGACCTCCATTTGATTCTTTCACACTTGAAACTGCACAATAATCTGTCTTTGTCATCAAGTCCTGTACAATCTAGTTATGATGTGAGCTACAGTTGAGTTGTTTGTGTCCACAGAGTAACACTGGACACTGACATTTTCCACTGTCTTCTCCTCTCAGCCTCATGGACAATGTTAGTCTAACGGCTTCATCTTCTCTACTTTTTGCAGGACTGATAGCTGGAGACTCAATCTCTCCTGAAAGACCTGAAGTCAGTGGAACAGAAGGAAAATCTGTCTCACTCTCATGTCAATATGAGACATCTGACAGGAGTATTGCTCTTTACTGGTACAGACATGATTCTGACCTTCAGGCTCCTCAGTTTATACTCTGGAAAAATGCAAGATCATGGTTTGGTGAATATATTCCTGATAACCGATATCGGTCCAAAACAACAGAAACATCAACTAAACTGACCATCAGCAAGCTAACCCTGGCAGACTCAGCTCTCTACTACTGTGCTCTAGAAACACAGTGATACAAAGTGTAGAAGAGGCTGTACAAAAACCTGAACACAGATATCTGACTCCTCTTCAAAGAGGAGGGAAGTGGTATTCAAACCACAGCTTCATATCAGATGGATTCTGCTCATTCCTGTTGTATCAGAGTCACTGTGGTTACAGCTGCTAATCAAACACTGTGGGAGGATTCACAACAACGGAGAACAGCATCGTCAGCATAAAGATGAAGGTTTCATTATTGATATGGGTAACCAACAGAACAGGGCCCAGTATTAAACCTTGTGGAACACCATTTGTTAGCAGCAGAAATGTAGAACGATTTGGTCTTACGGTGGACCGTATAAGCTTCACTTTTACCACACACTGCTGTTATGCATGCGCCTCTCTGTGTGTGTGAGATAATGCCAATACGGAGCAGCTATGTGGAGGTGAACGGAACGATCGTCCAACGTGGGTGTGTGTGTGTGTGTGGGGGGGGTGTATTTGTGGCGGACGTAATTCTTTTTTCACGGGCCATCATGAATAAATGAATGTGTGGGAAACACTGTCCTTATACCACCAAACACTGTGCTGCCCTGGTTGTTGGTTTTACCAAGGCCTTTGATTGTGTTGACCAAGCTCAGTAGACTCAAAGAGATTGGTATTTCTGATCAGACTGTTCAGTGGTTCAAGAACTATTTTACAGACAGGAAACAAGGCTCGGTTCTGGCTCCTAGTTTAATTGTTGTTTTTATAATGATAATGGGTAAAACATGAACAATGCAAACATCCACCTCTACACAGATGACACTGTTATCTACGCAATGCCCCCCTCTCTCTCAAGCTATGAGTGAGCTCCAGACTGCCTTTGAACAGATTCAAACATCACTGACTGAGTTAATGTTGGTCCTTAATGCAAAAAATACATATATATATCCACATGACCTTCACTAGAGCTCGTTCAACTACTGTCACTCATCCCAAAATACATACAAGGGGAAGAAAAAGTATTGAAAAAGTATCATCATATACACTGCCTGGCCCAAAAAAAAGTCACCACCTGGATTTAACTAAGCAAATGGGTACGAGCCGCCTATTGGATAATTACTGCATGGGCAATTATCTTTCAGCTGGCAACAAGTTATTTCACCCCAACTGGTGCAGTGAGCTGCTTCTCATTTCCTAAACAACCATGTCCAAAGACACATCCTTTGGTTGTGGAAAAGATGTTAGTCTGTTTGAGAAGGGTCAAATCATTGGCATGTATCAAGCAGAGAAAACATCTAAGGAGATTGCAGAAACTACTAAAATTAAGAACTGTCCAACGCATTATTAAAAAAATTAAAAACTGGAAGGATAGTGGGGACCTATCGTCTTTGAGGAAGAAATGTGGCCGGAAACCAATCCTCAATGATCTTGATTGGTGATCACTTAAATGTTTGGTGACATCAAATCGAAGAAAAACAACAGTAGAACTCAGGGCTATGTTTAATAGTGAAAGTAAGAGCATTTCCACACGCACAATGTGAAGGGAACTCAATGGATTGGGACTGAACAGCTGTGTAGTCTTAAGAAAACCACAAATCAGTGAGGCTAACCGGAAAAAAAGGCTTCAATTTGCTAGGGAGCATAAAGATTGGACTCTGGAGCAATGGAGGAAGGTCATGTGGTCTGATGAGTCCAGATTTACCCTGTACCAGAGTGATGGGCGCATCAGGGTAAGAAGAGAGGCAGAGGAAGTGATGCACCAATCATGCCTAGTGCCTACTGTACAAGCCTGTGGGGCAGTGCTATGACCTGGGGTTGCTGCAGTTGGTCAGGCCTAGGTTCAGCAACAGTATGTGATCAAAGAATGAGGTCAGCTGACTATCTGATATACGGAATGACCAGGTTATTCCATCAATGGATGTTTTCTTCCCTGATGGCACGGGTATATTCCAAGATGACAGTGTCAGGATTCATCGGGCTCAAGTTGTGAAAGCGTGGTTAAGGGAGCATGAGACATCCTTTTCACACATGGAGTGGCCACCACAGAGTCCAGACCTTAACCCGATTGAGAATTTTTGGGATGTGCTGGAGAAGGCTTTGCGCATGTGACATTGCAGAAGCTCATCGAAACAATGCCACAGCGAATGCATGCCGTAATCAAAGCTAAAGGCAGTCCAACAAAATATTAGAGTGTATGACCTTTTTTTCTGGTGGTGACTTTTTTTGGCCAGGCAGTGTAAATATCTTGGCATCTGGGTGGATGATAAACTGACAAATTCTGTACATGTGTCTCATTTGTTGAAAAAACTGAGGGTTCTGTTGGAATTTTATTTATTGAAACAAAAACTGTTTTAATGCCATGGGTGGTGCCATATGAATGAAGTTGATTTGATTTCATTTGATTTATGACTGTACAAAACTTTTGGAGCAAAGACAACACAATACTCCACAACATCCACTAGAGGGAGTCACACTCTATGGCCACTCCACAGCTCCATACATTACTGACTGATCACACAATGTGACTTTACACCACAACATTGTTGGTAGCACAGAGTCAGAGATTCAGGGAGGAGCTGAGCTGTTACTGAACTATAGAAGAGAGAGGAACTTCCATATTCAGCAGAGTTCAATACACAAACCATCACCTTCACCTTGATTCAACATGCTCACACTGAACAGTCTGGTTTCTCTGCTTGTTGTCATTTTAACAGGTAGGTTAGATTATGCATTGTTCAGTTATTTTACAAACTAAATTGTTTATTGAATCTGTTTCACCATCATTTCTCTCTTCCTTTAGGAGTCAGCTGTGAAGAACTGAGTCCAGTCCAGACTGAAGTCTTCAGTTCAGAAGGCAGCACTGTTACTCTGTCCTACAACTACCCCAAAAAGTCAGCTGGTGATTATTTCTTCTGGTATCAACAACATCCAGGAAAACCACCTGAGCTCCTCATCTCCCACTCTGCTTCAGGAACAGTAACTACACCAATCCCTAGACTGGAGATTAAAATTGAGCAAAAGCAAATCAGCATGATCATCTCCTCTGCTGCAGTGACAGACTCTGCTGTGTACTACTGTGCTGTGAAGCCCACAGTGACAGGAAACACCAAGACTCTGTACAAAAACCTTTGGAGCAAAGACAACACAATACTCCACAACATACACTAGAGGGCGACATCATCAAGTAGGAGGTGCACTACTTCCTGACTGTGTTCAACCACTGTCAGTAATAAGTGGTGCTGTGAAGAGAACAAGTGTCAGAGTGAATGTTGAACATCAGCTAGTTTCTCCTGTTGATTTCAACCTTGTTGTAGAGATGGAACATTGGCTGTGGATTATTCTTGCTGCTCTTTTCTTTGGTAAGATAGAAAGCACAACATGTTTCCTCTTCAAACACGTCAACATGTTACTGAGCTCTACACTCACAGCTTTTAATGTTCATTCTACACAAAGTCAGAGCTCATCATTTCTGCAGACATTTGTTAAACCTACTGATTGTTGTGCTTTGATCAATCATCTTTATTGATCCATCTCTTCCTCTGAATGTTCTGTTCTTCCCCAGAGTGTAAAGGAGAAGACAGAGTGATCCAGCCAACAGCTGCTGTCACTGCTGCTCAAGGAGACACAGTTACATTCAACTGTTCATTTGAGACCAGTGACACATACCCCTACTTATTCTGGTACAAACAAGAAGAAAATGACTTCCCAAAGTACATGCTGAAATGTTACTCAAAATCAGTGGACAAAGCTCCAGAGTTCCAGGAAGAGAGATTTACTGCTTCGATCATCGAGAAATCAGTTCCTCTGCAGATCCAGAAGCTTCAGGTGACAGACTCTGCTGTGTACTACTGTGCTCTGAGGCCCACAGTGACAGGAAACACCAAGACTCTGTACAAAAACCTTTGGAGCAAAGACAACACAATACTCCACAACATACACTAGAGGGAGTCACACTCTATGGCCATTCCACAGCTCCATACATTACTGACTGATCACACAATGTGACTTTACACCACAACATTGTTGGTAAGACAGAGTCAGAGATTCAGGGAGGAGCTGAGCTGTTACTGAACTATAGAATAGAGAGGAACTTCCATATTCAGCAGAGTTCAATACACAAACCATCACCTTCACCTTTATTCAACATGCTCACACTGAACAGTCTGGTTTCTCTGTTTGTTGTCATTTTAACAGGTATGTTAGATTATGAATGGTTCAATCGTCTTTAAGATCAAATTGTTCATTGAATCTGGTTCACCATCATTTCTCTCTTCCTTTAGGAGTTAGCTGTCAAAAACTGAGTCCAGTCCAGACTGAAGTCTCCAGATCAGAAGGCAGCACTGTTACTCTGTCCTACAACTATTCAAAGAAAGCAACTGTAAGTGATGAGTTTTACTGGTATCGACAATATCCAGGAAAACCACCAGAGTTCCTCATCTTTCATTTGGGAACTCAAAATAAAATTGAGTCTGGACTGTCAGTTAAAGTGAATGATGACAAAACCAGGATGGATCTGCAGATCTCCTCTGGTGCAGTGACAGACTCTGCTGTGTACTACTGTGCTGTGAGGCCCACAGTGACAGGAAACACCAAGACTCTGTACAAAAACCTTTGGAGCAAAGACAACACAATACTCCACAACATCCACTAGAGGGAGTCACACACTGTTGAACCTCAGTGGTTCCTGATGATCCAGTCTCCACTCCTTTCAGTCATGAGACACAGTTGTGATGAGGAGCTTTAGAAATGAAGACAACTCCACATATGAGTCTCCTCCTACTGCCTGCAGAGCTGCTGCTTGGCACACAACTGTTTGATTCCAGGTGTGAACATCAGACCAAACACAACTCACAAAACCACTCAGCACTTGTTCAAAGTGAACATCCAGTGACAACATCTCAGCTCTGTGAACATAGACAGACTCACTGTCATTCTCTTCTTCTCAGCTCTCGTAGGTACGTATGTTTTAGACAAGAAAACCTCAAACACAGGGACATTTCCAAAGCTTTACACAACCAGGTTAGATATTCCTTTGAGCTAAAGCTCAGTTGAACATTTCAATGATCCACATGTAGAGAAGAAAGAGTCATGACTTCATCACTAATAACTGCTGACTCTATCAACAGCATCATTTGTTTCCACAGAAAATGTCTGATGTTTCTCAAATGATGGATATGTGACCTTGGAACAGAACTCTGAATATAACATGTTGTTTCCCTCACTAGGTAACAGCTTGGAAGATGATATTACTGCCAGCAGAGCTCAAGTGTTTTCATCAGAGGGAAGTACTGTTACTCTGTCCTGTAACTACTCAGGTTCTTCTAACAACCTCTACTGGTATCAACAGAAGACCGGCTCATCTCCACAATTCCTCATCCAGGAATATTCAGAGGAAATACCACGACTGTCATTCAGACACGACAAGACAACTAAGGAGTTCCATCTGGAGATCTCGTCTGCTGCAGTGACAGACTCTGCTGTGTACTACTGTGCTCTGCAGCCCACAGTGACAGGAAACACCAAGACTCTGTACAAAAACCTTTGGAGCAAAGACAACACAATACTCCACAACATCCACTAGAGGGAGTCACACTCTATGGCCACTCCACAGCTCCATACATTACTGACTGATCACACAATGTGACTTTACACCACAACATTGTTGGTAACACAGAGTCAGAGATTCAGGGAGGAGCTGAGCTGTTACTGAACTATAGAAGAGAGAGGAACTTCCATATTCAGCAGAGTTCAATACACAAACCATCAACTTCACCTTCATTCAATATGCTCACACTGAACAGTCTGGTTTCTCTGCTTGCTGTCATTTTAAAAGGTAAGTTAGATTATGGATGGTTAGATCGTTTTTAAGATCAAATTTTTCATTGAATCTGGTTCACCATCATTTCTCTCTTCCTTTAGGAGTCAGCTGTCAAAAGTTGAGTCCAGTCCAGACTGAAGTCTTCAGATCAGAAGGCAGCGCTGTTACTCTGTCCTACAACTATTCACAGAAAGCAACTGGAATTGATGAGTTTTACTGGTATCGACAATATCCAGGAAAACCACCAGAGTTCCTCATCTTTCATTTGGGAACTCAAAATAAAAATGAGTCTGGACTGTCAGTTAAAGTGAGTGGTGATAAAACCAGGATGGATCTGCAGATCTCCTCTGCTGCAGTGACAGACTCTGCTGTGTACTACTGTGCTGTGAGGCCCACAGTGACAGGAAACACCAAGACTCTGTACAAAAACCTTTGGAGCAAAGACAACACAATACTCCACAACATCCACTAGAGGGAGTCACACACTGTTGAAACAATGACTTATCAGAGACTGTGTCTGTGGACTGATGACAACAAAATTACAGGAACATCAAAGACTGTTACCTGGCCCCGCCCACTTCAGTCCCCCTCAGCCAATGAGATCATGAGTGAGTCCAGAGCAGAAATGTTGGAGGAAGTAAAAGCACAATCAGCTTGATGTTGAGGAGAAGGGCTGTGCAGCAGAGAGGCTGTTTAGTTTGTTCATTCTACTGCAGTGGAACAACATTGTTCATCTGCTGTCTGTTTGGCTTCAACTCCTCCAAAGACATGTTGCTTTACCTCTTTTTGCTTTTATCTCACTTCATAGGTGAGTTGGACAACAAATCAGTGTCTCAGTCAAGCTGCTCCATCAACTACATGTTTGACCTCCATTTGATTCTTTCACACTTGAAACTGCACAATAATCTGTCTTTGTCATCAAGTCCTGTACAATCTAGTTATGATGTGAGCTACAGTTGAGCTGTTTGTGTCCACAGAGTAACACTGGACACTGACATTTTCCACTGTCTTCTCCTCTCAGCCTCATGGACAATATTCGTCTAACGGCTTCATCTTCTCTACTTTTTACAGGACTGATAGCTGGAGACTCAATCTCTTCTGAAAGGCGTGAAGTCAGTGGAAAAGAAGGACAATCTGTCTTACTAACATGTCAGTATGAGAGTTCTTCATCAGATGACGACCTTTACTGGTACAGACATGATTCTGACCTTCAGGCTCCACAGTTTATTCTCTGGAGAAGGAAAGATGGAAGCACTGAATATAATCCCGCCTCGACTCTATATCAGTCTGAAACAACAGACACTACAACTAAACTGACCATCAACAAGCTAACCCTGGCAGACTCAGCTCTCTACTACTGTGCTCTAGAAACACAGTGATACAAAGTGTAGAAGAGGCTGTACAAAAACCTGAACACAGATATCTGACTCGTCTTCAAAGAAGAGGGAAGTGGTATTCAAACCACAGCTTCATATCAGATGGATTCTGCTCATTCCTGTTGTATCAGAGTCACTGTGGTTACAGCTGCTACTCAAACACTGTGGGAGGATTCACAACAACAGAGAACAGCATCGTCAGCATAAAGATGGAGGTTTCATTATTGATATGGGTAACGAACTGAAAAGGGCCAGTATTGAACCTTGAGGAACCCCATTTGTTAATCAGATAAATATAGAACAATAGTTTTCTATGTTCACGCACTGCTGCCTGTGAGATAGATCATCTTATTGACCTATGTTGTCTACACATGAAAACCTGAATCAAATCCAGTCACTAATGTTGACTTTACACTGGATTCTGGGTCTGCACCATCTTCTTCTTTTCAGCCTCTGTTTTCATCTAAGGAATGTGGTCTGACGACGGACCGTATAAGATTCACTTTTACCACACACTGCTGTTATGCGTGTGCCTCTCTGTGTGTCTGAGACAATGCCAGTAAGGAGCAGCTATGCGGAGATGCAGGGGGGAGGGGTGTCTTTGTTGCGGATGTAATTCTTTTGTCACGAGCGAAACATAAACAAGGCAAAAATCCACCTCTACGCAGATGACACTGTTATCTATGTGTCGCAAGGTGAAGAGGGCCCGGGCGGGGATTGAACCCACTCCTCCCGGGTAAGAGTCCTGCGCACTTGCCAGTCACCCAAAGGGACATCCCCTTGGCCAAGTGGCCAGGGCCCATGATCACTTGGAGGCATAGTGACAGGACCCTCAACTGTCACATATGCAATAGCCCCCTTTGTCTCTCAAGCTATGAGTGAGCACCAGACTGCTTTTAAAAAGTTTCAAACATTTGGAATCCCTATTCACCTATTTTTCATAATGATCGGTTATTGATTGATTAAGCCCCTATTAAGTTTGGTCAGTGTCGCCTGTGGTACGACAAAGGGATTCATTCCCTTGGTGACATTTTTGGGGACAGGGGCCTATATTCTTTTGAAGAACTTACAGTCCGATTTAATTTACGCTCCACCTTTTATTTCTACTTGCAGCTAAGAACTGCCATGAAAACATATGGTGTACCCTGGCAAGGTCCGCTGGAGGAGCATTCTTTGGTTAAACTTTTGCATCAGGCCCGGAAATCCAAAAAAATTGTATCTACATTGTATCGCTATCTCCTAGAAAAATCGTATGTTACTCTGCCAGTTGATGCATCTTGGCGATCAGATATCCCTGACCTTGACCCAGACTTCAGCTAGGATAGCATCTGGGATACAGTTAAACAGTCATCCAGAAACCCTGACCACCAACAGATTCATCTAAATTTCATTCACAGAACTTACATGACTCCCCGTAAACTTTACAGTATGAAATTCAAAGACAACCCGAATTGTACATTATGTTTTACAGGCGCAGTAGGCACCTTTTTCCATATGATTTGGGAATGCCCAGGTGTTACAAATTTTTTGGAAGATGGTGCAGAGCGAGCTGTCTGTATTGCTGTCTACTCCCATCCCGCTGTCCCCTCCTGTTTTTATTTTAAATGATCTCTCTCAGCTGAAACTTCCAAAATCCCCAAAGCGTGTGTTTCTGGCAGGCCTGACTGCAGCTAAAAAGATGCTTGCCATAAGGTGGAAACCGCCCCATACACTAACCCGACAACAATGGCTGCTTAACTTTGTAGATGTTGCATTCTTGGAATTGTCCACAGCACGCATTCATGGTGCTAAGGAGGAAGTGACTATGTGCTGGACAAGAACAGTGGAGGCTCTCAAAGATCTTCCGCTGTGATCCACCCCCCTTTCCCTTCTGGTCCTGTTTTCTTTTCCTTGTTTATGTTCCCTGTTTGGGTTTTTGCGTTTGTGTATGTACTTTACAGATTGTGGATGATGTCTAACATTTTGATAGATATAATTAGGTAATGTATCAATAGCACTTGTTTCCTTTGCTTCTGGTTTTTATTTATTAACTTTTACTTACGTTTTGTACTGTATCACTTACATCCCCTTGGATTTCCACTATTTACTTTCATTCTTACTTCATTTCATTTATTTATTTCTAGTTTTCATCTCACTATTTATTATTATTGGCATCGTTATTATTTTATTTTATATATTTATTTTTTATGGCATATACTTCATTATCATTATTATTTTATTGTTATCTGATGTATGCATTGCTTATATCTGTGTGTACACATGTATGCACATGTCTGTCTTTATGTTTATTATGTGATTCATGTGCTGTTGAAGAACAACTTGTCCCCAAAATTCTAATAAAAAGTTTGATCACAAAAAAAGTTTCAAAAATCAATGACTGAGTTAATGTTGGTCCATAATGCAAAAAAAACAAACATCAATTTATGACCTTCACTAGAGCTCGTTAAACCAACATCACCCAGCTTAAAATACATACAAGGGGAGGAGAAATGATTGAAAAAGTATCATCATATAAATATCTTGGCATCTGGGTGGATGATACACTGTCATAGTCTATACATGTGTCTCATTTGTTGAAAAAACAGAGGGTTGTGTTGGGATTTTATTATCGAAACAAAAACTGTTTTATTGCCATAGGTGGAGCCATATGAATAAAGTTGATTTGATTTGATTTAAGACTCCGTACAAAAACCTTAGCAGCAAAGACAACACAATACTCCACAACATCCACTAGAGGGAGTCACACTCTATGGCCACTCCACAGCTCCATACATTACTGACTGATAACACAATGTGACTTTACACCACAACATTGTTGGTAGCACAGAGTCAGAGATTCAGGGAGGAGCTGAGCTGTTACTGAACTATAGAAGAGAGAGGAACTTCCATATTCAGCAGAGTTCAATACACAAACCATCACCTTCACCTTTATTCAACATGCTCACACTGAACAGTCTGGTTTCTCTGTTTGTTGTCATTTTAACAGGTAGGTTTGACTATGCATGGTTCAATTATTCTTTTTTCTGAATTAAGTTGTTTATTGAATCTGGTTAACCATTATCCCTCTCTTCCCTTAGGAGTCAGCTGTGAAGAACTGAGTCCAGTCCAGACTGACGTCTTCAGTTCAGAAGGCAGCGCTGTTACTCTGTCCTACAACTACCCCAAACTGTCAACTGGTGATTATTTCTCCTGGTATCGACAATATCCAGGAAAACCACCAGAGTTCCTCATCTCTCATTCTGCTTCAGGAATAGAAGGAACTTCTTCAACCCCTGGACTGAAGGTTAAAGTGGTAGAAAAACAAATCAGCATGATCATCTCCTCTGCGGCAGTGACAGACTCTGCTGTGTACTACTGTGCTCTGCAGCCCACAGTGACAGGAAACACCAAGACTCTGTACAAAAACCTTTGGAGCAAAGACAACACAATACTCCACAACATCTACTAGAGGGAGTCACACACTGTTGAAACAATGACTTATCAGAGACTGTGGGCATGTCCCAATACGCACACTTGATCACACTTACACACTTGGACACTTGGCGTGCGCGTTCATGGGCTTAGTGTCAGTGTGCAAATGTGTCCCATTTCTCCAACGACCGAAAGTGCAGCGCGTTTGATTTGCACTTTACCCACACTTATGGTAAGGTATTGGCCAAGTATAAATCCCACAATGCACCACAGTGAAGTCCGCCGTCACCCGGAGCCTCAAGCCACGTAGGAAATGCGATTGAATAATCTCAATAAAATGAAATTAACTTTTTATCAAATAATTATGACTTTTTAATGTCATATTTTATATTCATCATGCTCTGTTTTTCCATTTTTCTTGTTTGTTTTTTTACTTACGGAGTTGGGCTTACACATTTATGATTTGAATGTTGCACATAGAGACACTTATGGAGTACATGAGACGATGATCCAGCAGCACTGTTTATTAAAACTGTTGCTGTGCTGTGTGTGTGTTGTAGTTGTGCTACTGTGCAAAATGGCACAGGCTGCACTTGTCAAGTGTGTCCCGATTGCTCTTAAATCTCCCCCCACACGCTTGGCCACTTAATCCATGCTTGCACACTATATGCAAATATACGTACCGCCGGCAAAACGTCACCAAAGTGTGTGCGTAACCAAGCGCACTGAGTCAAGTGTGGAGAAATGGGACAGCCCCACTGTCTGTGGACTGATGGCAACAACATCACAGAAACATCAAAGACTGTTACCTGGCCCCGCCCACTTCAGTCCCCCTCAGCCAATGAGATCATGAGTGATTCCAGAGCAGAAATGTTGGAGGAAGTAAAAGCACAATCAGCTTGATGTTGAGGAGAAGGGCTGTGCAGCAGAGAGGCTGTTTAGTTTGTTCATTCCACTGCAGTGGAACAACATTGTTCATCTGCTGTCTGTTTGGCTTCAACTCCTCCAAAGACATGTTGCTTTACCTCTTTTTGCTTTTATCTCACTTCATAGGTGAGTTGGACAACAAATCAGTGTCTCAGTCAAGCTGCTCCATCAACTACATGTCAACTACTGATTTTTCAACCAGAAGTTTGTAAGAAGTTAGATTTCTCCTGTTGAAACTTACATGAACAATGTTTGTTTTGCAGACATGGGCTCCATGAACAGTATAAAGCCAAAAAGTACTGAAGAAGTTGTTACAGAGGGCAGAAACATCAGCCTGACCTGTAAATATGATGGCAGTATCAACAATATCCAGTGGTACCGACAATACCAGAGATCCAGACCAGAGTTCCTGCTCTACATCACAGAGGGAGGATTGATCCATCCAACTCTGACTAAGTTCTCAGCTCACACCAACAAGACAGAGAAACAAGTAGATCTGAAGATCATCTCTGCTGCAGTGACAGACTCTGCTGTGTACTACTGTGCTCTGCAGCCCACAGTGACAGGAAACACCAAGACTCTGTACAAAAACCTTTGGAGCATAGAAAACACAATACTCCACAACATCTACTAGAGGGCGACATCATCAAGTAGGAGGTGCACTACTTCCTGACTGTGTTCAACCACTGTGTCAGTAATAAGTGGTGCTGTGAAGAGTGAATGTTGAACATCAGCTAGTTTCTCCTGTTGATTTCAACCTTGTTGTAGAGATGGAACATTGGCTGTGGATTATTCTTGCTGCTCTTTTCTTTGGTAAGATAGAAAGCACAACATGTTTCCTCTTCAAACACGTCAACATGTTACTGAGCTCTACACTCACAGCTTTTAATGTTCATTCTACACAAAGTCAGAGCTCATCATTTCTGATGACATTTGTTAAACCTACTGATTGTTGTGCTTTAATCAATCATCTTTATTGATCCATCTCTTCCTCTGCATGTTCTGTTCTTCCCCAGAGTGTAAAGGAGAAGACAGAGTGATGCAGCCAACAGCTGCTGTCACTGCTGCTCAAGGAGACACAGTTACACTCAGCTGTTCATTTGAGACAAACAGTGTGACCTACACTCTGTTCTGGTACAAACAAGAAGAAAATGACTTTCCAAGGTTCTTGACACTGCACTATAATTCAGAGAAAGGAAAAAGGATGGCAGGAAGATTTGAGACTGAACTCCTCAAGACGTCAATTCATCTGCAGATCTCCTCTGCTGCAGTGACAGACTCTGCTGTGTACTACTGTGCTCTGCAGCCCACAGTGACAGGAAACACCAAGACTCTGTACAAAAACCTTTGGAGCAAAGACAACACAATACTCCACAACATCCACTAGAGGGAGTCACACACCAGCCTTTTACACATTAGGTTAAATTTATATCTCTTCAGTCTGAATCACCAAATCACATTTTACAGTCACATGCAACAGTGACATTGGACTTTATGTGTCTTTTATTGCACTATGACAGTATGTTTAAACATCTTACCTCACAGCTCTTCCAAAGTTGCCTTTACCTTGAAACTGAGATGAAAAGGCACCTGAATGTAAAAATGTGAAACCAGACCCAGAAAAAAGAAAAATTTTTGAAAATCTTGCTGATTGTGTCTTCCCAGCAGGCCGCTTCCGTCCTTCTCCTTTCACCTTTCCACTCATAGTTTAGAAGCATATTTTGAAAAAACTTGAAGTTTGGTGAAGATTGTGATGGGAGGTGGAGAAGTTAGAGAGAGTTTAAGAATAGACAGTTCATCGCTGCGGTCTTTGTACATTATCATCATTATGACTCCAAACCAGCACTACAGGAAGAGCTTTAGAGCTTCCATCACATGGCCGTACTCACCACTGATCACAGGATACACCACACCTAGACAGGGTTTAACGTTCTCCCCTGTTCAACACAAAACCACAACATTATGCAGCAATATATCTTCAAGAAACTCAATAGTGGTAGAATTTCACATCTCTTAGCTTACCATATTTGAGGAGACTTGATGAAGCACTCAGGACAATGTTACAGTATCATTAGACATTTCTCAGCAGGCATCAAGTCCACCTGAAGCTGTAAAGTCTGAAGGTCTCTGCCAAAACCAAAACAGTCACAAGACCAGAAACAAACTAAATTCAATCTGTAATGTAGTAGAATTAAATGAGAGCTTTAAAAGTAAGACTTGGATTTACTGGTGCTTCCAAACCAAAACGCTCATCACTAACCTGCAGAAGATAAATGCAACAGGATAATTATTTTACTACATGATGCTTCACCTTACGACTGCTGTGACCTCAAACGAAATGAAAGCCAACTTCTTCATCTCCCAGAGACTCAGAGTTGCAACTTAAATAAACATGTTCGCAGCTAGGCATGAAAACATAAACCTGTTGTAACACATGTAACGATAGAAATACCCGACGGCTGTAATCACTGTTAAAGTTTAATAATCACGATAATAGCAGTTAGTTCAGCTCACACTGAGCTCCGTACCAGAGCGAGACTGTATCATCAGTTCAGCTGATTAATCAGCATCGATAAGACTTTTTCTAGACAATCCGTATCGGTAGAAATATCGGTGCTGGAAGTGTGTGATGTCTGCCCACACCATCCTACTGCAGCAGACATCCACACAGACGGTCAGGGGAATGCAAACAAAGCCTATACAAACAGTAACACAGTATGAGGCTAAAATGAAACAAATAATTGCATTTAAAATGATACAAAACATTTTCTGACCTCAGTATTGGCCTCGCCGGGCGCAGGTCCAGGAGCAGGGGCCTGGACTCCTGGTCTGACCCGGCATGAGAGCGCAGTCGGCCTCGTAGGATCCAAAGTTGGTCCATGCACTTCACTGATGATGATGGGACTGGGGGAGTTTCCTGCTGCTTCATTCAGACTAGTAAACCTTTACTGCCGCTGTCCAGCCAGCTAGCCTGTAGCTGTTAGCCACAGTGCTAGCCGCCTCCCGGCTGCATCTACCGCGGTCGACCTGTGTCCCAGGAACACCGACGCCACCGATACTTAATGAGGACTCCAATACCGTGCAAAAGTCCTGGCCTGCGCTTGTTTAGTAGTAGTACTATTATATAACACACAATGTTATGACATGTATATGTGGAGTCTTATCTTTCATAAACAAAAGATTGCCGGTTATGGAGCGTGTTTGTGTTGCGGTGCCGCAGAGACGAGAGCTGGGACAGCTAGCTATAATACACTGATGTTGCAAGGTTGGTTTTCAGCCATGCGACGCCAGGTGAAGGCCGAGAGCCTCCGTTCTCACTCGTAACAGGTCAAGTCATGTCGTTAACTATCACAATTATTCTGGAGCTTTTCAATAAAGGTATAAATGTAGCATAGCCACGGGAAAATTCCTCCTTAGTTCCTTTTTAATGTAAATAAATGTGCACATGTGAGCCTGTAAAAAGAACTACCTGCGTGGAGTCCGCTAACGTTACATGCCGTGTGCAGCAGGTATGGACACGTGACCACCCGACCGGCAGACGGCAGACAGCTCCCCTCTCCACATATTACATAATAAACACATACATAATAACAGAGCATCTGGACCCGAGCGCTACAAGGAGTGTTTTCCTCCGCGACACGTACGGTGCGTTAAAAAATGACGATAACTTTGCCTGTCGCAGCGAACGACCAGAACGGTCCGGTGTTGTTTCTGTTCTTTTTTTAAAAAGGTAAAAGCAACACACATCTGTCGCCTCTTCTCCTCCATTGTCTAGAGGTGTAAGTAGGTGTGTGTGTGTGTCTTACCTGTGTGTGCTGTGACAGAGGAGGGAGGGGGGAGTCCCATCCGTCGCAGAGGAGAAATGCATTGTAATAAATGTAATGAAATGATAGCAACGCATTAGACAATGAAATTCACAACAACCTTTACCTTTTTACCTTTTTTATCTAATCTATGTATTTCTTATGTTGCGTAATATGTGCAGGCTATACGGGCTATACAAATAAAATTGCCTTGCCTTGCCTATGTTTGAGTTAAAAAATAATCGTTATTTTCTCTAAAGCTCAGCTTCCTCCTGCTCCTTTTCCAGCATTCTTTGTTTATTCACTTAAATATGGGACTTGTTCGTTAGGACACTGTAATGTGATTCTTATTTTATATGACTTTTTTCTTTCTTTATCTCTTTTAATATGTTCGAAATAAAGACTTAGGAAATTAAAAATGTGTTGTCCTTGATAATCAAGCAAGTTGACTCATGACACCATTCATTTACAATATCTTTTTCCACTATAATGGCAATCAGATACACTGAGGTAATTTAATTTTGTGTTTTTGATGTCAGTCATTAGCTTCTTGTCGGCTCTAGCCCATAATTGTAATTTTTACATTGATATATTGACACAAGTAAACTCTGTAACACTCAGTTTTGATTGTGTAAGTCATTTATCTTGTATGTGTTGAGTGTGTCAGCAGTGTCTCATCAGGCCGAGGTGTGGAGACCTCACCTGGGTGTGGGGCGGTGTTCGTGGCTGAGATGGTGCGGCCTGCTCTCGTCTTCCAACCCTCCTGGACGTCCTCATCCTGGCCCCGGCTCCTCGCCACTCTTACCAGCTGGTTTGGAACACTGTCCTTACAGAACAAAAGCAGAATTCAAAGCATTGTCATGATCACAGGTCCCAACATGGACAACATCTCAGACCTGTGTCAGGCCAGAGCCGTTGCAAAGGCCCAGAGAATTCTGGCCGACACGTCCCACCACAGTTGAAAGAATTCCCACTTCTCCCGTCAGGTTGGAGATTCCCCAAGTCTAACTAATCTGTATAAAAATTCCTTTATCCCTGCGGCGACAGCCCTCATGAATTCTTCTTCTTAAACGTACCCACTGTGTGAGTATTTATTTATTTATCAACTGTGTGACATGTATTATTTTGTAATGGGTTGTTTATTTTTTATTCTATTATTTTTCTGTATGTGCGTATGTGTTGACCACTGCTGCACAGATAATTGCCCCTTTGGGGGTAATAAAGACTGTTTGAACTTGAACTTTGAACGTCCTCACGGTGTGTTCACTGTTCAGTATGTTAAATGTGCATTCATTACAATCTAAAGGAAATGCCCTTGATTTATTTTTCTTTCTTTTCCAATATCTGGGGCCTTAATGTGTTCAATGAACAAACGTCTTCCTCTAGTAGCTGCATCAGTGACGATCTGCAGAGTTAAACTGTCAGTCACATCCATCTAAAAACCTGATGATGGTGATGTGACACACAGCCAGTAAAGACAATTATTAAAAGAAGACATTCTTCTGACAGTATGGATACAGATCAGAGTGTCCTTCAGTCCATGTCCTCTTAACACACAACTAATGAGTTTGGCTGTTCAAAACAAACTACATGTGTCTGAGTTTACACCTCCACTAATTTAGACAGCAGACAGAAGTCAAGACAAGAAATACACAACTGTAGAACTGTGCAGTGAATTTACTCTTCAATATAAGAATTGGAAGCCTTCAGGATAATATATGAGCCGACCTGAGGAGTGTGTAACATTCAGATCTCATTAAAAACGCATTGGGACAGCTGAAATTAGCCTAGGCTACTAGCTAGCTAGCCTACGTGGCCTGAACCGTTTTCAGTTCAACATCAGCAGTAAATTAACTGTCATTTATCATATTAAACATGTTATAGCCGTTCAGTTGAAACACCTCACCTTCCAGATGATTGGCTCTGTTTGTTGTGTCGTCCTGGACAACTTCCACTCCTTCATTAGCCCCGTTAGCATTAGCATAACAAAGGCCGAGATGCACGATCGGCGTGACGTCACCGCGCACCTTCACCGGGCCGCGTGAGCGTTAAAAAACCTCGGTCCGTTGAAGCCACGCCCTTCCCGTGCGTTCCCATGGGAACCGTTTGAAACAGAGAAAGTTGTTTGACAGACAGATCAGTTTAGTTTCAGTGTTTATCAGACAAACAGTAGTTCACTGCCTGTTCACTGTGTTCATCATCAGTCACTTCAGAGTTAAGACATTTAATTTAATTTAATTTTTTAGTTTTGATGTTTGTCTCATTCAGACTGATGCAATTAATCTCATTCATGTTCTAGACATGAATTAAGTTAAAATGTCCAATTTAAATAAACACATCCATATCCATTTTACCATATAATTTTTCTTTTCTTTTTCCCGTTTTTAATGTATTTCTCCATTCAAATGGAAAACAAACAAACAAAAGAAGTTGCTTCCCTGTAGCATTTTCAGCAGTTAGCCACAAGGTGGCGCTGGTGTCACATGAGAAAGCCAACAAACCTGCAGAAGGCCACTCCAGTGGATGTGCTCTGACAGGGTTCACACCAGCTCCAGATCTGATCATATCTGACCTCATAGACTCAGTCTGGGTGTTTTTGTCATGTTGTCATTATTTAGTATGGAAGATGGAGCGTGCATATAAAGGGCATCTCTGAAATCAAACAGAAGCAGCAGCAGAGGAGGACGGGCCTCTAAGCTTAGTAGGACCTGTCCTAGAGGTCAGAGAGTCAACATCTGGCTGCAGCTGGAGCTCCATCCTCACAGGTCACACAGAGGCACGATCTCTGTCAAGGCTGCAACACAACACACAACACACAACCTGACGCTGCAGCCGTCGTATCACAGCATCACTGCAGCATCACTGCAGCATCACCAGACTTTATCGTTTTAATTCTGTCAACGTGTCCCATGAATAAATAACAGTTGGAACAGGTGAACATGGTGCTTTTCCTTCAGCGTCTTCCCTTCAGTCCCCCCCACCCGCGTAGAGTAGAGAATACTTTATTTACTTTATTCAAATTCAAAATAGTCCAGTAGCTCACACAACAATGACACAAAGAAGAAAGAAAGATGAATGCATAGAGCATTTTAGGAATTGTTATACAAGATGATTGCAGCAGGAACACATAATCTTTTATAGCTACTTCTGTAGAATGTCTTTATGCAACATGGTTGCACAGCGAAAAGACATTCATTTCATTGATAGTTTCTTCTTCATGTTGCCAGGGAGGAGGCAGGAGACTTTAGCCCAGTTTATGACGTTCCTTCCACAGGTCGATCCCTCTGTGTCTGGTCGCGTGTTGTCCTCTGTTTGAGTGACAGTAGAGTCTAGTTTGTGAAGCTGGGATTAGTGTGAAAGTATAGAGCTGGAGATGGTTTGGTAATTTATGGCTCTGGTGGATCGCCTTGTAGATGAAAATACAAATTTGTTGAATATTTATGCCAAATATAATTAAGATCTTTAATTTGGCGAAGAGTGGAGAGGACGGAGCCCAGTTGTTGTTGTTGTTGTTGTTGAATGTTGTGAAGGTTAGCAGAATGAATGAATGAATGAATGAATTTATTTGTCCACACCACCTCATTCATGCCTTTCCACCACTCATACGCCACATAGACATAGGAACACAGAGACGTATGACACACAACATATAAAGACCCCACATTTTACAGATACGCTCATTGTGGTTATTTTCTTGTCATTGTCCTGTTTAGTTCAGCTATGGCAGATGGAATGAAGCTCTTGCTGAACTTTATTTTCTTCCAGGCTGGTGTGAAGTGTGGGTTGAGTGGGCGACTGGGGTCGAGTGCAGTGGCCGCTCTGCGTGCAGTGGCCGTGACGTTGAGATCTGAGAGGTTGGGGGTAGAAAGACCAATAATCTTGGCTGCTTTGTGTGTGATTTGTGTGAGTTTGTTCCTGCTGGGGGCTGACAGCATGTTGAAGAAGCAGGGGGAGCAGTAGAGGAGTATGGCTATAGTAACAGCAGGAGGTGCTCTGAGTGTGCGGATGGCAGAGAGTCTTTGCAGCAGCGTTTATGGATGTTGATGGTGTGTTTTTCAAAGCTTAGTTCATTGTCCAGGGTGATTCCAAGATATTTGTGGCTCTCTACCACCTCGACTGCTTCGGCATGAATGCTGACAGGGTTGTGGGTGGGGTTTGGGGCTGACCTGCTGGAGGAGTTGAAAACCAGTTCTTTTGTTTTGGAAACATTTAGTTGTAAATGATTGTCTGTGCACCACTGAGAAAAATGCGAGATGGAGTCATGATGTCCATTACTGAGTTATTGGAGAAGGTATTTGTCCAAACATAGTGTTGTTGTCCTGTATGGACCTGGTTCCTGCTCCAGACGTGTTGCATGAAGCCATCCCAGCAGTGGGACTCAGGACAGGAGGTGTTACATGTCGGAGCCACTAGGTGGTGCTGCTGCTCCACCAGAGAGCAGACAGAAGGCCTGCAGTGCGCCCCCTACAGGACACACGGCTGCATCTCTCTGAGGTCACCGATGGGCCGATGGAGACGAGGGGAGCAAATCCTGAATGAAACCAAACCAACAACAACAACAACAACAACAACAACAACAGGGTCAAGATAACACAACTGTCAAACCCACACAGACGTTCTGCTCCTGGTGTGGAGGAGAAACATCTGAGACATGACGTGTTGCTCACATCGACATCAACACCTTCACAACAGGAGGAGTTCTCTTCTGCTCCTGTATTCCCTCCTCTTTCCCCTCCTGCATCTACGACTCATCCTCAAACTCATCTACTGACTAAATCCCATTGTTATTGTTTTCTATTTGTTTGTTTCTTTTTTTGTCGTTGATTAATGTGACAACATATTGAAACTTTATGTGCTGTCATTCTCGGCCAGGTCTACCTTGCAAAAGAGATCTTGGATCTCAATGGGACAAATACAGGTTATAATTATAATAATAACAATAACCTTCATCATTACAGAAATGTCCAGACCTCTGACCTCTGACCTCTGAAGTCTCTGTGGTGTCACCGTGTCAGAGAAGTTTGTTCATTGTAAATCAGTGGTGACCAGTGTGAGCCACAGAAAAAGTAATGTTTTGTGATAGTGGATCACTATGATCACTATCTGATGACTAACAGTGTAACAACAACAACAACAACAACAACAAGGTCAGACATATAAATACATTCTTAATGAGCAGAGGTAGATTCATGGTCCCTGATTAATATTATAACATGATATAATAAGGTATTTATAACATTTAACACAATACTATATAATGTAATACAATATTCTTTTTTATTTTTTTTATTTTATTTTTATATGGGACAGTACGTATTCATAAACATTCAGAATGTAAACAGCCACGTGGAAACTTTCCATCTCTAGTAGGTGTTTGATAAAATAAGACAAAAACATAAAAAAGAAGCCAGAAAATTACAACAAACAATACAATGCAAAAATATAATGTAATAAAATATATAATATAATATAATGGACTAAAATATATTACTTATATATTATTATTACTATATAGTTTGTAGATTTGTGTTGAATAAACAGACTGATAAACAAATGAGAAATATCATAAGATAAGATAAATATTAAAAATATAATGATAAAATATGTAGAACAAATAATAAACATGAAGCTTCACGAGTGTCTGAAGTGAATGTTTGTAACTAAACGATTCATTGTGTTTTATGCTTAATTTATTATATGTTTATGTTTGATATTAATGCATTATAATTTCCAGATGCAGTTCCTGAAAGTCTGTAACGAGGTCGAGCTGCAGGTTTGTGTGTTGGAAACTTAGTGTGTGTTGAGGTGACGTGACCTGGAAGCCTGGCGCTGCTGCCGCCGCTGCCTCGCTACTTCCTGTTTCCACCTCGTGCTCGTCGCTGCGCTGCTTCCTCTTCCTGTGGTGGTGAAGCTGCTGCACGGAGCAACAAACAACAAACAACCAACAACCAACCAACAAATAAACAAAGGTTGCTGGTTGCAGCAGGTCGCACGGGGCCGAGGCCAGAACTGGGTCAGAGCCTTCATCATGAGACCAACGACGATGATGATGATGATGATCTGTCGCACAACAAACAGACGTCACATGGTCAAATATATAAATGAACTAATGCGATTAAGAATGAATAGAGTGCTTTAAAGCAGTGGTTCTCAACCTTTTTTACATCAAAGAGCCCTAAACTGACACAAATTAGACCATGGACCCCAAAGGACCAAATTTTCAAGCAAACACCACAAATATGCACAAATATTTGTTCTGAGACTCAATAACATTACTTTTTCTGTACATTCAAAATTAATTTTTTGAAACATTAAGAGAAATTTCTGGATAAAAGTGGTACAATTTTTCCAAAAACGTTTAAACATTTGTAGGAGGAGGTGGTTAAAAAAAAAAAAAGTTAAAGATTTTCTTTTTTAAAAAAAGTGGTAAAATTCTCAAAAGAAAAAAACAAAATAAAAATTATCAGAAAAAAAAGTTAAAGATTTTATATAAAAAAAAGTGGTAAAATTCTCAGAAAAAAAACCCCCAAAACAAACAAAAAAAAACAATAATTCTCAAAAAAAAAAAAAAAAAAGTGGTAGAATTTCTCAAGGACCCCCGGGGGTCGCGGACCCCATGTTGAGAACCACTGCTTTAAAGGATAATTAGGGTTTTTTACAACCAGGACCTTATTTCTAGCATAAACCTGATCATGATCTCACCAGATAACTTTACAAGTGGTTGTGATGAAATGAGCTCCAGCCGAGAGCCGCGTATATCCGTATATGTATGTATCCGTCTACACGGCAGCGAAATGCAGCCTCTGAAATAATGTTAGTGTTAAATAACACATTATAGTGTTTATGCTTTTATACTGTTAGTTTTTCTATATTTATATTATTTATTTAGCTTATTTTGTGTATTTTATCCATTTCTGTCTTGCTATTTTGTGCTTTACACTTTTTATTCTATTGTACACTCTTTTACTGACTCTGTTATTGGGTTTGCACTGGGACCTGATTTCATTCCACCTCATGTATTAACACGTTGAAGTGACAATAAATACTCCTTAAATCCTTGAACTATCCTCATATTTTAGCAGCATGACAATAAAAATAGAATAAACAGAAATACCAAAAACAATAAAAAGAAATATGAAGCCACCATACACATTAATCTGGTTTTGATGTGAAGACTAACAGCACCAAGCTCACATTTATAACTCAAACAAATAAGAAATGAATAAAGAATCATATTATATCATATTATAATGTGTCATGTAGTAAATATTGTCTAATCTCATACAGTACATTATGTATTACAATTAGTAATAACTAATATCAATTTATAATATTACTACTGTGGTTGAATTCATCCTCATCAATAAAAATGAATTAATCTTTATTCTATATTAATCTATTTGGTTTTGAAATCATCATATTTGGTTAAAAAAAAATAAAATCCATTAATACTGATAAAATAAAAGCAACGAAACGAGAAGGTGAAGAGATGTAAGAAACTGTTATCATAGTTTATATATTATCTGTAACTTATATTCACTAACGTGTACATTCTCATGTTTCCTGTTTTCACATCTTGTTCTATTTATTTGTTATTGAACCTATAATATAATATAATATAATATAATATAATATAATATAATATAATATAATATAATATAATATAATATAGTTTTCATGTCACATCAGGTTCAATAACAATTAAATAAAAAAAATACGTGAAAACACATAATATAATATGATATAATATACAATACAATACAATACAATAAAATATAATATAATATAATATAATATAATATAATATAATATAATATAATATAATATACAACATAATATAATATAATATAATATAACAATACAATATAATATAATCCAATAGTTTGTTTTAGTGGGACAGGAAGTTCTGACAATGACACTTTTTTTTATATTTTAGTATGAAACACATAAAAGACCTGGGGGCGTCCTGGCGGCCTCGCGCCCCTCAGCAGGTGTGTGTGTGTGTGTGTGTGTGTGTGTGTGTGTGTCCACCTGGCTCAGTCACACCTGATCTGGTGACATGTTTATCACGTCTGAAGTGTGAGCTGCTGCTTCACTGGTGTTTTATATTTAGGCGTCTGCTCTGTTTTCTCACGCTGAGGCCGAGGCCGAGGCCACACCTGATGATGCAGCTTCACCTCAGCACCGCCCCCCCCCCCCCCCTCTCTCCTCACTGCCCCCTCCCCCCATCCCATCCCCGCCCCCTCTACACACACATCCTGTCCCAACCACCACCGCCTTCGCCTGTGACGCTGCAGGCGGCGTCTCGGTGCTTCGTGCGACCACATCCTGTGGAAACACTGAGGTGGAAGATTTTCCAGCAGCAGCAGCAGCAGCCAATCAGGTCGCAGAGACGGACGCCCCCGCAGAGCCACAGCTCATCACACAAACATCATCCACATCTAGATTTCAATGTTCTTTCTAAATCAAACTGACCTAAAAAATAACATCTTCCATGGGTTTTAATCCATATTTTATAGATATATTTATATAAATGTATCACTAAGCTGTAAATGAACCTGATCAGTGTGAGCGCTGCAACATGAACATATATATATATGTATATTCATTTAAAACAAAGACGCACTCTGGGACATTTTACAATGTTGTCCCGTGTGTGTGTGTGTGTGTGTGTGTGTGTGTGTGTGTGTGTGTGTGTGTGTGTGTGTGTGTGTGTGTGTGTGTGTGTGTGTGTGTGTGTGTGTGTGTGTGTGTCACTGCATGAATCGTATAAATCCACAGTAACACTTTATATTTAACATTAGTCGACAAGTGATGAACTAAATTTCATTGTATATGTCTATGCAAAGACAATCAACATGAACTTAACTATAGTTATCATTTATGAACTATTTGTCAGTCTGTAATTAATCAACACAGTTATTTAATCAAACATCTCTGATCACTGATCAATAGTTCATGTGTAAATCATTGTGTCAGTGCAGCATCAGTGTTCATCATTTACTGACACTTTATCAATGATCTGAGGAATCACTGATGTCGGATCAATAACTGGTTTATAACTGATACGATACTGATCTGCAAATTATAATTAGGGATAAAATATCAATAATCCAACACGTCACAGAACCAGAGGGCTACAAGTGATCAACACATCAGTAAATACACACATCCCTACTCTGTCAGCTTCCACAGATGTTCACCATGTTCACTATGTTCGCTATGTACAGTATATGTCAACTACATTCACTATGTTCATCATTTTCATTATATCCACTATGTTCACTATATTTACTGCCTCACTATACTCACTATGTTCACTGTAGTCACCATGTTCATCATTTTCACTATGTTCCCTATACTCACTATGTTCACTCTATTCACTACGCTCTCTGTTAACTATATTCACCATGTTCACTGTACTCAGTTTTCTATATTCACGATTTTCACTATATTCACCATGCTCACCATTTTCACAATATTCACTATACATTATATGTTCACTGTTTTCACCATGTTCACTATATTCACTACATATGTTCACCATGTTCGCTATGTTCATTATATTCGTTGTATTCATCACTATACTCACTGTTTACATTCACTGTTCACTACGGTATTAACTTATGATGTTCATTCCAGTAAATGTTCACCATATTCTCCATGTTCACTATATTCATAATTTTCGATATTCACTATACTCAATATGTTTATTAAATTACTGTAATTGTTTACTATGTTCACTATTCGGCATGTTCACTATAATCACCATGTTTACTATATTCACTACATATGTTCACCATGTTCGCTATGTTCATTATATTCGTTGTATTCATCACTATACTCACTGTTTACTATACTCACTAGGTTCACTACGGTCACTATACTTATGATGTTCACTGTATTCATTACAGTAAATTAACTTTACTCACTGTATTCGTTATACTCATTACATTCACTATGGGAGAGAACCCAGAAAAACTCCTGATTCTTTTCTTTACTCCTCTTGCTCATTTTATTCACTATTTTTAATGACAAATGTTATGTTCACGATGTGTTTAAAATATCAGAGAGACTTACAGAATTTGAATTAGCAGCCACCCCATATTCACTATGACTCAATACAAAAATTATGTTCACTATCTTTATTATGCTAACTTTACTATGTTTGCTTTGTTCACTACACTACAATATTCATTGTACACATTTTGTTCATTGCAATATTCACTATATTCACTATACTCAGTGTGTGAGGACACACTCAGCTCTGGTCTGTCAATGAGCTCCCTTCACATTTATTATTGATATTGAATTTAATTGATTATTATGATAGTGACTGAAAATATATTAGTAATGTATGGTATTATTAGTGCTATTATAGTGTATTAGTATAATTATAATGTCATTAATATATTACAATATTATGCATATATAATTGGTGTGTGCGTGTGTATTATTGTTGTTGTGTTGTTAAGTGTAGTTATGCTAGAGATGTAAGACTGCATGTATTTATTCTATGTCTTGGATGTTATCATTTATGTTATAGTTTATGTACTTGATGGAATTAGTGGTCGCCATGGTGGCAGCTAATGGGGAGCCATCCAATAAACAATAAACATCAGCTGTGTCACAGGTCAAAGGTCAAAGGTCATGGTGGCCGAGCTGCAGAGAGGAGATGGTTTTTACCAAAAGAGAAAGACTTTGAGAAGAATCAGAGTCTATTTCTCACACACACACACACACACACACACACACACACACACACACACACACACACACACACACACACACACACACACACACACACACACACACACACACACACAGGTATTTCAGTTTGACTCAATCATAGTTTCTATCAGTACAAATGCGTCACAGCAGCTTCCTGTTTGTTGCTGCTGCACTAGACTCTGAGTTTCTGACTGATCCAGTTTGATCCGGTCTGATCAGGTCTGGGCCCACACAGAACACTCAGATTTAATCATGGTCAGATTGTGTTTGTGTGACACCTTTCATACGCAGACTGAAACAGATAAAACACTGAAACTGATCAAAACAAATTCAATAAAAAGCTTCAAACAGGAATCAATTTTTAACTTTGGTTCATTTAAGTTTTATCATAATGTTAGAAATAATAATAAACCAACTATTGACACAGTGAGTGTTCAGTGATGTGTCACAGAGATGAGGAGGACGATCAGGAAACTGATCATCCTCCAAACTGATCAATACTGAGGTTGAAACTGTGTTCAGACATTTATCAGTATATCAGTTACCTGCAACATCATCAGCCTGAGTGTGTGCATGTTTATACGTATATGCACATGTGTACTTGTATGTATGAACATATGTACAGTATGTTCAAACACTTCTACCCCCCGTTTTTTCTTTTACCTAATTTCATTACTTCATTTATTTATTCATCATTTATTTTCCTCTGTTTTTCGCTCCTACTTCTGGCTTGGGGAGGATGCGTATGGACACTGATAGCATTTGATTTTATTTCATATAGTTTTTACTGCTTCATTTTGTACAAGTTAAAACACTTTGTTATGATGATGTGACGGAGACTGATGAGCTGTTTGTCAGACGGATCAAGTCTCAGGTCGACACCAGACGTCTGTTTATCGTCTTTGCTCTTGGACGTCTGCGTCGTTATTTTTCCGCTGGAGTCTTTTGTTTTGTATCATCGGCCTGAGATCAGTGTCGACACATCTGAGTCATCATGAGTCTGGGTGTGACATCACACCGTGACGAGCCAATAGCTGCTGATGTGAATGAAACACAACGACGACAGAGAGTGAGTTGTTTGGTTTTTATTGTAGCGTCACACACAGCAGATCATGTACAGCAGCACAAACACACAATAACTACACACAGCCTCTCCTCACTGACACAGACAGCAGGAGGACGACGACGATGATGATGATGATGATGATGATGATGATGATGATGATGATGATGATGATGCTTCGCTCAGCTGATATGATACATGTATACGTGTAAACAACGGCGTGAAGCAGAGCGGCGACTCGTCTCTGATCGACTCCTGAAACAAACACACAAACAAACGTCTGTTAAAACCACACGTCAAAGTGGTTTCACTGACGACAAACAGACAAACACTTCCATCAGGTAGTAGTTAGAATGTTTTCACCCAACATATTGTTTTGAATTAAAAATCTAAAGCATCTTCAGCTGTGAAGGACATTTCAACTTCTACACGAAAAAATCTCCTTTTTTTTTTTTACAAACGTTTGAAAGATTTCGGTATTTGAGGTGAAATCATTTCCTCACTCTTCTGTCTTATCCTTTATCTTAATGTTTTATTTTGTCATCAATCATTTGAGGAATTAAAAAAATACAAATTTGGTTGAACGTAACAAAGTGAGTCCAACGCGTCTGGAGGAAAACACACTGTGTGTTGTGTTACAGTGTGTTGTGTTGCAGTGTGTTGTGTTACAGTTGTGTTACAGTGTGTTGTGTTGCAGTGTGTTGTGTTACAGTGTGTTGTGTTGCAGTGTGTTGTGTTACAGTGTGTTGTGTTGCAGTGTGTTGTGTTACAGTGTGTTGTGTTGCAGTGTGTTGTGTTACAGTGTGTTACAGTGTGTTGTGTTGCAGTGTGTTGTGTTACAGTGTGTTGTGTTGCAGTGTGTTACAGTGTGTTGTGTTGCAGTGTGTTGTGTTACAGTGTGTTGTGTTACAGTGTGTTGTGTTGCAGTGTGTTGTGTTGTGTTGTGTTGTGTTGTGTTACAGTGTGTTGTGTTGCAGTGTGTTGTGTTGTGTTACAGTGTGTTGTGTTACAGTGTGTTGTGTTACAGTTGTGTTACAGTGTGTTGTGTTACAGCGTGTTGTGTTGCAGCGTGTTGTGTTACAGTGTGTTGTGTTGCAGCGTGTTGTGTTGCAGTGTGTTGTGTTACAGTGTGTTGTGTTACAGTGTGTTGTGTTACAGTGTGTTGTGTTACAGTGTGTTGTGTTGCAGCGTGTTGTGTTGCAGTGTGTTGTGTTACAGTGTGTTGTGTTGCAGTGTGTTGTGTTGCAGCGTGTTGTGTTGCAGTGTGTTGTGTTGCAGCGTGTTGTGTTGCAGTGTGTTGTGTTACAGTGTGTTGTGTCCTCACATTGACTGATCCACAGGCGCGCCGTCATCAGCACGTTGAAGATGACGGTCTTGATGAAGAGCAGCCGGAGCCCCAGCACCACCAGAGAGACCGTGTTCACCGTGGGGTCTGGAAACAGCAACACACACGTTAAAATACACACACACACGTTACAACACACACACCGACACGTTCCAACACACACACCGACACGTTACAACACACACACCGACAGGCCGTCACAGTGAGGAAGTGAACTCACCTTTCTCCAGTCTGTCCACACACGGCAACGGCTTCCCTGGTTCTGAAAAACAACATCGAAATCTTTGATTAAAAACTCTCATTTACACCCAGAACTCTCTTCATTTATTAGTTCTGTTTTTTAACTTAATTTTAACTTAATTTTAACCTGATCACTTGATTTTACATCATTCAACATTTGAATATTATGTTTTATTTTGAAGAACTTCATCTTTATAAGTTTACTTAATATATTGTTTTCCATGTTAAAAAAAAAAACATATTTTGTAATTTCTTTACATTTTTGTTTGTGATAAAGCTTTACATTAATGTGAGCTCAGACTGACCTCGCTTTTCATCACATTTCCCTTCCTCCCCCTTCTTCAGCAGCATCACACTGTTGTAGACGGATTCTCCTGAGATGCGAGTCGGCTCAGACCAGCCGAGTTCTTTCGACAGAGTCTTATTTTCTTTGTACCTGCTGAAGCCCGTGGCCAGACACGCCTTCTCATTCTCATTATCCTTATTTGTCAGGATGTATTGGGTCGGCTCGTATTCCTCCCCTGAAAAACACAAAGTCAGAGCAACCAGAGGTCAGATTAGGAGAACAAGGAGAACAAGGAGAACAGGTAAGAGCGTTTAAGTCACGTCTGGTTCCTGTGGAAAAAGAAGGAGAAACAAACAGAACCAGATGTTGAAGACGTCGTCGCTCACAGACACACTGTGACCATCCAACATCTGTCCAATACCCGTCCAACATCTGTCCAATACCCGTCCAACATCTGTCCAACAGCTGTCCAACAGCTGTCCACACTGAACTGAATCACAGACCCTGTTTCTTGATTTACTCTAAATGTCCTGAAGTTGTTTTTTAATCCAGTTTAGTGAAGTTTGACCTTTAACTGAAGAAGAATCGACACTGCAGCAGATTGAACTACTACTCATACTAATACTACGACTAATAATAACAACAACAACACATTATAAGTGTGTAACTCACACAACAATCAGTTCTGATCCAGATCCAAACAGGACTTTGTTGTCATGGTGATTCACACAGCAGATTGTGTCGTTACAACAACCACAGTTTCTGCTTCGTTAGTTTCACACCTCGGATTTCATCGTTAGTGACTCATTCATTACCAACATCAGTTTAAACAACAACACGTTACTGGAATAAAACCACAACACGTTACTGGAATAAAACCACAACACGTTACTGGAATAAAACAACAACACATTACTGGAATAAAACCACAACACGTTACTGGAATAAAACAACAACACATTACTGGAATAAAACAACAACACGTTTCTGGAATAAAACAACAACACATTACTGGAATAAAACAACAACACGTTACTGGAATAAAACAACAACACGTTTCTGGAATAAAACAACAACACATTACTGGAATAAACCAACAACACGGTACTGGAATAAACCAACAACACGTTACTGGAATAAAACCACAACACGTTACTGGAATAAAACCACAACACGTTACTGGAATAAAACCACAACACGTTACTGGAATAAAACCACAACACGTTACTGGAATAAAACACGTTACTGGAATAAAACCACAACACGTTACTGGAATAAAACACGTTACTAGAATAAAACCACAACACGTTACTGGAATGGAATAAACCAAAACCACTGGAATAAAACCACAACACGTTACTGGAATAAAACCACAACATGGTACTGGAATAAAACACGTTACTGGAATAAAACCACAACACGTTACTGGAATAAAACACGTTACTGGAATAAAACCACAACACGTTACTGGAATAAAACCACAACACGTTACTGGAATAAAACCACAACACGTTACTGGAATAAAACCACAACACGTTACTGGAATAAAACCACAACACGTTACTGGAATAAAACCACAACACGTTACTGGAATAAAACACGTTACTGGAATAAAACCACAACACGTTACTGGAATAAAACCACAACACGTTACTGGAATAAAACAACAACACATTACTGGAATAAAACACGTTACTAGAATAAAACCACAACACATTACTGGAATAAAACACGTTACTGGAATAAACCAACAACACGGTACTGGAATAAACCAACAACACGTTACTGGAATAAAACAACACGTTACTGGAATAAAACAACACGTTACTGGAATAAAACCACAACATGTTACTGGAATAAAACCACAACACGTTACTGGAATAAAACAACAACCCGTTACTGGAATAAAACAACTGTACAACCCGCTATTGGGCTGTTTCTTTTTGCTTTATTCAATTAATATTATTAAATTAATCAATGTTTCAGCTTTATTCAGCTGATCCATGGCTGATGAATGTGTGTCATTAGTTGTGTATAACGTTAATAAAGTCATGACTCACTTACTGGACACGACAGTCAGTGTGAGTCCAGATCCAAACAGGACTTTGTTGTTGTTGTTATTCACACAGGAAGTAAACCACTTACAAAAACCACTGCAGTAACTCAACACAGTCCCATCATTAATGTTCTTACATATAAATATATTTTCATTGTTTGACTTTTTGTTTCCGTCTGAACCTGAACATCATCCGTTTGAAGCCACATTAACTCAAACAAACACCTCGATGCTCCTGATATTTTATATCGGTCATGAACTCCATCTTGTCTTTATGATTATTGATTTCACTGTGTGTTATTCATGTGTCCGCTCAGTGGACCTCCACTGCAGCGTACTAACTCAAACCTCAGTGAAAACAATGTCTGATATTTAACTCACTTTTGTCGACCAGAAGTTTAGATCCAGCTCCAAACAGCACTTTGTTGTTTCCAGCAGACTGTGTCACACATTGTTGTGTTGTTGGACATTAACCAGGAAACAAACATCGGCTCAGAGCTCAGCACGTTCTACGCTTCAAATGTACGGCGTGAGATTATCCAGCCACGGAAAAGTTAATAGACCATTTTGACAATTGTTTCTTTAAAAGCATCTCTACATGTAAAGCACTCAATCCATCCCAGTTTTTCTGTGTAAACACCAACACAAACACGACTCAGTCTAGGTATCGAGGTTTTATAGGAAGGTTTAAAACCACTGCTGGGATTAAACATAGACATTATCCCACAAGAACTGATTTAAACTCTTCCTGAGTTAAAATATCTGTTATTCAGGAATGAATATGAACGTGTTTGCTTTGTGTTAGTTATTAGTCAAGGTCTGAAAAGACTTGTTTTTATTTTATTTTGACCAGTTGTAACTTTCTGCCAATAAATGCTGTAAAAGACTATTATTTTTATAAACAGAAAAAAAAAAAATCAAAAAATTGAATCGATATGACCAGAAAAAGAAGAAGACGTGTGTTGCTTCTGGACCGAACGTCACACGGGTTCAACAGTGAAAACAAAACTCAGTGAAATATGAATTTGTCGTTTATCTTCAACTCTCAAACTCACGTGTCTGGACAGAAAGTCCGACTCCGGATCCAAACAGGAGCTTGATGTCGTTCACACACTGACTGAGCTGACTGCAGAAACACCGGCTGGCCGCCTGGGGACCGTTTCTATGGTTACAGGCTTCAGTCTTTAATCCAGTGGGAGTCAAATGTTTATATTTTTTATTTTATCCTTATTTTTTATCGTTAAAATCGTCTGAACATTCAAAACCACAGAACTCTTGAGGCTTCGGTGTCTATTTATCTGGACAAACACTTGACTTCATTACATTATTATTATCTATTATCATTTATGTGATTGTTATTATTATTAGTGGTACTAGTATTATAATAAGTATTTATAGACTAATATTATTTCTATTCCAACTCATTTTCCCTTCATGTTTTTAACCAGTGTTGTGAAGTTGTTTTTCATGTTTTCATGCTCAGGTTGTTTTTAACGTGAATGATTTCGTTCAGTCGTGACTCACGTGTTTGTACGATGACTTTAGTTCCAGCTCCAAACAGCAGTTTGGTACCAGCAGCGTTCACACAGTGTGCGACCACAGCACGTTAATACACAACTACGACTGTTACAACCAAAAACGTAATAACGGCCAATAACGTAATAATTTTGGCCATTTCAAATGTAATAAAGCCAATATTGTAATAATGTGCCAATAATGTAATAAAACTTTTGAGCCAATAACATAATAACTTTTTGCCGATAATGTAATAAGGCATTACATTATCGGCACCAGTTATTACGTTTTGAAAGTTGTTTTTTTTATACCAGGCCAATAACGTAATAACCAGCCAATAATGTAATGCCTTATTACATTATCGGCAAAAAGTTATTACGTTATTGGCTCAAAAGTTTTATTACATTATTGGCACATTATTACACTATTGGCTTTATTACATTTGAAATGGCCAAAATTATTACGTTATTGGCAGTTATTACGTTATTGGCCGTTATTACGTTTTTGGTTGTAACATACGACTACTGAGACTTCAACGCGGTGACACGTTCACAGCTGCGTGTTTTCTTCACGGTCGATATGACTCATTACCGACTCCACTGGTTTCTACGTTTAGGACTAAAACAGATCTGAACTGAAACGTTACCTGACCAAACTAGAACTTCAGTTCAGTTTACTAAATGGTTTATATTATATAATAACTTTACTAATTACGTTTATTGATAATAGTAATAATAATTATTACAGTTAAAGCCACAGAAACAACGATGTTCAACAACTCACAAGTCTCAACGTGAAGTTTGATCCCGTCTCCAAACATGAGTCTGTACCCGACATTCACACACTGACTGAGTCCAGACTGATAACCACCACACACACACACACACACACACACACACACACACACACACACACACACACACACACACAGCTGGACGTAGAACTGAACCTCAACACAAACACAAATTGAACTTTATAAAAACATTTTACTCACGTGTTTGAACTCTGAGCTGAACTCCTGAAGCAAAAATCATTTTCACGTTGTTGCTATTCACACTCTGCGTGACGCCTCAACAAAAACCCCCGACAATGACCTCTAACCCCTGACCTCCGACCCCTGACCCCCGACCCCAGCAGCAGCTCGTCTCAGACTCAGATCACATAGAAACACACTGACCCTCGGACGGACGCTGTCACTGCTGGGTTTTAGATCTTTGTAGATTGTAGAGTGTTTATTCTGTGATGAAGCTGCATCAGAGTCTAAGAAGTTGAGGTCGTTTGTGACGTGAAGTTGAAAAGTTATAAAACTGTATGAATTGCTAATTAGTTAATAAAAGATGTAGAAGAACCAGGTTTATGATCAGCTGTTTGAACTCACGTGTTTCTACTGAGACACGAGTCCCTGATCCGAACCAGATCCTCTGGAGTCCGGACTGAGTCCCACAGACCAGAGAGCCTCAACAACAACTCTACACACACACACACACACACACAGTGCTGATTACTGACCTCAGTGTCCTGGTGTAACAACAGGTGACTGACCGTTGCAGGTTTTTATGAAGATGTTTGTCTTCTTGTGATTTAGTGTGTTTAGTCTGTTCTGTTCCATCAATAACGTGTGGTATATTTCTCATTCTCACATGGTTCAAACCGTCTTATCAATAACAAATTTGTATTAATCACGGGAAAAACAAGCAGCAAACTTCAGTAATATTTTCCCTCCAAAATCACTTTATTCTTTTTTGTTTGTTTTACAAATTATTGAATGTTTTACTGGAATATTAACTGTATAACGTGTCTTTAAAACCAGAGATGTTGTGATGTGATGTGACGGTCCTGCTCTGACTCACACTGATCTGTGTCTGTAGTTCATTAAAATTAAAGTTATCTTCATCCACAGACAGAAAGAAGAAGTTTGACTCTTACTGGACTGAACGAGGAGTGAAGTTCCTCTGGCGAACACCAACGAGCGAGCGGCGTCAGTCACACTGTACGAGACTTCAGCTCAGAAACATGTCAGCCTCTAAAACTAACTCTACCAATAATACATCCCATAATGTTATAGCTATCAAAGCCATTGAAGAATATGTTTTCTTAATTATGTAGAGATTTGTTTTGTTTTTTTAAGTGTTATTGGTTGAATTCAGTGATTTCTCATATTGAACATTCACCTGCTGGGCTGATTATAATTAAAGTCTTTTACAGTCAAACGTTCATTAAATCAGACTTTTATCAGAATAGTCGTCATGACACATTTTACTGTATCCCAGAATAAAAACCCAACTTATTATTTTCAATTGATTTTAAACGTCTCTTTATCTGTAAATGAAGTGTGTGTGTGTGTGTGTGTGCTGATGCAGCGACTCACTGGAGTGAAGCGTCAGTTTGGCGCCTGATCCAAAAATCACTTTGTTTCCAAATCCATTCACACAGAGTCACACGTCAGGACAAATACACTGGGTTTAGTTCCAGCTGACCTGGAGCTTTCAGTCTTCTTCTATGTTCATCTCTAACATGAATCAGATCTGTGCTTCATCTTTTCCACTGTGGTCAGTTTGACCGGAAACAAAGCCATACGCTGATGATGTCATATTATACATTTATACATTGTTTACCTCTATATCAATCCATCCATCAATCTAGAGATATTATAATATAATTATCATTAGTGACTGTCTCTTGTTTACTGCAGTATTCTCATATGAAGTTCAGTTATATTTGGTTGCAATTCACATTTTTACTTTTGTTGTTTTTCGTTTTGTTTTGTTTAACATCACATGACTCTTGTGAACGTTGAGCTTTTTACATAATTGACAGTTACTCACTGCTGTGGACGAGGAGCTGGAGTCCAGATCCAAACTGGAGTTTTCCAGAACCAGTCCCAGTCACACAGTGGATGAAGTCAGAGCAACAACTCACAACCTCATGACAAACTGAACTGTTGTTAAGTTACTGATTAACTCATCAAAGGGCAGTGGAGACTGGACGGAGACGATCCATTATTCTCCATCATGAATGTAAATATGGAGCTCAGCTCTTCATTAACATGTTTTAATTGTATCTGTAAAGTTCCCTCAGCGCTGTGTGAAGCATCGGTTACTGAACATGACGTTGTTTAATGTTTAACGATCTTACTGTTTTGTATTTTCAGCTCCGTCCCTGCTGCGAACCTCAGCCGCCCCGTCCCGTCATTCACACACTGACACACCGCGCAACACAAACTCAACTCTCTGAGTGTGTGTTTGAGAGACAGAGCTTCACTGTGACTGAAAATTATTATAACTCTTATATATTATATTTTATTTTATATATTTATATATTTTTTTTTTAAGTTTGATTTTTACTTTTGTTCTGAAATTCAACTCCAGTATTTAACATCGAATAATTTCTCTGAAAATGTACATTTGATATTTTAAATTGATGTTCAGATATATTTTATTTTCCTCAAAAGCACAATGACTTATTAACAATAACTTAACTAATGGAAACAAGTCCGCCTTACAGTATAACGTCAGCTTTTATAAGATTAAAAAGCCGAATGATGCTGAGTGTACAGTATGTTTGTGTTTCTGCAGGTTTATTAACGGTTCTATAAATGAAGAGTTTGACTCACTTTGGTGGACGATGAGTTCGACTCCAGATCCAAAAAGGAGTTTCTGAGAACTAGTCAGAGTCACACAGTTCACAACCGCTGAACAACAACTCAGAGTTGATGAACTCTGAACTTCTCTTCACATTGTCACCTTTCTACGTTCCGGCTGCATGGACACTTTGAGATCTCAAAGTTGAATTTTCATCTTTGTACCATGTTTTGTTTTTAACTAATATTATTTTGACAAAGAGCGTTGTGTGAAGTTCTCTCACTAAAACCTCTTGTTCTCACAACTGTTTGGGTTCCAAAGTAAAATGTGAATGTTTTTGTTTACTTTTTCATTTTTATAACAACAAACAGTTCTACTCACTGTGCTGGACCAGGAGTTTGAGTCCAGATCCAAACTGGAGCTTCTGGATCCCACTTCCAGTCACACAGTTCACAAGAGCTGAGCAACAACTCACAACCGTCTACACACTGATGAGTTCAGATACTCCACATCTACACACTACTGGACTGTCTATTATATTCAGTAACATTGTGGGTATTTGCATCAAGTTGGTTCCATCAATAATATAATAATAATATAATATAATAATAATAATAATAACCGTGCACAGGTTGTTTAAAGAACAACTCACTAGCTTCAATGATCAACCTGGCTCCTGGTCCAAAGCTGAGTTTCTTGAGTCCAGAGTCAGTCCCACACTGATCCGGCCCAAACCCAGAACTACGGGTTCAACAGGTGATCACTATGGTCTGGATCTGTCTGATTCTCTCTAGCTGAGCTCATCACTGGTTTTTATGGGTAATTAAGGACAAAACCCTGACTTAAAGTGAAAACAACAATAAACTACATTCATTCTCTTCAGATGATCTCGAACAGACAGTTTCTTACTGGTTTGGACCAACAGTGTCGTCCCGCTGCCAAACACCAGTTTGGTTCCTCCAACATTCACACAACAACCAGAGCTTTGACAAAAAGTCACACAAGCTGATGCAGAAACTTCCCTTCACTGTTGGTGCTGAACCAGTTTAAACCGGAACAAAGTCCAGACAAACAGCAACAATGATCAGTGTGAAGCTACGGTTTGATGAGGATCATTTAAGAGTCCGTTTGATCGCTTTCTCTTCATAAAAGCAAAATGAAAAATGTACAAACTGAGAAGGAAATTGTCACAACCTGAACCATCGATCACAAGAATCAAACCAACTCACTGGGTTCCACCGTCAGTCTGGATCCAGAACCAAAGGTGATTTTATTGAATCCAGAGTCAGTCACACTGTGACTGCAGCAGCGACAGAAACTGACCTCAGATCAGGGACAGTGTCAGCTACTGTAAATACCATCGGATCAATTCAGCTGTTTGATGGCTCTTCTCCAGAAAACACAAATCCAAGTAGCTCAGGATTATTAAAATGTGTATGGAAAGATTTAAATAACTGACAGAAGAACCATCAGTATTTAGACCACATTTAAATATCTTCATTTAAGCAAAACAACAGACAGGGTTTACAGTCAGATTGAAGGTGTTGAACAATCCAGTATCTGTTATTTTAACTTGCGTGTAATAAAAATGTTTTGGTTTTTTTTGCAGTCGCTGCAGTCTGAGGACAGCAGACTCAACTTGTAGACTTAGAAACTTTAGCATAATTACAATATTTTTTAGATACAAATTCAATATAAAGCAGTGATGCATGAAGAAAATGACAGTAAGTTTTGAATATTTGGGTTTTACTCACTGTTCTCTATAATCAGTTTGGTTCCGTTACCAAAACTAATCTTCCAGTTAGCTCCTGAGGCGGTCACACTGTGGCTCGGAGCCAAACAACAACTACTCACTGTCTTTCATCATCGAGCTGCGTCACATCATCTACAAACAGCTGAACATTATTTACACTTTGATTGGAATTCTAGTTGAATTGTCCACTGGATGGATCAGGTTTAAAGCTCTGTGGTTCTGATCCGGTCTCACATTGGTTTAGTTTGAAGTGTTTATACTCACTGCTCTCCACTGATAATCTGCTCCCTTTTCCAAACAGCAGCTTCAGAGATGAAGCTGAGGTTGAAGTCACACTGTGGATCTGCTCTGAACAACAACACCAAGCTTCTGTTCATACTGATGGATTCTCTATGAGTATGGTATATTATATAAGCTTAATAATATTCATTAAAACAAGTGATCTTAGCCCAAGAATCATGTAATATATCATTAATGGAACTGTGATGTAGGCATATAAGATGACTTTAAAAGCTGTGGTTCAATTAATCATTAATGCAGGAGGTTTAACGAACTGTAAATTAATTGTTAATGAACCGGAGCTTTGACGGTGAATCTGTAACTTACTTGATTCAACCTTCAGTTTTGTGCCGGAGCCAAAGATGAGTTTGTTGCTAGAGAAATCCTTCACACAATAGGAAACCCTGCTACGTAAACCATGAGGCCAGCGACACAGACTACGTCCTGGTGGTAACATATAGTTTATACTCTGCAGGGAACAGGTCACTGAGGTTACACAACAGAACTGAGACAAATATTGGTTTTGGTTGTTTGTCCAAATACACTTGAGGAGTGTAGTCACTGTGGGATTATTCAGTAGTTTTTACTTAATTTTGATGATCACTTGATTTTAGCTGACATAAACTTCATTTCACTCTGATTAAAGTTCAGTTCCTACAGATGAAATGTAATAACTTACTGTTTTCAACCTTCAGTTTGGTGCCAGAAGCCAAGATGAACTTTGAAGTCCCAAAGTTAGTCACACAACAAGAAAAGCAGCTACACAAACTGTGAGGTCAGAGACGAAGTCAACATGAAGCTGCTCATTCGGAATTTTGCAAATTTAAACAAATGGATGTTAGTGAACTAATAGAAGTTACTTTTTTGTCTTCTGGTGTTTTTTGTGTGTATTGTAGAAGCTGCTGGTGGATCAAGCTATTTGAATTCAGCTACTTGCGATTACGCATCATTTCAGTGATCTGACACATGTTTTAGTTTAAAGTATTTTAAATGCACTTTTTAAAATCTTTTACCTGAACTCCATCTGGATAGCAAAGGTTTTTTATTATACACATCAGCTGCTAGTGATAATGTTGAACTACAGAACTGATTATAAGTTAAACCAAGTTAATAAATGAACTTACTTGATTCAACCTTCAGTTTTGTGCCAGAACCAAAGACGAGTTTGGCGTTTCCACTGAATCCAGTCACACAGTGAGAAACCTGACTTCATAAACCCAGAGACAACAACGGTCTCTTCCCAAAGCTACGGTATTTAGATTTTACTACACAAACATGTTATTCCTATTGATTATTGACTGACTTTAAATTATGTACGTGACTAAAAACAAACAGCTGTTTCTCTCTAAAGTGATGAGTTAAAGAAATGTAGATCAATTAGGTATTAAGTGAAAACAAACACTGACTGGAACAAACCTCATTCCTCTCAGATGAATTTAAGAACTTACTGGAGTCAACGGTCAGCCTAGAGCCGGAGCCGAAAATTAACTTCTCCCCGTATCCAGTCACACATCAGGAAACTCAGAGACACAAACCAGAGAGCTGCTGAGCACCAACAGCTGAACTTCATTGCATTTCCTACGCAAACAAACCTTATTCACTAACTGGACTCAGATGAGCTGAAGTTAGTGGATGTTTATTTCTGTGACACTATTGATTTGTTCACTAAACTGTGGATCATGAACTCACTGGTTTCCACTCAGTTTGTTCTCTCAACGACAGCTACAGCGTAAAGAATCTGACGTTAACTCAGTCACATCATCTGCAAACAGCTCGACTTTAACTGTGTTGTGTGATTTATTTGGATTCTTTGGGGTTTGTGTCAGAGTTAGAAAAGTAAGAAATAAAATGACATTCAAACGCTATCTGTCTCTTTTTGTTTTTTAATACTCACTGTTTCCTACTGTTACTCTGGTTCCCGCTCCAAACAACATCCTTCTGTCTCCTGATGTTGTCACACAGTGGATTTGATCTGAACGAGAACTGCACGGCCTGATTCATGACCAAGATTAACTTTTAACTTCTAATAAGGAAAATAAAACACTATTTGCTGTTTAGCTGCAAAGGTTTAAGTGTGATTCAATGATTGCATTTGATTATAGAGTTTAATTTTTTTTTGATGTGTGAAGAAAGTGAATGATCATGATCATCATTCAGGAAATTGAAAGTATAATCATCTCCAAATCTGCATGTAATTACTGTAAATAAATATGTGACATGTTGACATTTACTTACAGAGCCTCAGATGAATTTAGATTCGACATCAGACTGAGTATCAGTCACATTGTGTTGACTGAATGAAATATTAATACAAACTTAATTGTAAAAAATTGTAAATTTTATAGTGATTATCACATTTAACATTGTGACCAAGGAAATGTTCTCAAACTGTGTCATTAGATCAGATTTAGTCAGTTTGTAGTAGCTTATTTATATAACGTGTTATATGACCGAAATAAAACCAATCTGACTTTCATGCATCCATAACAAACGGTTTTGATTAAAAAAGAAGTGGTTTGGTTGTTTAAACAGATGAATTTAAATTCAATACTCACTCGTTTCTACACTTAGTTTGATTCCTTCCCCAAAAAACAGTTTCCAGCTTCCTGTTCCACTTGTCACACAGTGGATCTGACTCCAACAATAACTACGCCAAAGCTCCGCTACAGTTTTAACACTCTAGAAACAGTCAGGTATTAGGTGGTTACATATTGTATCTTCCTAAGAATTCTGAATATTTTGAGTAATTTTTCATCTGTAAATATTGAAAATAAACTATAACTGCTGAAATCTACCCCTAGTTGGGGCAACGGAAAAATGTGTTCATTTCAGTTTGGGAACTTCTCTTTTCACCATAAGTGATTAACACAGACTTTTAAATCACATCACCGTGTTCTTAAGTTCATGTTCACACCAAAACTCATTCAAGTCATGGTGCTTTTACATTTATGTAACGTGTACCTGAATCTTTTGTGTTCAACACATCAGATACTCTCGCCATCAGTTTGTTCTCACAATCTGATTCTAACTAAAAACGTTAGCATAAATGATTAAGTTTTATCGTTGATTTCCAGTCGTTTTACTTTTATCAGATCTACGTACAATTCAAATAAATAACAAACAGATAATAACTCACTGGCCTCCACCTTCACTTTAACGCTGTCTCCAAAAATGATTTTCCTCGCACCAGAGTCAGTCACACACTGTTCCCTCTCAGAACAAGAACTGATGTCCAACTACATCGTCTGCAAACACTAAAATTTGTCCGTTACCTAAACTAAACTAAACTCCTAAACTGACCATCTCGTCGCCTCCTAAATAATCAATACAACAAGCACATTTTCAACATGAATCGAGCTGTGCTCCAGTAACCGGCCCTGACGGAGCAGATACCTGACACCATCATCATCATCAAACACTTCCACTAATTTAATTGATTAAAGTTATAAGTCTCACTGATACTCACTGGCTTCTACAGTGACTCTGGTTCCATCTCCAAAATAGAGTTTGTAGTTTCCTGTTCCAGTCACACAGTGACTCTGATCACATCAATAACCACATGCTGCTACTGTACTCTACTGTACCACTACATCAACACCAACTACAGTGGCTAACATTAGTTCTTCATCAACTTAATAGTAAAACTTCATAACGTTGTCTCTGTGCTGTTACACTATAACATGTAGTAAATTCTTCATACTCCCTTGTTTCCACGTTTAATTTGGTTCCTTTTCCAAAACTTAGTTTATAGTTTCCTGAAGTCTGAGTCACACAGTGGATCTGATCTGAGCAGAAACCACACGGATCTCAGACTGCTTCAGAGAACACACATTATGCTTTTCAGTCATAATTGTTGGCATAACTAACAGTTAATACGTTAAATGAATAAAAACATGTGTTTAGTATCTGATCAAGGCCTTGTGCTGAAACGGTTCCATATGTTTCAGACCCATGACTTGATTTCATTTGAACTGTTGAATAAATAAATAAATTCTTGGTACTCACTGGTTTCTACAAATAGTCTGGTCCCTTCTCCAAAAATTATTTTATAGCTTGTCGCTGCATCAGTCACACAGTGGAACTGAGCTTAACAATAACACTGCAGCTGCCACCACCACTCATACAGCTAATATTCACCTAATCAATCAATAAAACAATCAATTCATTTATAGGTAGAACTCCAGACTTGTATGGTTTGTGAATGAATTATTTAAAAAATGTTTCCTCAAAATGAGAAATTGAATCACTGAGAACTAACACAGGGACAGTGAAGCAGCAGCAACAGCTGACCAGTGAATATCTAAGAGTTCAACCTAACACATCTTTGTTTTTTAGCCACACAACGATTGACTGATTTGTGTATTCTATGCAGTTGTGTAATTACAAGTATTGTCACTACAACAGTCATTCTACATTTGATGCACAAATATCAAGCTACTCTGGTTCCCATTATTAAAAAAATCTGTAACATACAGAGTCACATCATCTGCAAAGAGTCAGAGACGCCACATTTAGAAGATTTTAGAAGGGTAATCATTTGTTTTCAGATCATTGACACATGGTTGCTTTGAGTCAGTATTGAATTATTGAGTTTTAAACTCATTACAGGCATCGACTGTAGTTAAGTACAACATAGTTTTATGAAAGCATAAAACAATAATGTGTTTATATTTAAAACCATGATCAGTGCCATTTTAACTCAGTGTTTTCAGTCATTATGTTTCTTGTTTAGTGTTTGATTTACTCACTGTTCTCTACAGATAGTTTGATTCCTCCTCCAAAAATGATTTTCCAGTTTCCAGATGAAGTCACACAGTCAGTTTGAGCTTAACAATAACAACTCATGCAGGCAAAGTAGTAACCATTAACAGGCCATCAGTCATTTGATTGTAATTGCCACAATGTAGAAATGTGTATGAAAATTACTGTGACGTATGTAAAAAATAATTTATTCTAGAGGGATAAAAAACTAAATGGTTCTTTTTCTAACTAATATACCGTTGGTTGGTTTATGAGTTTACATTGAAGAGGAATCAGAGAATTGAAATTTTGGGGATTATCATTAAAATCTTGCCTTTTTACACAGTTTACCATTTATACAGGGCTCCTTTAAAAGTTAAACTTCTACTCACTTGATTCAATTGTCAGCTTTACTCCGTCACCAAAAAATATTTTTTGGCCTCCAGTTCCAGTCACACAGCACATCCTCCCTAATCAATAACTACACAGCTCACACTGATCAATATGGTCACATCGTCAACAAATGGCTTTGTTATTCTACATTTAATACTCTTGAGTGTTCACCAATTTCTATTAAAACACAAACCGTTGTAAGTCAATGACTTGTATTGGTAATTTTCCTCTACCTAGTACCTTTTCATTAAATGGAAAAATATTCCAAATATTACAAAGACAGATATTTTGTATTAGAGCAACAGAGAATCTAATTTCTATAATTAAACATTTTTAACTGGACTTACTGGCTTCAACATTCAGTCTGATCCCCGACCCAAAGATCAGCTTGTAGCTCGCCGTATTCACACAATACAAACTGCTTATACATTAACTGTACTTTGAATCTTAATTAACCTCTGTACGTTTAATTAAACTGCTCTTAACATAGATCAATTAACCGTCTGCACATCTCAAAGAAAGTAACAATGTTGCTGCAGAATACATTTATACACTGTATACACCTTTATACACTAATTAAAATTTTTTGACATCAATCACTATGTAATATTCCCCTGTTGGATATCTTTTCAAAACCTAGATTTTTTAATAATCAGATAAAGGAAAATCATCAATATTTCCTTGTTAGATTTTACATTTGTCTTTGTGATCTTTTATCACCTAACAATGTCTTATCTTCTGATATGCACTGAGCTCTGTTGCCCCACTTCTTTTCAATTTAATCATACATTTCTAATCCAAATCATCCAAATAAATTCACCTCAAAATAAAAAAGATGAAAATGTGATGTATGTGGTGATGTGGACTTACATGTGTCTACAGTCAGTTGAATTCCTGATCCAAACGTCATCCTGGCAGTGTTTGTCCCACAGTTTAAACTGACAGGACAAAAACCATCAGGTCAATTTTTTTTGAAAGAATGATCAAAATTCTCTAGGATTCACAAAAAAACTAAAGTTTTCTACTTTTTAAAAAAAAATGAATTGACCTTTCTTCTGTTACATGGAAGATTTGATGAGTTCAATTTGAAGGTCCAAAAATATTTTTTTATTTCAATCAGATGTTTGAAAATGAAACATTAACCTCTAGGTTTTGCTTAGGTTTTTAAACTGTTTGAATCTTTTAATTTAACCTAAAATATGGAGCAGAAAGAATTGGACTTACGGGTTTCAACCACCAGTTTGGTGCCGTTTCCAAAGATGATTTTGTTAACATTCACACAGTGTGAAGCCTCAGCACACAAACACACTGATGCTGCAGCAGTTTCATCAGCTCCAACTTCAGCACTGAAGGAAAAGTGACCCTAAGGCTCCATCTCCAAATTCTTACATTGTTTTAGCCTTTTAATGGCTTTTACGGTATCACTTACTGCACAGTCAACAAGGACTTAGCTGATTCACTCAGTTATAACACAACACACCAACACAGTTGTAGCCTGTTAGATGAATAACATGAACTTACGTGACTCGACATTTAACACAACTCCTCGGCCGAACAGAACTTTGTCGCCCAGAGTCACACAGTGTTTATCAGTGTGAGTCAAACTATGACAGACTGAGGCTGCACATCTGCATACTGCTCTATACGATTTACTGAGCACAGAAAACTGCAAACAAACCAATGTCATGTAGAAACAAACTTATCATTTGTTCTCCTTTTGGTTTGTTTATGATCCAAAACCAGTAGCTACTCACTTAGTTCAATGTTTACATGTAATCTGGTTCCACTTCCAAAGAAGAGCTTTGTTTGACCTCCAACAGTCACACAACAGGAAACGCCACAACACGAAGTGGCAAACTTAAAGATTGCTCTTAAAGAAGTATTTGAATTCAGTTACACAGGTTTAATGTAATATAATGTTTTTAAATTAATTGATTAATTCAATCTAATTTCAAAATAACAATGAGGACAGAATAACACAGCAGAAGAGTATTTCTGTAGTTTACAAACAATTTTACATCTAATTATTTTCTACACTGATGCTAAAAGTCTTATCTTATGTTAATCATTGAACTTACTTGTTTCAATGTTTAGTCTGGTTCCCTCTGCAAAGAAGATTTTATATCCACCTGCAGCATTCACACAGCATGAAGCAGCATGACACAAACTATGTGGTGTCCAACTGAACACTGAGTATTATTGAAAATTGAATGCATCACCTCAACTGTTTTATATTTTTCCATTAACCATATATAGATTCAAAACTGTTAAATAATATGATGTTTATATACTGTATGCATGTTTTTATGTTTTACAACTTACTGGATTCAATGTTTAATCTGGTTCCACGTCCAAAGAGGATCTTATCTCCACCTCCAGCATTCACACAATAAGAAACGACACAACATAAACTATGTAGTGTCCAACTGAACCAAACCTCATTTTTAAAAAAACTGACTTTACATATGATTTTCATGTTTTAGTAATTCCATTAGAAGGCATAATTATGAATTTAATTTTGGCAACAAATGTTCATAAAAATTTGCATATTTGAGTTTTCATTTTTGTGTGATCTAAAACATTATTAACTCCCTGCAGTTTAATGAGCCTCAGAACTCTAAACCTTAGTTTTTTTGTTTTGTTTTTTTTGTATCAGTTGCAGTAAAACACTATAAAAAAAAGTGTCATAGTGTGAATCAGTACTTAGTGGGTTCAACACTGAGTCTGGTGCCACTTCCAAAAATCATCTTTTGATTTGAACTTGTAGTCACACAAGATGAAACTCCATGACACAAACTCATCACATTCAGACTGAAGTACAGCTCATTTAGAGCAAAAAAATATTTACAGTTCAATATTTAGATTTGATTTAAGCTTCTTTTTTCATTCAGGAAAACTAATAAAACATATGTTAATTAAAATATTAGATATATGTGCATATATTAATTTTAATGATTGTAGATGTAACCAACCAGTTTGAATTAGCAAAGATGCTTCAGTAAGATTATGTAATGGCACATTTCATTGAAACAGTGATGCTTGTTATCCTCATTGATGTTGGTGTAGTTATGGTTTTATGATTCATTTTCCTCATATTACTAATACTGATGTCATATTTTAGCACTTACTGGGTTCAATGGTTAACCTGGTTCCACTTCCAAAGATCATCTTATTGCCATCATTCACACAACATGAAACAGCACAACACAAACCTACAGTGACGACCTGGAACAAACGTCCTTTTTGAAATAAATAAATATGTATATTGGACTTAAATGATGATCAATAATAATAAATAGTTAATTTCTGTTAATTACACACTGATAGAATGGTTAAAATGTACATTTTAACAGTGACTGTTCATCAGTTATGCATGTGATAGGTGTTTTACTTTTATGTCTCATCGATCATAATTATGATTAAGATAATGTTTCACCCATTCAGCCTGATATTAAACTGAGTATGAACAGTATTAGTACTCACTGAGGTCAATGTTCAACCTGGTTCCACTTCCAAACACCATCTTATATCCACCTCCAACATTCACACAACATGAAACAGCACAACACAAACTCTGTGGTGTCCAACTGAACCAAACCTCACTAAGTAAATTATTTTTTACCTTTGTCACCATCTTTTACTATCTAATAGATTGCTATTAATCTACATTAGGAATTAAATGATGATTGGATTTTATTGTACAGTAGAAACACAAAAGGTTTTGTGGCTGAATTGTCTGATCGGTGCAGTGACGACTGAGCCGGTGTTTTAATATGACCAAAACACAATTTTAACAATGAATGTTAATAAAGATGAATGAATTTCATTCCTCATTTTTGTGTGGTGTTAAACATTGATGACGTCACAAAGACGCTTGCTAGATGGCAATACAATTAGTTTCTACTTTGTGCAGTTTCACGAGCCTGAGAACTCAACAATTAGGGGGGGTTTTTTTGCATCAGTTGCAGCAAAACACTGTAAAAATGTTTATGGTGTGAATCACTACTTACTGTGTTCAACACTGAGTCTGGTGCCGTTTCCAAAGATCAGCTTTTGATTTGTGTCGTACGTCACACAACATGAAACTTCATGACACAAACTCAGTACATCTTATTTATAACAGAAAACATTTTACTTTTCACTATTTTGATTCGATTTTAGCTTCTTTTTCATTCAGGAAAACTAATAAAACATATGTTGTTTAATAAATATGATATATATGCACAATTTGTTTATTATTTCATTAATTTCAACGATTTATGTAATAAATTAAAGATCCTACATTAAGGTTATATAAGGAAACATTTGACTAAAGCAGTGATAATTGTTATCCTGATTGATGTTGATTAAGTTATGATTTTATTATTAATTTTTCTTATATTATTACTACTCATGTCATATTGTAGTACTTACTGGGTTCTATGATTAACCTGGTTCCACTTCCAAAGATGATCTTATTCGCAGTATTCACACAACATGTAACAGCACAACACAAACCTACAGTGACGACCTGGAACAAACCTCCTTTAAAAAATGTATGTTTTGGACTTATATGATAATAAACAATAATGAAAAGTATATTTTGGTTCCTTATACAATGATAGGACTGTTAAAATGTATATTAATATAGATTATTGATCAGTGATGCCAAAGTGTTTTACTTTTGTGTTCATTGACTATCAGCATTTTATAATTATGATTTTGATAATGTTTCATCCATTCAGCCTGACATTAAAACTGAGTATGAACAGTATTAGTACTCACTGAAGTCAATGTTTAATCTGGTTCCACTTCCAAACACCATCCTATATCCAGCTCCATCATTCACACAACATGAAACAGCACAACACAAACTCTGTGGTGTCCAACTGAACCAGACCTCATTCAGAAAAAAATATTTTTTTACATTTGACTTCCATCTTTTATATTATTCTACATTATGAATTAAATGATGAATTTAGAAATTCTATTGTGGCTGAATTGTCTAATTAGTGCAGTAAAGATGAGCTGTTGAGCCAAAACAGAATTTTAACAGTGAATGTTCCTTAAAGATTTACATATTTGAATCTTAATTTGTGTGTGGTGTAAAACATTGTTGCATTGTTATCTGTTGCAGTAAAACACTGTAAAAATGTTTATGGTATGAATCACTACTTACTGGGTTCAACACTGAGTCTGGTGCCATTTCCAAAGATAATCTTTTGATTTGTAGTCACACAACATGAAACAGTAGAACACAAACCTACCTCCCTTATGAAACATAATTTTTAAAAAAATATATATTTTGGACTTGAATCAATAATAACAAGAAGTTATTTTTGTTCATCATACTCTGATAAGATGGCTAAATCTACATTTTAATATCGACTGTTGATCAGTGATGCTAAGGTGTTTTACTTTTGTGTCTCATTGATCATCAGAATCTCATAATCATGATAGAGATAACATTTCATCCATTCAGCCCATTAAAACTGAATATTAATAGTTTTGGTACTCACTGAGATCAATGTTTAATCTGGTTCCACGTCCAAACACCAGTTTATCTGCAGCGCCAGCATTCACACAACATGAAGCAGCACAACACAAACTCTGTGGCGTCCAACTGAACCAAACGTCAATAAGATTCTCTCTTTTTTTTTTTTACATTTGACTTCCATCTTTTACTATTTCCATTAAAATAGATTATTATTATTGTTAATCTACATTATGAATTTATGATGAATAGCTTTGTGACTGAATTTACTGATCAGTGCAGTGCGACTAAGCTTGTACTTTTATTATGACCAAAACTCAATTTTATCAATGAATGTTCCTAAATCCAAATTTTTTGTTATGTAAAACACATAAACTCATGTTTAAGGTGTGAATCAGTACTTACTGGATTCAACACTGAGTCTGGTGCCGCTTCCAAAAATCATCTTTCCATTTGAATTTGTAGTCACACAACATGAAACTGCATGACACAAACTCAGCACATTCCTTTCACATAGTTGTTTTTATATGTGAACCTGTTATATGTAATACATTAAATTAAAATACTGCTATTTACATTCAGAACAGATGCTACATTAATATTCTTTAACGACAAATTTAACCATTATTCGGATTGATGTAATTATAATTTTAGGATTACTTTTCCTCATATTCATAATATTTATGTCATATTTTAGTACTCACTGGGTTCAATGGTTAACCTGGTTCCATTTCCAAAGATCATCTTATATCCATCATTCACACAACATGTAACAGCAGAACACAAACCTACAGTGACGACATGGGACAAAAAACTCCTATATATAATATTGTTTTATATTTTAGACTTAAATGATGATAACTAACAGTAAAAGCCTATTTTGGTTCATCATACACTGGTACGATGGTTAAAATGTACATTTTTAAACAGATTGTTGATCAGTGATACTGAAGTCTTTTACTTTTGTGTCTCTTAATTATGGTTAAGATAACATTTCATCCATTCAGCCTGATATTAAAACAGTGTCAATACTCACTGAGTTCAATGTTTAGTCTGGTTCCACTTCCAAAGATGAGCTTTGAATAACCTCCTTCATTCACACAACATGAAACATCACAACACAAACTCTGTGGTGTCCAATTGAATCAAACCTCATTCAGGAAAGATTATTTTTACATTAGTCTTCAATCTTTTAATATTTCCATTAGAATAGATGGTTATTAATCTAGATGAGGAATTAAATGATGAATTGATTTTATTGTACAATAGAAACACAGAAACGGTTTTGTGACTGAATTGTCTGATCGGTGCAGTGGCGACTGAGTTAGTGCTATTATTGTGACCAAAACTAATTTTAACGGTGAATGTTCCTGAAGATTGTCATATTTGAGTTTTAATTTTTGTGTGATCATGACATTACAAGACATTTTCTACCTGGCAACACAATGACTTTCTACTTTGTACAGTTTACGCTTTAGGACTGTACAACTTCTTTTGGAGCTGTTGTAATAAAACACTGTAAAAAATGTTTATGGTGTGAAATAATCACTACTTACTGGGTTCAACACTGAGTCTGGTGCCGCTTCCAAACACGATCTTTTCACTTGAACCGTATGTCACACAATGTGCAACTCCATGACACAAACTCATTCTCACATCCAGACTTAAGCGAATCTTATTTAGAGCAAAAAATATTTTACAATTCAATATTTAGTTTTGATTTTTAAGGAAAACTAATAACACATGTTGATGAAAAGATTGGTTCCTTTCAAAGTTGTTGTTTTAACATGAATGGGAATTTTAATGATTGATGTAAAAAAAAATAGTTTGATATATTGCTCTTTAGATTCAGCAAAGATGCTACATTAAGATTCTGTAATGACACATTTGATCGTTGTGCAATTGGTTTTGTTGTGATTCTGGGATTCATTTTCCTCATATTAATATCATATTAATACCATCATGTAATATTTTAGTACTCACTGGGTTCAATGATTAACCTGGTTCCACTTCCAAACACCAGTTTATCTGTAGCTGTCGTTGTCACACAACATGAAGCAGCACAACACAAACTACTTATTCTGCATGGCAACACGAGTTTCTACTTTGTGCAGTTGAACAATCCTCAGAACTCTACAACCTGTTTTTTTTGGTATATGTTGCAGTAAAACACTGTCACAAATATTAATTTAAACTATTAATGATACTGATGTCATATGTTAGTACTCACTGGGATCAATGTTTAACCTGGTTCCACCTCCAAAGATCATCTTATATCCAGCATTCACACAACATGAAACTCCATGACACAAAGTCAGCACATTCAGACTGAAGCACATCTTATGTTGAACAAAAATGTTTTACAGTGTAATATTTAGATTGGATTTTAGATTATTCTTCATTCAGTAAAACTAAAACATGTATGTTGACAATAACAGAAAAGTAGATGTGTTGCTATTTACATTCAGCAAAGATGCTACACTAAGATTGTGTAACAACACATTTGATTGTTATCTTGATTGATATTGATGTAGTTATGATTTTATGATTACATTTCCTCATATTAATAATATTTGTCATATTTTAGTACTCACTGGGTTCAATGTTTAACCTGGTTCCATTTCCAAAGATGATCTTATAAGTTGCATCATTCACACAACATGAAACAGCAGAACACAAACCTACAGTGACGACCTGGGACAAACCTCCTTTATGAAATATCATTCTTTTATATTTTAATCTTAAATTTAACTGTAATAAATAGTAATGAAAAGCTCATTTTGATTCATCATACACTAATAGAATAGTTAAAAGGTACATTTTAATACAGATTGTTGATCAGTGATGCTAAGGTGTTTTACTTTTGTGTCCAATCACATTATCATAAATATCTCATAATTTATTAAAATTTATTAATGAATAAGACAATATTTCATCCATTTAGCTTAATTTTAAAACAGTTTCAGTACTCACTGAGGTCAATGTTTAATCTGGTTCCACGTCCAAACACCAGCTTATTTGCACCTCCAACATTCACACAACATGAAGCAGCACAACACAAACTCTGTGGTGTCCAACTGAACCAAACCACATGAAGAATAAAACTATTCTACATTTGATGTCCATCTTTCACTATTTCTATTAGAATACATTGTTATCAATCTACATTATGAATGTAGTGTTAATGATAAATTTGTTTTATTGTACGGTAGAAACACAGAAAAGGTTTTGTGGCTGAACTGTCTAATTAGTGCAGTAAAGATGAGCTGGTGCTTTTATTGTGACCAAAACACAATTTTAACAGTGAATGTTCCTAAAGATATTTGAATCCTATGTAAACATTGTTGTTAACTTGTGACATCACAAAGATGTTTTCTACATGACACAATTTCATTTCTACTTTGTGCAGTTTAACGAGTCTGAGAACTCTACAATTACGGTTTTTTGTTGTTTTTTGTATCGGTTACAGTAAAACACTGTAAAATGTTTATGGTGTGAATCACTACTTACTGGGTTCAACACTGAGTCTGGTGCCATTTCCAAAGATGATCTTTTCACCTGAATATGTAGTCACACAACATGAAACAGCAGAACGCAAACCTACCTCCTTTAAGAAACAACCAGTCGGCACATTCAGGCTGAAGGACATCTTAAAAATATAACAAAAATATTTTGTTATTAAGTGCAATATTTTGATATGATTACAGATTTCTTTTCATTGAGGAAAACTAATAAAAATGTATGCAATAGTTTTATTATTGATTTAATTTATCTATGTAATAAATTAGTTGGAAATACCAAAGATGCTTCATTATTAAGATTCTGTAATGACACATTTCACTAAATGATTGATGTTGATGTAGTTATGATTTTAAGATTAATTTCCCTCATATGAATAATATAAATATCATATTTTAGTACTCACTGAGTTCAATGGTTAACCTGGTTCCATTTCCAAAGATGATCTTATTTCCAACATTCACACAACATGAAACAGCAGAACACAAACCTACAGTGACGACCTGGGACAAACCATTATGAAATACTTATATATTGGACTTTATGATCAATAATAATGAAACGTTATTTTTTGTATATCATTCTCTGATAGGGTGGTTAAAATGAACATTTTAACTTAGATTATTGATCAGTGATGCTGAGGTATTTTACTTTTCTGTCTGATTGATTGACAGCATCTCATAATTGTGACTATGACAACAGTTCATCCATTTAGCCTGATGTTAAAGCTGAGTATGGATCGTATCGGTACTCACTGAGGTCGATGTTTAATCTGGTTCCACGTCCAAACACCAGTTTATCTGCTCCAAGATTCACACAACATGAAGCAGCACAACACAAACCCAGCAGACTGAACCAGACCTCATCTAGAAAAACTCATAGATTAATTTGTATTTTTCCTTCATAATAATTATTTCAGTGATTTTTTACATTTTAAGTCAGATCTCGATATATAAATTGATTTTACTTGATGTATTTTATGATTATGTTCAAGACACTCCAACGTTTTCATGCCTTGATGATTCTGCAGTTAAAAGACTATTCTCCACATTTTTCCAAACAGCGCTACCGATGCTTGAACATAATTTACATAAACTCTTGATGATATGTCAATACTCACTGGGTTCAATGGTTAATCTGGTTCCAGTCCCGAAGAGGATCTTAAATCCAGTTCCAGTATTCACACATCATGAAGCTCCACAACATAAACTGAACCAAACTTCATTCAGAAACCACTAACTACGAAATTCAGCTTCAGCTTCACTTTAGTTGGAAAAGTTTGTTTCTTGTTGTTTTCACTCTCAGACTTTTATCTGAAAGGAGTTTTGCTGCAAATTAGTTTGGTCTTATTTCTAAAAACTAACATTTTGGCAATTTTTTAAATCTATTTTCTACTGTGAAACAACAATTCGTTCATCAATGAGTCAAAATATCTGTAACTTAAAAAATATTTTCCTGTTGAACAAGCTCAGGTTGCATTATTACAATCTGTGTAAATATTATTTACGCTCAACGCATCAATACTCACTGGATTCAATGGTTAATCTGGTTCCAGTCCCGAAAACGAGTTTAGAACCAGTTCCAGTATTCACACATCATGAAGCTCCACAACATAAACTTCATTCAGAAAACAGTAACTAGGAAATTCAGCTTCACTTTAGTTGGAAAAGTTTGTTTCTTGTTGTTTTCACTCTCAGACTGAATGGAGTTTTGCTGCAAATTAGTTTGGTCTTATTTCTGAAAAACTGACAATTTGGCAATTTTTCCTGACATCAGTGTTATGTTAATTTATACTGTGAAACGATTCATTCATCAATGAGTCCAAATATCTATAACTTAAAACATATTTTCCTGTTTAACAAGCTCAGATTGCATTATTACAAATCTATATAAATATTATTTATGATGAATATAAGTACTCACTGGGTTCAATGATTAATCTGGTTCCAGTCCCGAAGATGATCTTAAATTGATCCACTCTAGTCACACAACATGAAGTAGCTCAACACAAACCAAGCCTCAACTGAACCAACAACAAACAGAAGCATATTTTGTAGATCAGAGTTGTGATGTTTATATGCATCATATTTGCGATTGTCTGCCCAGTCCGTTAGAAATAGCATTGTTTTAAAATCGCAAAGTCAATCCAACCAATTGCAGATGTTTAAAATGAATTATTTGCCTCTTTCATTTGTCACATGTAGTATGTACTGTAACTGTTAAAGCTGCTGCCGTACAGTATGATGACAATCATGTACTTACTGGACTCAACGGTTAATCTGGTTCCATTTCCAAACAGCAGTTTATACGGATTTACACCAGTAGACGCACAACATGAGGCTCCACTACACAAACTCTACAGTGTTGACCAGAACCAGACAAGTTCTACATCCTCTACATACGACAGCTTCAAGAGCTGAAAGAATTGTTTCCTGTTTATTCAGTTTTTGTTGTTGCTATTGTTGTTTGTTTGTTTTAATGACAGCTAATTAGTTCTCTTTATGATCCATATTAGGACTTCCTGGGTTCAATGTGTGATCTGATTCTATATGAATATAAACCAAACACCATAACAGTAACTTAGCAAGGTGGTGAACCAACCCAGAGTTAACTTGAATCTTCAGATATTTGTCTTAATGATTAAATAAAACTGAACATGTATCATGTTTAGAATCAATATTAATACTTACAGGATTCAATGATTAATCTGGTTCCACTTCCAAACAGGAGCTTATTTTGATTTGCACCAGTTGTCACACATCACAACGCTCCATCACACAAACTCTACACTGAAGCTTTTACCTTTTATACACTTTAAATCTATAATTATATATAACATCTTTCATGCTAAATATTATAGAAATCACACATATAATGCCCAAATTATATACATTATACTGAAGAATTTTAAATTTTCCTAAAGAGTTGGGTGAATCAATCTTGTCCAGTGTAAATCTGATTTAGTGTATTTTCATTCATGGTTTTGCTCCATATAAATTAATATTAATAATCTATATCAGTACTTACTGGATTGTACAGTTAAACTGGTTCCACTCCCAAAGATGAACTTATTCTGATTCACATTCACACATCATCAAACTTCATGACACAAACTCCAATCTTAATTTGTTGTTATTTTACACACTTTAGAGAATAATCATATTTTCTTTCATGATCAATTACTATGAATTCAGGTCACACATTTAACACCCAGTATTGTTTTACTGAATAAGTTTCCTTTTCATAATCAGTTATAATACAAAAAAGTTGAGTTTTTTTTATTATCTTATTTAATGGAATAATTTTCACTAAATATTCAGATTTTAATTGTTGTTTGAAGATGCTCCATGTCAAATAAAATATCAGTACTTACTGGATTGTACAGTTAATCTGGTTCCACTCCCAAATATGAGGGATGAGTAACCTCCAGTATTCACACAACACGAAGCAGCACAACACAAACTGATCGGAGCGACAACCCAACAACCTCATGTAGAAAAATATGGAAGCCAAATGTAAACCAGACTTTATCCAGACTTAATTCAGGCTTTAATCAGAATCAAGTTGACTGTTTGTGATCATGGCTGGCATTAATATTTACGACTTATCGGTTTTTAAAGATGTCTACATGATATTTATAAATCTATATTCACACTCACTCGGATCAATGATTAACGTGGTTCCTCTTCCAAAGACGAGTTTCTGAGCTGCACCATTCACACAACACGAAGCTCCATTACACAAACTGAGCCAAGCAACAAAACAAACCTGATTCCCTTTAGTTAAACATCACATTAGTCATGAACATGTATCATTAACCTGCTAATTAACAATATGAGTGTTATAATAACTGTAATTACTGAGTATTAAATCTGTTTCAGCCGATATTTTGGTTCTGTGTCAGTTTCTGCCACGTATTCTCATATAATCATCAATTATACATTTCAAGTTATGTTTGAATGATTAAAATCAAATTATACAATTTACCACTGATAGTTGCAACGTGATAATAAACATGTAACTTTTTAGAATTAGGGTTAATTAGTCAGCGGTGAACCATACATCATCGACACTGGTTTGTTGTTAAATACGGTTCATGTCCATGTGTCTAATCCTGATCGGTACTCACTGGGTTCAACGGTTAAACTGGTTCCAGTGCCAAACACCATCCTCTGGTTCCCATACACACAACATGAAGCTCCACCACACAAACTCAGCTCCACTCTACACCTACGTCTCAATAACTCATGTTGATGTTTTTAAAATGATATTTTCAATAAATTTTAATTATGTTCAAACACTGAAATGTTTGTTACTTAACGAGCCTCATATCAACACTATGACTGTTATCTGTACTCACCGGGTTCAATCATCAAACTGGTTCCATTTCCAAACACGAGCTTGGTTCCAGCTCCGAGGTTCACACATCATGAAGCAGCAGGACACAAACTCAGAGGCCGGCTCAACCAGACTTCACTCACTCAACATCATTATGTGTTTGAAGATAAACTTCAACTCTGAATATTCATGAATTCTAAGTAAAGTAAGTTTAGTGAGATTTATTTCTGATGATGAGGATGAGTATTTTACTAATTCTTCAATATCATTTTATACCAATATTAAGTGTAATTTTGTGTTTTTTGTCTCGTGTTTAACGACTTACTGGTCTCAGTGTTTAATCTGACTCCACTTCCAAACAGGATCTTGTTTCCAGTAGCATCATTCACACAATGAGACGCACAACAACACAAACTCCACTGACAGACCGAGTCAAACCAACCGGACGGATCTGAAGAATTAAACATGACCTGGTCGTGTTTCTCTCAGCGCAGAATGTCCTTTCTAATTTTAGTTCATGTCTGTGATTTCTCCTCACACATCTCTACAGTTTGTTAGTTTTTGCCGATGCTGCATGGATTCAGGTTTACAGTCTGTACTCACTGGGTTCGATGGTTAAACTGGTTCCAGCTCCAAACACCAGCCGGTTTCCACCAGTGTTCACACATCATGAAGCAGCACAACACAAACTCATCAACTACACTACACTAAACAGCTGCTGTTGACATTTAAATTGCATGAGGCCGTTTGTTGTTCTTCTGTATGAATCGTTTTAACGTACTTTTTAGATTATTGGATCTTCATGATAAATTAGATTTTCACAGTTACCATGGTACCAGAATGATTTACATCAACTGATGTAGTTTTAGACTAAAATATTGTAAAGTTTGTGAGTACTCACTGGGTTCAACGGTTAAACTGGTTCCGTTTCCAAAGAGGATTTTGTCGGTCCCAGTCTTCACACAGCATGAAACCCCCCAACACAAACTGAGCCTGAGGCAGACGCCACTAAAACACACCGACTTCTACTGAAAGAGTTTCCTTTATGATACATTTCTATTCTAAGGATCATTTAAAGGTGTAAATGTAAAACTGAACATTGAAGCAGTGAAGTTCATCTTATTATAGTGAATTAATATATAAATTAACCTGTTTGTTTTTGTATTTTAGCTGGGGGGGGGGGCTACCAAGGGAAATCAGCTTGGTAGCTAGATTTGGGTACATTTACATGTTATTTTTAAATGTGTATTAATGTACATTGTCCCTCTTTATCAAATAAACTAATTGAATTGAACTGAATTGAAGTGTCACATTAATCTAACATTTAAATGTAAGCAGCTGCTGACAGGAACTCACAGACACGTCTCCAAAAGTTTGTTTTTTGCAGCAATTTGGAGATTATTTCTATTTTATTTGATTATGGATTATATTCTGTTGTCTATGTTTCTGTGGAACCTAATGAGTCATTCTGTACATCGTAAGCATTATTACAAATGAAGATGCTCCATTTAGAATAATTTTAAACCACTTCAGTGTGTGTTTCTGTACTCACTGGGTTCGATGGTTAAACTGGTTCCGTTTCCAAACACCATCTTGACCCCGTCAGTCACACAACACGAAGCAGCACGACACTAACTCACTGATCAACACAACCTCGTGCTGTTTGTTGTTTTAGCTTCAGGAATAAACTCTTCTGATACTGAACTTTAAAAATAACAATCCACAATAAATTAGATGTAAATCCTGCAGTTTACTGGGAACAGATATTTATTTATTCATTAGTTTTTCTGGTCATAGCACGGGTCAACTTTGTTTAAAGGACCTTATGTTAATAACATTAATAATATTAATCAGCACTTACTTTGTTCAATGTTTAATCTGGTTCCTCTTCCAAAGATCAGCTTGTTTACATTTGTACCAGTGTTCACACAACATGAAGCTCAGTGACACAAACTCAGACTGAACTGAAGCTCATGTTGAAATGTGCATTTTTACATTTGACACTTTTGTTGAATAAACTGATTTTATCCTTTAAAATAAACTGTGAATTATGATTTTTATAGTAATATTATTGATGCTTGTATTGATCACTGATCTACAGATTTTAATATTTGATCGGGTTTGTCGCACAGTTCAACTCTGTTTTTAATAATATTGAGAATCTTAACCAGAACTTACTTTGTTCAATGTTTAACCTGGTTCCACGTCCAAAGATCATCTTAGTTAAACCTCCAGAAGTCACACAGCATGAAGCTCAGTGACACAAACTCAGACTGAACTGAAGTGGATTCAGAAATACGTCACGTTTGTTGTTTGAAGAACCAGAATAAACAAATACAGCTTCTTAAATGTTAAAATATTCAATATTAAACTGCTGAGTAGAATTTTTTTGCACTTTCACAGGTTTAATTCCATTCAGTAAAAACTCTGGAGTTTTTTGTTTTTTTCTTCATATGTTGTTCTATATGAAACCCTTGATAAAGGTTGTGTTTACTCACTGGGTTCGATGGTTAAACTGGTTCCGTTTCCAAACGTAATCTTTCGATCTCCAGTGTTCACACAACATGAAGCTCCACTACATTAACTGTGACTCAACACTGAACATTTATGTCACTGTGAGTTTTACTTTATATTCCTTTGGACAATACTATATTGTAACTGTTATAACATCTATTGTACGTTAATACAGTGACGTCAGTGTTGATAGTGATGAATCAAAACATCAACAACATCTATAAATACACACAGAGTTGAACTGATTGACTCTATATTTTATAATATCGATCAGATTCAGATCAATCTGATGGATCCTGTCAGCAGCTGATCACTCTGACTTTGTATTACACTGCAGTATTATTATTAGTAGTAGTAGTAATACTGATGCTGCATATGAACATTTCAACAGTCGTTACTCACTGGGTTCAATGGTTAAACTGGTTCCAGGTCCAAACAGGATCTTTTGGCCCCCATCATACACACAACATGAAGCATCAGGACAGAAACTCAGACTGAACTGAAGCTCATGTAGAAACACCTCACGTTTTGTGTTTGAAGAACCAGAATAAATAAATAAATAAATAAATAAATAAGGATAAAACGTCTTCCAAGACACATAACCAAGTCCAGTTGCATTTGATTTAAATTTCCTTGAGATTCATGAATGTTAAAATCTCCAATGGTAAACTGGTGATAAGAACAAGCTTTTAGTCGTTTTATATTCATTTACTGTGTGTGTTTGTACTCACTAGGTTCGATGGTTAAACTGGTTCCAGAGCTGAAGAAGAGTTTACGTTGAGCTCCACTTCCAGTGTTCACACAACATGAAGCATCAGGACACAAACTCATTTTTAGATCAGAGAGTTTTTCTGAATAATCTGTCTGTGTCTTTCAATGTAAATATCATTTAAAAATATTTTATACAGTATATTTGAATTCTGTATTGATGAAGATGATCAAAATACTTCCTGTTACCGACGTCTGGACTGAACTCTGATCAACAGATTCTCAGTGTTTGATTATGATCATGTATTTTTATCTACTTTATGTCTATAGCGCAGGTTACCTCTGTTTTTAATCAAATGAATAAATCTTAAACAGAACTTACTTTGCTCAATATTTAACCTGGTTCCACTTCCAAAGATTATCTTGGTTGCACCTCCAGCATTCACACAACATGAAGCTCAGTGACACAAACTCAGACTCAAGTGCAACATTAATTTTAACTTTTTGGCATGTTTGCTGAATAAACTGATTTAATACACTAAATTAAAGAAGTTTAGATGTAGGCTAAATGTGAATGAAGATTTTTATATAACATGATCTAAATGTTAAATTGGATTGGATAAAACTGATTGTGTTGAGTAAAAACACTAATTGAAATGTCATACAGAAACAAATGGTTGTGTGTGTGTATGTGTGTTTACTCACTGGTTTCAATGGTTAAACTGGTTCCAGAGCCAAACAGGATCTTTTGGTTCCCAGTGTTCACACATCATGACGCATCAGGACATTAACTCATTTTTACATGTGACACTTGTTCTAAATAATCTGCTGCTGTCTTTTAGGATTAATATAAATTTTAAATATTTCATACATTCTATAAAGGCTTAAAGATGATCATAATGATTTATGTTATTGTTGCCTGGATTTAACTCTGATCAATGATTTCTCAATATTTGATTATAATTGTACATTGTTTGTTAATTTTCAATCTATTTGTAAGTATGTATTATTATTAATGATGATGCATATGAATAATATTTACAGTCTGTACTCACTGGGTTCAATGGTTAAAGTGGTTCCACTTCCAAAGAGGATCTTATTGACACTTCCAGTCTTCACACAACATGAAGCTCAGTGACACAAACCCAGAGACAAACTGAACTAAAGTTTATTTAAAAAAAGATTTGGCAAATTTGCTTGTTTGTTATGTAACAGATTATATTTATAACTGTAATGTACATTGTTGCAGTGATAATGTTATTTATACATTAATCCCTCAGTTGGTTTGATTCTGATCACAATAACCTTTCAACTACATCCAGTCACAGAAATATCTTTAGATATTGTTTTAACGCACACAGAGTTGAACTGATTGATTCTATATTTTATAATATTGACCTGATCCTGTCAGCAGCTGATCACCATGACTTTATATTACTACACTTTTATGGTTCAGATATAATCAAGACTTCTTAATATTACTGTTAATAATACTGCATATGAATACTATTTAGTCTGTGTGTACTCACTGGGTTCAATGGTTAAACTGGTTCCATTTCCAAAGAAGATCTTATTTCCACCAGCAGCATTCACACAACACGAAGCGTCAGGACAGAAACTCACTTTGAATAATCTGCTGCTGTCTTTCAAAATAAATATCAATTTAAAATATTTTATGAATTTTAGAAAAGATTGATGAAGATGGGCAAATCATTTTCATTATTACTGCCTGGATTGAACCCTGATCAAAAATTTCTCAATATTTGATTATGGTTGCGTATTTATTATCTACTTTATGTTCATAACACAGCTTAAATCTGTTTTGAATACTGATTATAACTTTAGAACTTACTTTGTTCAATATTTAATCTGGTTCCACTTCCAAAGATGATTCTGTACGCGTTTCCAGAAGTCACACAACATGAAGCTCAGTGACACAAACTTGTGGACGAACTGAACCAACTCACGTTTAACGAAACAGAAAAATTAGATTTCATACCCAAGTACGATAATAATAACATACGATCTAAATGTAAAATTGGAGGAAATAACTTTTGCTTTTTACATTGCGTTTAGTTAGTGTAAAACACTGATTGAAGTTCTATGTAGAAACAGTGGTGACGTGCGTGTACTCACTGGGTTCAACGGTCAACCTGGTTCCAGAGCCAAACAACACTTTAAACTGACTTCCACCTCCAGTTGTCACACAACATGAAGCTCAGTGACACAAACTCTGAGACAAACTGAACCAAAGTAATTTTTTAAAAAAAACAACTACGGTTTTCACACTAAAGATTTGTCAAATTTGTTTTTTGTCATATAACAGATTCAAGTTAAAACTGTTGTGACATTCACACAAACCTTTCAACATTTAATCATAGAAACATCTAAAAACATATTGTTCTAAGCTGACGACAGAGTTGAACTGATTCTATATTTTATGATCTGATTCATGGTCTTGTTGAATCCAGAATTATCTTCTAAGTATTATTATTAATAATAATTCTGCGTATGAATAATATTTACAGTCTGTGTCAGTACTCACTGGGTTCAATGGTTAAACTGGTTCCATTTCCAAACAGGATCTTAATTCCACCTCCAGCGTTCACACAACATGAAGCTTCAGGACATAAACTCATTTTTACATGTGACACTTTTTCTCAATGACCTGCAGCGTTAAATATCAATTTTAAATATTTTATACATCCTATGTAAAGTAATGATGATTATCAAAATTAAATGTTATTGATGCATGGGTTTAACTCTGATTAACTATTTCTCAGTATTTGATTTTGATCACATAGTTTTATTTTTAAATCTATTTTATGCTTATAGCACAGATAACTCTTCTATAATAATATCTATAATCTTTAACAGAACTTACTGGGTTCAATGGTTAATCTGGTTCCATTGCCAAAGATCATCCTGTTTGTATTTCCAGATGTCACACAACATGAAGCTCAGTGACACAAACTCAGAGACGAACTGAGCCAAACTCAGAAAAACTAGATTTCACGCCCAAATACAATATTAATAATATATGATCTAAATGTAAAATTGGTGGGAAAAAGACATTTTTCTATTTTTTACATGAATGATTGTGCTCAGTAAAAACACTGGAGTTTCTAATAGAAACAGATGGTAACGTGTGTGTTTACTCACTGGGTTCAATGGTTAAACTGGTTCCAGAGCCAAACAGGATCTTTGTGTTCCCAGAATACACACAACATGAAGCATCAGGACATAAACTCACAGACCAACTGAACCAGAACAACTCAGTTTATATGTCACAATTTTGCTGAATAACCTGCTGCTGTATTTTTAAAATATCAATTTTATAGATTCAGTATAAAGGACTGATGAAGATGGTCAAAATGAATTATATTATTGATGCCTGGATTGAACTCTGATCAACATGTTTTAAGAATTTGATTATGATCATGTATTTTATTTTAAATCTAGGTTTATGTTTATAGCACAGGTTAACTCTGTTTTTAATACTATTTATAATATTTAACAGAACTTACTGGCTTCAATGTTTAATCTGGTTCCTCTGCCAAAGATCATCCTGTTTTGATTTCCACTTCCAGTCTTCACACAACATGAAGCTCAGTGACACAAACTCAGACTGAACTAAAGTTCATTTAGAAACAAGTCACAACACCAGAATAAATAAATAAGTAAATAAGACTTCTTTAAACTGGTGAGAAAACGACAAACTTTTCTTGTTTGTTGTTGTTGAATTTTACAGGAATGATTCCATTCAGTAAAAACTCAATGTTTCTTAAATAAATTTTTTTTTTCTAGGTAAAAACCATTATATAATGATGTGTATGTACTCACTGGGTTCAATAGTTAATCTGGTTCCACCACCGAAGAAGAGTTTAAATTGATCTCCAGTATTCACACAACATGAAGCTCAATGACACAAACTCAGACTGAACCAAAGTTCATTTAGAAAACACTGAAGATTTGTCAAATTAGTTTTGTGTTATATAACAGATTAGAGTTAAAAATTGTCATGTGCGTTGTGCATCGGTGATATTGATACATTAATCACTCAGTTGATTGATGTGATTCTAATCGTGAGAACCTTTCAACGTTCAATAACAGAAACATCTGTAAATATAGTTTTAAGTGGACGAGAGTTGAACTGATGGACTCAGTACTCACTGGGTTCGATGGTTAAACTGGTTCCACGTCCAAACAGGATCTTATTTCCAGCAGCGTTCACACAACATGAAGCATCAGGACAGAAACTCATCTTCACATGTGACACGTTTTCTGAATAATCGGCTGCTGTCTTTTAACATAAATATCAATTTTCTGTATTTTATATGTTCTGTGTAAAGTTATTATGCAGATGACAAAACTGTCTATGTTATTGATGCCTGGGTTTAACTCTGATCAACAATGTATCAGTATTTGATTATGATTGTCTTTTTATCTACTTTTATCTACTTTATGTTTATAGCACATGTTAACTTTTAATAATATTGATAGTCTTTAACAGAACTTACTTTGTTCAATATTTAACCTGGTTCCACTTCCAAAGATGATTTTCTTTGCACCTCCAGATGTCACACAACATGAAGCTCAGTGACACAAACTCAGACTGAACTGAAGCTCATTTAGAAACATCTGTTTTTATATTTGAAACCAAAGTTAAACAAACTGATTTTATCCTTTAAAATAAACAACAAGTTTAGATGTTAATGTAAATTATGATTGTATATAGGAGCAATGATGGAAACAGTGATGAATATTATTGATGCTTGGATTGATCACTGATCAACAGATTATCAGGATAAGATTGTGTTTCTCACACAGTTCAACATTGTTAATATTTAACAGAACTTACTGGGTTCAATGTTTAATCTGGTTCCACTTCCAAAGACCATCCTAGTTCCACCTCCAGAAGTCACACAACATGAAGCTCAGTGACACAAACTGAACCACAGCTCATTCACAAACATGAATGACTGTTTTTTAAAGTTAACTCTATTTAAAATATTTAGTACATTATATTTTGATTTTGTGAATTGTTATGTTTACAGGATTAAATAACTGTTACTCCGATCAACAATTTCTCAATATTTGATGTATGTGTAGTTTTGTTCATAGCACAGGTTAACTCTGTTTTTAATAATATTTATAATCGTTAACAGAACTTACAGGGTTCAATGTTTAATCTGGTTCCACTGCCAAAGATCATCCTCCCCTGGTTCCCAGTATTCACACAACATGAAGCTCCACAACATTAACTATGACTGAACGACTTCACTTAGAAACAATAACTCAACACTGAACATTTATATCACTGTGTATTTTACTTTGTTTGTACGATTGTCTTGTATAACTGTTGAAACATTAACTGTAAATTAATACAGTGACGTCAGTGACTAAGTCATTAACAACCTTTAATCATATAAACATCTATAAATATTGTTTCAACTCGATGACAGAGTTGAATTGATTGGTTCTATATTTTATAATATTGATCTGATCCTGTCAGCAGCTGATTACTCTGACTTTATATTACTGCAGTTTTATGGTTCAGATATAATCAATCTGCGGAATAATTATAGCATCATTTTTATTAATAATAATGTTGCATGTGAATAATATTTACAGTCTGTGTCAGTACTCACTGGGTTCAATGGTTAAACTGGTTCCATTTCCAAACAGGATCTTATTTCCCCCTCCACCATACACACAACACGAAGCATCAGGACAGAAACTCATTTTTACATGTTGCACTTTTTTCTGAATAATCTGCTGCTTTCTTTTAAAGTAAATATCAATTTAAAATTTTTAGTACATTAGCCTATATTTTGACTTTGTAAATTGTTTTACAGGAGTAAAGAACTGTTACTCTGATCAACAATTTCTCAATATTTGATGTATATGTACTTATGTTTATAGCACAGGTTAACTCTGTTTTTAATAATATTTATAATCGTTAACAGAACTTACTGGCTTCAATGTTTAATCTGGTTCCACTGCCAAAGATCATCCTCCCCTGGTTCCCAGTATTCACACAACATGAAGCTCCACAACATTAACTACGACTGAACGACTTCACTTAGAAACAATAACTCAACACTGAACATTTATATCACTGTGTATTTTACTTTGTTTGTTTATACGATTGTCTTGTGTAACTATTGAAACATTAACTGTAAATTAATACAGTGATGTCAGTGTTGTAATTCATACATGAATAACAACGTTCAATCATATAAACATCTATAAATATTGTTTTAACTTTTGGACAGAGTTGAACTGATTGGTTCTACATTTCATAATATTGATCTGATCTGATATCAGCAGCTGATTACGTTGACATTACATTACTGCAGTTTTATGGTTCTGATATAATCAAGACTGTGGCATCATTTGTATTCATAATAATACTGCATATGAATAATATTTACAGTCTGTTTGTGTACTCACTGGGTTCAATGGTTAAACTGGTTCCATTTCCAAACAGGATCTTTTGGTTTCCACCACCAAACACACAACACGAAGCATCAGGACAGAAACTCATCTTCACATGTGAGACTTTTCTTTCTCAATAATCTGCTGCTGTCTTTTAACATAACTGTAAATTTTGAATATTTTATAGATCCTATAAGTGACCTGATGAACAATTTATCAGAATTTGATTATTATTACGTATTTTTATTTTTTTAATCTATTTTATGCTCATAGCACAGGTTAACTCTGTTTTTGATAATATTGATAATATTAAACAGAACTTACTGGCTTCAATGTTTAACCTGGTTCCACTGCCAAAGATCATCTTAGTTACTCCTCCAGTCTTCACACAACATGAAGCTCAGTGACACAAACCCAGACTGAACTAATTTGTGTTTGTAGAACCAGAATAAAAAAGATAATAAATAAATAAATAAATAAGGCTTCATCAATATTAAAATATTCAATGTTAAACTGATAAGAGGTTCAAACTTTTAGTTTTCTTTAGAGTTTTACAGGAATGATTCCATTCAATAAAAAATAATTTTTAAGATGACATTCATATAACGATGTGTGTACTCACTAGGTTCAACGGTTAAACTGGTTCCAGAGCTGAAGAAGAGTTTACGTTGAGCTCCACTTCCAGCATTCACACAACATGAAGCATCAGGACACAAACTCATTTTACATGTGACACTTTTTCTGAATAATCTGCTGCTGTCTTTTAAAATAAATATCAATGTTAAATATTTTATACATTATGTTTAATTCTGCTGGTTTTTACAGGAGCAAAGTATTGATGAAGATCATCAAAATACTTTCTGTTATTGATGCCAGTGTTTGATTATCATCATGTATTTTTATCTACTTTATGTCTATGTAACTGTGTTTTTAATCAAATTAATAAATCTTCATCATCACTTACTTTGTTCAATATTTAATCTGGTTCCACGTCCAAAGACCATCTTGGTTGCACTTCCCGTCTTCACACAACACGAAGCTCAGTGACACAAACTCAGACTCAAGTACAACTCATTTAGAAACATTAATTTTTACATTCGACACTTAAGTTAAATAAATGGATTTTATCCTTTAAAATAAACAACAAGTTTAGATGTAAATGTAAATTATGATTTTACGGAAGCGATGATGGAAACAGTGATGAATATTATTGATGACCAGGATTAGATTGTGTTTGTCACACAGTTCAACTCTGTTTTTTATAATATTTATGATCTTATTTATGTTTTTAGACGGAACTTACTTTGTTCAATGTTTAATCTGGTTCCACCTCCAAAGATGATCCTGTTTGGATTTCCAGTGTTCACACAACATGAAGCTCAGTGACGAAAACTCACTCAGTTCATTTAGAAACATTTTGCTGAATTAACTGATTTTAACAAGTAAAAAAATAACATTTTGAAAAGTTTTGATGTAAATGTGTCTTTGGTTTTTAAATAACATATATGATTTAAATGTAAAATTAGATAAAACTGATTGCATTGAATAAAAACACTGAACTTGTGTGGTAACGTGTGTGTACTCACTGGGTTCAATGGTTAAACTGGTTCCAGGTCCAAACACGATCTTTTGTGTCCCAGTAAACACACAACATGAAGCATCAGGACATAAACTCACAGACCAGCTGAACCAGAACAACTCAGTTTTACATGGTGCAATTTGGCTGAATGACCTGCTGCTGTAATTTAAAATATCAATTTTAAACATTTTATCAATTCTATCTAAAGGATTAAAGAAAGTAAGTAATTTATGCTATTGATGCCTGGACTGAACAATTTCTCAGGATTTGATCACGTCACATATTTTTATTTTTCAGTCTACTTTATGTTTATTTTACTAATATTGATAATCTTTAACAGAATTTACTGGGTTCGATGGTTAATCTGGTTCCAGGTCCAAACAGGAGCTTATATTGACCTCCAGTTGTCACACAACATGAAGCTCAGTGACACAAACTCAGACTGAACTCAACCAAACTCAGTTTATAAGAAGCAGAAAAATATGATTTTGTGCTCTAATAGAATATTAATAATATGATCTGAATGTAAAATTAGAGGAAAGAAGAAACTTTATGTTTTTTGCATTCAGTAAAAAACACTGAAATTAGTTGTTTCAAGTTTTATATTGAAACACATGGTAACTTGTGTGTGTAGCTACTCACTGGGTTCAACGGTTAAACTGGTTCCAGGTCCAAACAGGATCTTATTTCTACTTCCATCATTCACACAACATGACGCACCAGGACAGAAACTCATTTCTACATGTGACTCTTATTCTGAATAATCTTCCGCTTTCTTTTAAGATGAATTTCAATTTTACTGTAAATATTTTATAAATTCTCTAAAGGCTGAAAATGATTTATGTCATTGATGCCTGGATTTAACTCTGATCAACGATTTCTAAATATTTGATTACGATTGTGTGATTGTTTTTTTGTTTTTCAATCTACTTTATGTTTAAAGCACACGTTAACTCTGTTTTTAATGAAATTCATGATTTAACAGAACTTACTGGGTTCAATGGTCAAACTGGTTCCACTTCCAAAGATCATCTTGTTTGTATTAGTTGTCACACAACATGAAGCTCAGTGACACAAACTCAGACGAACTGAACCAAACTCAGTTTTAAGGAAATTGGACATTATGCCCAAATGCAATATTAATATAATAATATATAATCTAAACGTTGAAGTGGAGGGAAGAACAAACTTTTAGTTTTACGTGAAGGATTGCGTTCAGTAAAAAAAGCGCTGAAATTAGTTGTTTTAAGTTTTATATGGAAACAAATGGTAACTTGTGTGTCGCTACTCACCAGGTTCAACGTTTAATCTGGTTCCAGAGCCGAAGAAGAGTTTATACTGACTCCCTCCTCCAGTAGTCACACAACACGGAGCTCAGTAACACAAACTCTGACTCAACAACCTCATGTAGAAAGCACTTAACTTTTGTTTTTATAGCAGACTAGAGTTATTACTATAATGTACATGGAGGCATGAGAAGATTTAATCAAAGAAACATGTTGTAATATTTGGTTTTTACAGTTTTTGCCTTCAACTCAAACTGAACCAAACATTTTAAATGACACGCGACTCTTCTCTGACATTATATTATAGCTCATTTTGATGTAATTGATCAATATCAGGGTTAGAGCCGCGTCTCTGTGGCGTTTTCTCTGTGTTTAACATCGACGGACTGAAAATAAATCGACTCACTGTCGCCGACGATGAGTTCAGTGCCGTGTCCGAAAATCAGCTTCTCACCAGACGAGGAATAAGACCCACAGTCTGAGGCGTCAGCGCACAAACCTTACACTGACACACACTAACAACACTGATAAAAGACAAAGCTTCACTGACCATAAAGAAGTCTGGACTCAGACTGTCGGCACGTTTTCAGACTAGAAACATGAAATAGATGAAGATGAAGGTGAGACTTACTGGACTGAACCACCAACACAGAACCAGAACCAAAGAGCAGCTTCTCACGAGCACCAGTTGTCACACACTGACAGAGCTCTGCACAAAAACACCACACACTATATACACTACACAACACAGAGGGCTGCAGAGTGACCAGGACCAGAGGTCAGAGGTCAGAGGTTCATCAGCGTGAAGCTGCTGACTGAATCAGGCTCTAGATGTAAAACCAGCAGCTACTCACTGGACTCGATGGTTAAACTGGTTCCAGCTCCAAACACCAGCCGGTATCCACCTCCACCTCCACTCGTCACACAACACGAAGCATCAGGACGAAAACTGAGCAACGACCAGGACCAGGACCAGAACATTCACACTTCACTTTAAAACCTATCCAGGCACCAGGACCCGCTACGACTGAGCTGAACCACACTGTAAAAACTCTACATCTGTCCAAGAACATTTGTCTTATTTCTTGTCAAAACTAAACTCTTTCCACTTAAAATCTACTTGTTTCCAGATCATTTTCACTTGTTACAAACTCATTTTCACTTGAAATCAGTAGAAAAATCTGATAGAGGAGCAAGTTTTTTGTGTTTGTAATAAGAAAGAAAAACTTGCTCCACTGGCAGATTTTTCTACTGATTTCAAGTGAAAATTTGTTTGAAACAAGAGAAAATGATTTTAGAAAAAGAGTTTTGTTTTGACTAGAAATGAGACAAATATTCTTGGAAAGATGTTGAGTTTTTGCAGTGGAGGATCAACTGAACCTGATCAAATGAACCCAGTTTAAACCTAAAAGAACTCGGGTGACAGCAAAACAAACAACAAGAAAAAACTCTTTACAGGAAGATTTTCTTTCTTTTCTTTTTTTCTAATGAACTTTTTTTCAACCGTATTTCTGATCGTTACTCACTGGGTTCAATGATCAGTCTGGTTCCAGCTCCAAACCACATCTTGTATCCAGATGTCACACAACACGAAGCACCACGACAGAAACTCAGAACGATTCTTCAGTATCTGATCAATACAATCTGAATCCAGATGTTTCTACAGGTGAACCCTCACCTGGCCGGTTCACATCAAAATAGTTGTTTCTGCACTTACATCGTACTTTTATCGTATTAGTATTTTTTCTCTATTGTATATTTTTATGTCCACTTAGGACCCAAGGAACAGAATTTTGTTCTTTCCATGAAACTTTGACAAATAAAGTCTTGAAACTTGAAACGTGTTGAATGAACTGAACGTCTTCACTGCGTCGTTATAGAATCAGCTTTTTGTATTTTCTCTGAAGTTTCTCAGCTCGTTCAACAGGAAGAAACTAAAAAATAAAACTACATTAAAACACAACATCTGCTCCTTTGGTTTTAACGTTTTTACCAGAGTTTTGTTTTCTGATCCTTTCACAATAAAAGTCTGAGATTAAGACTAAACAGCCGACTCGAGCCGAGCCGGGCGGCCGTTTCAAACCAGGCTTGTAATCCTCTACTTGGACTCGACTGTTAAATAATGAACTCACGGTTCTGGACCCTCAGTCTGGTCCCAGGTCCAAACAGCAGCTTGTTGTAGTTGGACCCAGATTTCACACAGTGACACAGAGCAGAGCAAAAACTGGTCCTGGTTCAGCTTCAAATCCACCGTTTAACAACTTTCTGCTTCTGCAGGTTCTGAGAATCTGACTCGTTAAAGTAAACGAAGCTTCAGACGGACGCATGAGGAAGAATCAATAGATCAATAGATCAATAATTAAACTCACGGTTCTGGACCCTCAGTCTGGTCCCAGGTCCAAACAGCAGCCGACCCGTCGACCCCCCAGCATTCACACAGCGACACAGACCAGGACAAAAACTGGTGCAGCTGATCCAGAACCAGCTCCTCGACTAAAACCTTCAGCTCCAACGTTTCTCATCTGAGTCTGGACTAAACGTTCCGGTTCAAACTGGATTTCTGTCACAACTGGGTCAATGTGTTCACACACAGACTGATCAGTCTGATCAGAAATCAATCAATAGATCAATAATTGAACTCACGGTTCTGGACCCTCAGTCTGGTCCCAGGTCCAAACAGCAGACGACCCGCCGTCCCCCCAACATTTACACAATGACAGAGACCAGGACAAAAACTGATCCTGGTTCAGGTCCAACATCTAAACCTACAGCGTCTCTGCTGGGTCTACAACAGACTGGAGAAGAAGAAGAAGAAGAAGAAGAAGAAGAAGAACAAGAACAAGAACAAGAACAAGAACAAGAACAAGAACAAGAAGAACAAGAAGAAGAAGAACAAGAAGAAGAAGAAGAAGAAGAAGAAGAACAAGAACAAGAACAAGAACAAGAACAAGAAGTTTCTTTAAACTCACGGTTCTGGACCTTCAGACTGATCCCAGACCCAAACAGGACTTTCCCATAACCAGACCCAGAATTCACACAGTGACACAGACCAGGACAAAAACTGATCCTGGTTCAGCTCCTCTGTTGGAACTCAAACGTTTTCTAAATGTCTGTGGACGTTCTGATTCGTCCAGGTCATCGTTCTTTTCTAAAAACTGAATCGTAGCAACGGTTCTGATCGTTTACAGGATTCTTAGTCAGACCTGAAGTTTTCAAACAACAAAACTAAACTAAACAAAACAAAACAAAAACCTGAAATGTAGATTTTTTTTCTAGTGAATGGTAGAATGGTTGGTTCTGATGGGATGTAAAGGACTCACGGTTCTGGACCCTCAGTCTGGTCCCGGGTCCAAACAGCAGCCGAGCAGTGGAGCCGATCCCAGTCACACCGCAGGACGCTCCAGGACAAAAACTGATCTGAGTTCAGTCGCTTTGATCAGTCGGATCTGATCGATCAGTAATCAGCTGTAAAACGTTTCAACACCCGATCGACTCGTTTGTTTTTATTGAATCATTTCAGAGTTTTGTTTTGTTTTCTCACCGACTGAAAACTTCAGGTCTGACTAAGAATCCTGTAAACGATCAGAACCGCGTTAATCAGATCATAATCAATAATCAAACACTGGTTCTGGATCAGTTCAGTTTTAGCGTTACTCACTGGTCTCGACCGTCACACGGACTCCGGCGCCGAACACGGTGGTGTATCCTCCCTGACCAGTCACACAGACACACACAGCCCAACGAAAACCAGGCTCACTCGCTGCTCTGGGATCTGGGTCTGGGTCTGGGACCAGTTCAACCAGACTCTAGTTCTGGGTCTGGTTCATTTTAACATTATGATCCTCGTTCATTGATAATAATTCACCAAATCGCATGTTTCTTTCTCAGAATCATTAAAACAACAGCTTCATTGTTTCCTTTTGAGGTAAAACACTCTTTAAATTGAATATTGATCATTGACTGATGTCATCGTTAACATTATTACAATTATATATGATCATATTTAACATTTGTACATTATAAGAGTTTGTGAAAATGTTCCATAATTTACTTCAGCAGAACTGAGCTCCAGTTTAATGAAGATTTAACTTAACTTTCATCTCATCTTCTTCTACTTTTAAACCCATTTTAGGAACGTGTTAAAGTATATTTATAGTTTTTATAGTATTTTTAGTGATATTATTATAAACACATTCTTCAACCTGCATCAACAGAAACGTTTAAAGTGTTAAATGTTTTCTCACCGGTTTCCACCGTCAGTCTGGTTCCCCCGCCAAAATAAAGCTGACCCACTCCCTGATTCACACTGTGACTGACGCCACGACACAAACTGCTGCTGCTTCGTATCAACTCTGAGTTTTAATACAGACTGAGGTCGACTGTAACAACTACAGAAGCTGAGAAGGGTCAAATGTCCTGCAGCTGATCCTGACACGAGAACAGGATTAAAGAGAAGAAACAGAACTAATTTAATAAAAGTGTAAATGTGTGAAACCTCTCACCCGTCTCCACCGTCAGCCTGGTTCCTCCGCCAAAATAAAGCTTCTCAGCTCCTCTAGTCACACTGTGACAAACACTGGGACAAATTCTGCTGCTGCCGCCGTCGACCGCTTCATAGAAACTTCTCTCATTTAAACTCCAGCGGTTTGAACCTGAATCTGTCCCGTTGTCTCCACGCACACAGACCGACGGCCACGACTTCCATTAAACTAGAAACAGCTAAAATCAGATCTGAACTCAACCCTGGTCTCATCTCTCCAGAACAAACACAATAAACTCCAATAATCTGATGAATAAATACGTTTTAAAAACATTTAAACTGTAAAACCTCTCACCAGTCTCCACCGTCAGTTTGGTTCCTCCGCCAAAATAAAGTTTTTCTGCCTGATTCTTCACACTGTGACAAACACTGGGACAAAAACTGAGACCTTCACTGTCACGAGACACTGTGGGAAATTAATCAACTACTTTGTTCAGTAAGTTTTAAATAACGTTTAAAGTCTGTTAATTTGTTCTGACAGAGGTTTATTCAGCCTGGAGTTTTTATATTTCATCTGATTTAACACTTTTATTGATTAACGGATCTCTGATATAAATCAATAACTGATCGACAGATGTTTTAACAACATTTAAAACAAACTCTCATGAAGTTAAAGTCGATAGGAGAAACTGAATTAAATCGTCTTCTCACCGGTTTCCACCGTCAGCCTGGTTCCTCCGCCAAAATAAAGTTTAACTCCCTGGTTCTTCACACTGTGACTCCGACCGGGACAAAAACCGCTGCACTCACTGTTTCTCTGTTTACACCTGAATATTTACTTTGTTTTTATCATTTTTAAATGTTTTAGAGTTTCCTCTTAGTGGAAGCTGCTCCTGCCGTTTCCTCTTCATACTTTATGTTTTTATTGGTGTTAAACATCTGTATTGTTTAAATTCTACACATCTGGAATTAAAACCACTGCAACATCAGAAGGGAATAAATCCTCAGGCCACGTCTTTTTACAGTGTAAATATTAATCTCACCGGTTTCCACCGTCACTCTGGAATTGAAAACACTGTGACTGACAAAAAACATCATCTGAATGTGAACGTTGAATAAAACAAAGTTTCCTCCTGTTTCCTTTTCATTTTAAATTCTCATCATTGTTCTTTAACATCTGCATTGTTTAAATTCTAAACATCTGGAGTTAAACCTATGACTCAGCACTAATAACTAACACTAATAAATCCTCTGGCCACGTCTTTTTACAGTGTAAATATTAATCTCACCTGTTTCCACCGTCAGTTTGGTTCCTCCGCCAAAATAAAGTCTGGTTCCCGCCTGGTTCTTCACACTGTGACTCAGACTGGGACAAAAACTGAACCCAGACCAGATCACCAGGTTTTCTCTGATCCTGGTTTTGTTTCATTGAACTGGTTTGGTTTTTGTTCAGTTCTGCTTTTAAATATTGTGAATCCTGGTTTTGTATTCACGCGGATGAAACAGTTTGAGCTTCACTCTGCTGTTCGTCGGTGAACCTGATGTTAGCATGAACATTAATGTTTTCACTGCTTCTTCTAAAATAAGATGAAGTTTTATTTTCCACCTTTAGTTGAAGAGTCGAGACAGAAACTCACCGGCTGCTGCTCAGTCACAGCCGGTCCAGAAATGTTCCTCAAGATCCCAGAATCCTCTTCTGTCTGGTCACTCACTGCTGATTGGGCGGGCTGGAGTAGCTCCGCCCACGTAAGCCTGACGTAAGCACCGTGTCCGCATGAGGGACGAAGAGAAACGACATTCAGCCTCATCAGAGAGGAAACGATGAGCGTCGTCTGCAGGAGAAGCTGAAGGTGTCACGTCTGTGGAGTGAGACCAGCAGGGGGCGCCACGCTCACCTGAGCTGCAACCGCACACTGTGAACACAGCAGGGACCGGATCCAGGTCCAGGTCCAGGTCCAGGTCCAGGTCCAGGTCCAGGTGCCGTGAGAGTCTGAAAGGAAGCAGAATAAAAGAACATTGATCTCTCTCCAGTAGAAACATCTGGAGCAGTTTGTAGAAGATCTTCTCTTTGCAGGAGACAGATGTTGCACGTGTGATCGCTGGTACCTGCTGATGTTCTGGTGGAGCGGCTTCTCCTCCTCTGAGATGAAACTCCTCCAGGAGACGGTTTTTGTAGTTTGTGTGACAGGAAGTGGAGCGATGACGTCACGTGACCTGGTTCTGAGGGAACTTCACCTGCGGCCTAAAAACCAGTCGGAGGAAACTGCAGCGTGCAGTGAGCAGCGGCACTTCTATGGGACCAGGTCTGGTCTGGACCAGGTCTGGACCAGGTCTGGACCAGGTTGCATGGCGTCCCCATGGAGACGGCCCAGCATCAGCAGTCTGTTGCTGCTGGGGCTCTCCATGGTGGATCTGCTGTGGTTCTTATTTAAACAAGGGACTTTATCTTTAGAGCGGGAAAAAGGAAAATATTAGCGCGGAGCCTCCACTGAAAACTGACTATACTATGTGAGCTCCAGCTAAAATTATGTAAGTCCTCAGAAATACAGATTACTCTTAAAGAATTAAAGAGTTAAACCACAATATGTAAAAGGTAACACACAAACATATATTTTATTAACCCTTTTAGGTTTGTTTTTGTGGAATGATACCTTTAAATGGAAATGCTTCCATGGTGCAAATAGAAAATAATAAACAAAAACACTTCCTGTACCCTTTAAATCAATACAGTAATGAAACTTCCAAATCCTTTCTTTTCATCCTGTTTGTATCAATAGAACAGTTTAGTTTATTTCCACCAACCAATAATGAAATGCCTGTGTAATTTCTAATCACAAGGTGTGTATGACTTTTAATCAAAACAGTGTTTTTAACCCTTTAAATTACCTCACGTCAATGAAATGAAATGTTTTTACTTTTAGCTCAACCTCAATCTCTTTTTAATGAAAATAATAAACCTATGAAATGAGGGTTTTAGCTTAGTTTTACACCAAATCAAATTGTGTTTATCTTTTTAATAAACCATTCACATGTGAAATAATAATTGATTATCTTGATGTGTTCTTAATATTTTAACTGTTCAGAATTATTATTACAATAACCCAAATGCAAAGAAATATCAAACCATAGTGCTCTTGTACTCTCTAAATGCAGTAAGTTACCAGTACCCACACCTGTAGCTACCAACATATTTATCACAGTTCACCAGATGATAATGACACCAGACTAAGTCTAAACCCACGCGCGTGGATAATGTTCCCTCACCGTTGGTGCACGTGAAGTTTTATCCAGTTATGAACGGAAGAGTTAGCTTTGAAACCGGGACAGTCACAGTCTGTTTTAACACAGTCTCGTGCACTCGGTCTCGTTCCAATGTCAAGTACTCACGCGACCTCTGGGTGCAGCAGCAACATGGCGGTGTAGCAGCCAGGCCGCAGAGCGACGTCCACACAGCTCCCCGCCATCCCCGCCCGCCGCCTCTCGGAGCTCCGGCCACCTGCGTCCTGACACACGTCCTCGGCTCCTGCCGTCGACTCGTCCGGTCCGGTCCGGTCCGGTCCGGTCCGGTCCGTCCTCACACCCGCACGAATGCCCCGTGGAAACTTCCTCGTGCCCGTTTTGTGAAGCAGTCTGGTTCTCTGCCGAGGAGCTAACTAGCATCACTGCTAAGCTAATGGCGGCGCTAACTAGCATCACTGCTAAGCTAATGGCGGAGCTAACTAGCATCACTGCTAAGCTAATGGCGGCGCTAACTAGCATCACTGCTAAGCTAACTAGCATCACTGCTAAGCTAACGGCGGAGACCACGCTTTCGCGGCTCGGAGGAAAACTACTTCACCGTCGTGTAACATAAACACACTGGACTGAGATCCGTGAACAGAGTGTTGTGACCGATTAAAGTCTCTGTGGGCAGAGCAACATCTGGGCCAACCTTTAGTCCGAGTCTCCAAGCACTGACTTGTTTCTCTCTGAGAGGAAACCGCAGCAGCAGCTTCACTGTCCCGGTGAACTGTGGGATACTTCCCGACGGAGAATGTTCCGGTCTTTTTTTATTAAACAGGAAAAGTTAACCTTTTATCAAGGACCATAGAATATTTCTAAACAACATAATTCATGAATTACAAAGTTAATAAATGAACAATATTTATTAAACCAGAGGATTCTGGGAAATGAAGTCCTACTCTATTTCGTCTTCCAACAGCAATATAAAAGGGATAATCTGCATATTTTTACAACCCCTGAGATTATAGAAACCCAGTAAAATAAAGAATGAATATTAGGCCAAAACCACCATATACTTTGAGGGGACCACCAATCTGTCCCCCCCATAATATATAAAAGTATGTGACAGACATTCTCTTTTTAAGAACCCCAGCTGTAACGTAGCGGGTTCAGTACCTTAGCTGTCTGCTGGTTCTGGTACTGATTCTGCAAAACCGGTTCTGGTGGGACGGTCCGGTTCTGGTACTGGTTCTGGTACCGGTCCGGTTCTGGAACTGGTACGTGGTTCTGGACTGAGATATATGTGAAAGGAGTGTTGTGACGGATGAAAGTCTCTGTGGGCAGAGGTTCTGGTACTGATTCTGGACTCGGTTCTGGTACCCAGTCCTGGTTCTGGTACTGGTTCTGGTACGGAGGTCCGGTTCTGGAACTGGTAACCCGGTTCTTTATCAAGGTCCATAGGTTCTGAAACTGAATTACGGTTCTGGTGAACAATATTTAGTAAACCGGTTCTGGTACTGGTTCTCTATTTCGGTCAACAGTTCTGGTACTGGTTCTGGTACCTGGTCCGGTTCTGGAACTGGTATTAGGTTCTGGTACCGGTCCAATATATAAAAGTTCTGAAACTGAACCCCAGCTGTTAACACATCGGTTCTGGATTTATCCAGTCGGTTCTGGTACTGGTTCTGGTCTCTCGGTCCGGTTCTGGTACTGGTTCTGGTACCGGTCCTGGGTTCTGGAACTGGTACCGGTTCTGAACCAGCACCGGTTCTGGTGCTGATTCTGGTACTGGTTCTGGACCTGGTCCGGTTCTGGTACTGGTCCTGGTTCTGGTCCTGGTCCTGGTTCTGGTCCTGGGACTGAAACTGGTTCTGGTACCAGTCCTGGTTCTGCTGCTAGTACTGGTTCTGAACTGGTTCTGGTGTTGTGAACCAAACAAACAACCAAATCTCACATCCCAAATACAAAATCTATTAACATAACCAATAAGAACACAACAGTTTCTCCACATACAACATATTCCTCACATACTGATTAGAACATGTTTACTGGTGGAAGGATGGAGGGATGGAGCAGAGAGGAAGGATGGAGGGATGGAGCAGAGAGGAAGGATGGAGGGATGGAGCAGAGAGGAAGGATGGAGGGATGGAGCAGAGAGGAAGGATGGAGGGATGGAGCAGAGAGGAAGGATGGTTCTGGGATGGTTCTGGAGAGGAAGGATGGAGGGATGGAGCAGAGAGGAAGGATGGAGGGATGGAGCAGAGAGGAAGGATGGAGGGATGGAGCAGAGAGGAAGGATGGAGGGATGGAGCAGAGAGGAAGGATGGAGGGATGGAGCAGAGAGGAAGGATAGAGGGATGGAAGGATGGAGGGATGGAGCAGAGAGGAAGGATGGAGGGATGGAGCAGAGAGGAAGGATGGAGGGATGGAGCAGAGAGGAAGGATGGACTGGTTCTGGACGGTCCGGTTCTGGAGAGGAAGGATGGAGGGATGGAGCAGAGAGGAAGGATGGAGGGATGGAGCAGAGAGGAAGGATGGAGCAGAAGGAAGGATGGAGCATAAGAGGAAGGATGGAGGGATGGAGCAGAGAGGAAGGATGGAGGGATGGAGCAGAGAGGAAGGATGGAGGGATGGAGCAGAGAGGAAGGATGGAGGGATGGAGCAGAGAGGAAGGATGGAGGGATGGAGCAGAGAGGAAGGATGGAGGGATGGAGCGGAGAGGAAGGATGGAGGGATGGAGCAGAGAGGAAGGATGGAGGGATGGAGCAGAGAGGAAGGATGGAGGGATGGAGCAGAGAGGAAGGATGGAGCAGAGAGGAAGGATGGAGGGATGGAGCAGAGAGGAAGGATGGAGCAGAGAGGAAGGATGGAGGGATGGAGCAGAGAGGAGGGATGGAGAGGAAGGATGGAGCAGAGAGGAAGGATGGAGGGATGGAGCAGAGAGGAAGGATGGAGCAGAGAGGAAGGATGGAGGGATGGAGCAGAGAGGAGGGATAGAGGGATGGAGCAGAGAGGAAGGATAGAGGGATGGAGCAGAGAGGAAGGATGGAGCAGAGAGGAAGGATGGAAGGATGGAGCAGAGAGGAAGGATGGAGCAGAGAGGAGGGATAGAGGGATAGAGCAGAGAGGAAGGATGGAGCAGAGAGGAAGGATAGAGGGATGGAGGGATGTAGCAGAGAGGAAGGAAGGAGCAGAGAAGGAGCAGAGAGGAGGGATGGAGCAGAGAGGAAGGATGGAGCAGAGAGGAAGGATGGAAGGATGGAGCAGAGAGGAAGGATGGAGCAGAGAGGAAGGATGGAAGGATGGAGCAGAGAGGAAGGATGGAGCAGAGAGGAAGGATGGAGGGATGGAGCAGAGAGGAAGGATGGAGGGATGGAGCAGAGAGGAAGGATAGAGGGATGGAGCAGAGAGGAAGGATAGAGGGATGGAGCAGAGAGGAAGGATAGACGGATGGAGGGATGGAGCAGAGAAGAGCAGGGAGAGAGTCCTCACACCATGTTCTAAACAATTTTCAAAAATGAATATCCTAGATTGTGGGAAATCCTCCACCCCCCAGTCTCATTAAAAAAAGGATGAAACTCCGGACCTTATTTGTCATTTGGTCCCAACGTCTACACCTGGTTCTGGCCTTGGATTATTTATACACATTTTAGAGAACACGACCTGTTCGACACCGACCCCGCTTTAAAGCAATGACTTTAATGACCAGCTTTATTCAACTGCAGCTCTGCAATGCCCCCAATAGCCTACAGCGCCCCCACCTGTTGAACTCACACATAACAACAATCGTCTCCTGGCGATGACCTCATCAGTACACGACACTATCAATTTATATAAATACACGTATTCAAAGTATAATATTCAAAGTGACAAAGTTCTGAGTGGACAGTGAATGTTTTATAGGCCCACGACTTAAAGCAACAAAATAAACCAATAGCTAATGCATTTGCTGTAAACACGTCATCTGTTGTTGTTTTTATCTTTAATTTTAAATAAACTGCAACAGCACTAGAGCACCGTAGCTAGCAGCACTATAGATCTGAAGAAGTGAACTGCTTTTGGGGGCCTCAAGGTGTCCAGGTTGTTTCTGCCTCGGACTCTGCAGCACAGACACAGCTTCAATAGAAACTACTGAGTAGCAGGAGTTTTATTTATATGATTTATTTATTGGTTAATTGACAGGGACAACTGTTACCTGAGCCAGAGGGTTCCAGTCTAGACCCGGCCAGGCCGAAAAACTGAAATGAAACAACACACCAGTACAACTTCCACATGAATTTACCCAATAACAGCTCATAATGACAATTAAGACATAGCAGCGATGACATGGACATAATAACACTATAACAAGTAAAGAACAGCTGCACTGAAGCAGGTCCAGATGTTATCGACAGCGTCAGACAGGACATGACTGGTTTTTCACTGTCAGCTCAACATGACTCAGCGTTTTGCATGCACAGAGCAGGAGGAGGAGGAGGAGGAGGAGGAGGAGGAGGAGGAGGAGGAGGAGGAAGAGGAGGAGGAGGAGGAGGATGGATGGATGTGCAGTGACTGATCTGATCCAGCAGGGGGCGCAGTCTCCCTGAATCCTTCTCCATCACTGGTCTCGTGTCTGAAAGGACGTGATGAACTCCTCCTCCTCCTCCTCCTCCTCCTCCTCCTCCTCTTCCTCCTCCTCCTCCTCCTCCTCCTCCTCCTCCTCCTCCTCCTCCTCTCTGTGTCTGATGTGTTGACCCTGTTTGTCATTTTAATTAATTACATTAATTATTAGCCTATATGTGTTACTTTGTTTATTATGAATCGTAGCTCTGTCGTTGTCCAACTCATCAACGTGTTGTTGATGTTTTAATCCTCGTGATGCTGTTCTACAGAAACACTGAAAGTTCCTACGGTCAGTGAATCTAACGTGTCTGTTAAAATCTTTTCACATGTGAAACAGGAAGTCAGACCTCAGCTTCTTGTCCTCAGAAACACTTTATCACGTATAACATATGATACAGGCTACTGCATATTTACATATACAACACATACAACTCCAGACTGTGAAGCATCAGTTGAAAATGATTGACTAGTTAATTGATATTTTAAATCTTAACATATTTAACTTTAATATCTATTAATCATTATTTCTATATTTATAAGAATTAGTCTGTAATGATTTTGTATTTTCATATTCAATAAATGCTGATTGATCATTTATAGATCAGTATTAACAGTTATTTATTGATGATAAATAACAGTGAATGATGAACATTGATGCTGCGCTGATGGAATAATGATGAACTATTGATCAGTGATCATAGATGTTTGATTATTAATCAGTTTATTAAACATTAATAACTGAGCTAATACATTAGAATGGTTAATAAGCCAATCACAGAGCAGGATGGAGGATCAGTCGTCGTCGTGTGAATTAATGAAGCTAGCTGGAGTTTTAATGAGCGTTCCTGTAATGACTGTGTGTGTGCGTGCGTGCGTGCGTGTGTGTGTGTGTGTGTGTGTGTGTGTGTGTGTGTGTGTGTGTGTGTGTGTGCGTGCGTGCGTGCGTGCGTGCGTGCGTGTGTGTGTGTGTGTGTGTGTGTGTGTGTGTGTGTCTTCCTGTGCAGGAGGAGCTGCTGCTTCCTGTCTGATCCGTATCTGCAGCTTCAGCTCCGACTGTTGAGCTGTGGTTTCAACTGATCAAACTGCTGCTGGGAAACAAAACACAGTGGGGGGGGGGGGGGGGGGGGGGGGGTCTGTGCTGCCATGGCAACCTTTAATTATGGGATACATGCATTCACCCCTCCTCCTCCTCCTCTTGTCAAGAAACATGAAGCTGCTCACTCACAAAGTAGAAAATAAATCAAAACAGAAATAATCAATAAGTTTGATCCACAGACACAAATCAGGAAGAAACCGGAGGATTACTACACTCATCTTCATCTTCATCTTCATCTTCATCTTCATCTTCATCTTCATCATCCTCATCATCAGAGGAGCTCTGACAGTGACGACGGTGATGAAGGTCACAGTCTAAATTGAAGCACATTTACTGATCGTTGTAGAAATGCGTCACAAGTCCAACTGTCCCTCAGAGGCCACCGTAGCTACGGTGGTAACCATGGTGACCAGGATGCTGCATCACTAGAGCAGGGCTTTGATGGTGATCATGGTGCTGAAGGCCACCGTCTTGGTGAACACCACTCTGACTGAGTTCATCAGCAGCAGGTAGAAGTTCAGCCTGGCTCCCTCTGCACAGAGACACAGCACATCAATCACTGATCACTGATCAATCACTGATCACTGATCACTGATCAATCACTGATCACTGATCAATCAATGATCAATCACGCCGCCATTCCGAACGTTTACTTCCATGTTTCGGAATGCTGGCCCTTGGTTATGTCTGACAAAGCGCCACCATCCGATGTAAATGAAAAGAGGTTCCATCTCTAACTAACCCTAACTCCTGTGGTGGTGGTGTTCCGTGTTCCTGAGGGTGGAGCGCCGCGGTTTCCTCCACCAGCTGACCTACGTTTACATACATTCATAGTTTTGTCTCATACATTAGCCGTCTGTACGTTATTATCCGGCGGTCCATGTTCACCCTTATGTTGTTCACACACACCAGACGCGGCGCCGCCTCGCGCCCTGCAGCCATCGGTTCATCTGGTCTATTTTCCGTGAGCGATCGCGTCAAAGAGACAAGACACACGAGAGAATCCGGTCCCTGACCCTTCAAAATAAAACACCGGGATTGACACTTTAGGAATAGCGGCCCCTCGTAAATTCGGGATGATGGGCCTTCGTAAATTTTTGGAATAGTGGACCGTCGGAATGGCGGTCTTTCGGAATGGCGGTCGCCCCCCATGAGTCAGTTTGTGTGGTGACTCACCTGGATGGAGATCCTCACACTCTGTTTTCACAGGTTCTGCTGAAATCACAAAGAAAACATGTTAATATGATGTAACATAATATATATAACATGATATGATATAATATAATATAATATAATACAACATGATATAATATAATATAACATGATATAATATAATATAACATAATATAATATAATATAATATAATATAATACAACATGATATAATATAATATAATATAACATGATATAATATAATATAACATGATATAATATAATATAATATAACATGATGTAGCATGGTATGATATAATATAAGGCATGACATGTAAAAACATTAGTAAAGTTCAGTAGAGTAACAGAGTAAACATAATTTTGATTGATTGATTGATTGATTGATTGATTGATTGATTGATTGATTGATTGATTGATTGATTGATTGATTGATTGATTGATTGATTGGTACCTTCAGGAGGACTGGGACTGGGACTGGGACTGGGATCTTCAGGCTTCTTCTCTTCACACTTCTGTTTTTCTTCTTCTTCTTCTCTCCTCTTCTCGACGCCGTTCAGCTCACAGGCGTCGATCTGCGCGCCGGCGTCGCCGAATCCAGCGAAGAAGAACGTCTTCTGTTTCGGGGACAGGATGGCGGCGCCGGTTGTCATGGTAACAGAAGTGTTGTTCACCGTCAGAACCATCTGACTTTCACGTGGACGGAAACCAGCTGCCAGACAAACATCTGGAGGCTGGCGGCCCGGCTCCGGCAGCGGGCTGAGGACGAACAGGACCGGCTTCACTTCGGACGTGTCTGCAGGACCAGAACCAGAACCACGGGTCAGTAGAGACCAGAACCAGAACCACGGGTCAGTACAGAGACCAGAACCAGAACCACGGGTCAGTACAGACCAGAACCAGAACCACGGGTCAGTACAGACCAGAACCAGAACCACGGGTCAGTACAGAGACCAGAACCAGAACCACGGGTCAGTACAGACCAGAACCAGAACCACGGGTCAGTACAGACCAGAACCAGAACCAGAACCACGGGTCAGTACAGACCAGAACCAGAACCACAGGTCAGTACAGACCAGAACCAGAACCACGGGTCAGTACAGAGACCAGAACCAGAACCACGGGTCAGTACAGACCAGAACCAGAACCACAGGTCAGTACAGACCAGAACCACAGACAGGACCGATGTCCACTGTAAACCTCCTACTCAGTGTGAACAGGTTTCATGTCAAAGGGATAGTTCACCCAAAATTAGAATTTCTCTCATCATGAGGGCGTATTTCCTCTGATCTGACCACTTTGTCTACTTTCATTTAGTTAACAAATCAATATTTACTGTACTGCAGTTTTATCGCTATTCTATTATTTATTTATTGAACTTAAAGTCTTGTAAAACTCTAATTCTTTACATTTTATTTCATCATAGTTTGGTCCATGCGCGGACATTTTTCGGTTCACATCACTGACAAAATAAATTTGATCAATTCCTTTTGAAACTAGAAGGAGACGGTCTGTCAAATGACTTGTAAATCACGCCAACAGGAAAAGAAAAAGAAAACACAAGCAACTCAACTACGACTTCTCACTGAAAACACAACAAGAGCAACAACCTGCACATTTCATATATGATTTAATCTGATTTAATACACTTTTGCTTTCAAGTTGCTCGTGCAAATTAATGTTTAAAGTTATATTTCCTCCTGTGTTCTCCACCCTCCGTCTGAGCACGGCAAAAAAATTTAAAAAAAAATGTTGCAGTTGATCTGGAAGTATTCAAATTTTTTCTTTAATCATTAATAGAGTCTGTAATCCAATTATATCTTTCATTTTAATAATTTTAATATCCTCTATTATTCACTTCATTAATTATTCTTATTGCTATTATTTTGTATTAAAAGTAATGCTTTTATGTTGTTTGAGTCAGTATTTCCCCAAATTTCAACACAGTAAATTAAATATTGTAGGATAAGAGAATTCTACAAAATCCTCATCACTTTACGATCAAAAACAAACTTTGCCTCATTCAAAATAAATATCCTCTTTTGATTTTACCTGTAATATTTGATCTTTCTATATTATGTTTTCATCAATGATCACACCTAAAAAATGAAATTCAGACACTCTTTCCAGAGAAACTCATCGCTGGGCGATGTTTGCGTCTTTTTTGTTCAGATTTTAACCTTCTAAGTGTGACCATATCATGATTTATATTTTCTTCTACAGTTTTGAAATCACTTCCCGAACAAAAAATAATTTGTCGTCTGCAATTAATAAAATTAAATTGCAATGAATCTGACACTTCAGAGATATAATTCATACAGAAATGAAAGCGTTTGGGCCCCAGGACGGAGCCTTGAGGGACTCCACATTCAATAGAATGACATAATAACAAACTTGACATATTGTTGCCTTTTATCTAAATATCATTTCAACCAATCATGTACGACTCCTCTCACTCTAAATATGAGATTAATATTTTATGATCCAGGGTATCAAATGCCTTTTTTTTTTTAATCAATAAAGACTCCAACAGTATACTTTTTTATTGTCGACATTTGAACATCTGTCACATCATCAAGGTGAAACATTTTTCATATAAATATCGTTGAACTGTTTCTGTTTGTTGTGTCAATAAAGTTTGTTGTAAAGAGTGGATTTATGAGTTCTGATGAAATCATAGCACGGTTAGTCCTCAAAGATTTAATAACCTTGTTCAGGGAATACATTAATAAATAACAGTATTTTCTTATGTGTGTCGATACTTTAATCCGTCGTCTGCGAATTTAATTCATTGATTTGCTGAATTTTAATCAGTTTCAAATCTGGGAAAATAATCAATGCACTGCAACAGTAGTTATTATTTGTATTTATAGCAGGAGTTGGAATTACTCAATTATATGATATATTAATATTATTATTGTTATGATCATGTTGTATTTATTTACATGTATTATTATTATTTTTATTAATAATACACAAATTATCATTAGCTGCAATACATACAGTATGTTGATTAATATTAATATTGATATTGTTCAGACTAAATCTTTACATCTCACATGAACATGAAACTAATAAACTATGATACGTCTTGGATTTTTTCTTTTAAACGAATTGAAGACAAATTATAATTATTACTGTTATATATTTTAAACTGCTTAAATTGTTAAACTCACAGATGCTGATTGAAATTTAAGGACTTGTTAGTTTTGCGCCTGAAACTCAACACATTTAATTAAAATCTACTTAAGTCACTTCAGAACAAACAGAGTTTACATTTAGTTTCTGCTCTGATTTAAAACATTTAAAAGTTTTAAGGTAAAACGGTTTTAAGGTATTTTCTTTTGCATTCATTAAAATATGTAACAACACAGCTGAAGGCGGCTCAGTGACTGTTGGGACTTAAGTCCAGTTAAAAGACTTCATGTTCAACATCAGATTTGACTGAAACGCTGGTTTTTACCGTTTGTTTCTTTGGACTTTAGATTTTTTTATATTTTTCATGAACTGGACACATTAAATCTATCATCACCTATCGCTCTATTATTTTCTGTTACTGTCAGTTTTACAGCGCAGGAGGAAAGTCATTTTTGGACCTATGGTTTTTACAGTATTTTTGGGTTCTAATCAACATGATGGATTTAACATTTGCAGACATACACACCTCAGTGTCGGTAAGAATCTGTTCTGCAGCAGCTCATCGTCTCATCACCACTACACAACTTTATGCTTTAAAACCTCATTCCAGATGTTTTAAAACCTTCAGCTGGACGTCTGGTCGCAGACTTCCTCATAATAGGAATTTTCTCAAATCTACACTGAGTGAATGAAGGAGAAAACTGCAGCTCTGCTTCACGGCAGCTCGCCGTCTCATCACCGCTCCACTCCTCTGTAACTTTTAGCTTTAAAACATCCAGAACTGAGTCCCAGACTAAACAGATCCTCACAAACACAGTCACATAGCCCAGATTTCAGAAGGAGGTCAGAAAAAGCTCTTACCTTCAGGAGTAACGGTGAGTTTGATGGGCAGTCCAAACGTTAACCCCACAGTGTTACAGCCTCGTACAAAAACCTCTCAGCTGTCCATCGTCCTCACAGCAGCTGGAAACGTCACAAATCCACGTCCACGGCCTCTGGGCTGCTGAGAAGAACACACACACACAGTCTGAGGTGTGTTAGTGTGTGTCCAGAGCAGGAATAATGAAGATCTGAGCAGCCGGTGCTGCAGCAGAGCAGAGCCGTGAAGCAGGGAAAGTCCAGAAAAGTCCAGACCAGAGAGGGTTTCCAGGCCGGAGAGCAGCAGCTCCACACTCACCTGTCTGCCTCACCTGGGTCTGTGTTCTGGCTCGGTTCTGGAGGTTTCCACACTGTCAACAGACGCTTCAGAGCAGACGGGAGGTTTTTGTGCAGCTCTCAGTACAGTCTCAGTCACTGTGTCGTCCAACCACCCAACACAGTGTTACAGCCTCGTACAAAAACCACGCACATCTGCAGGAGGAAGCAACGACAACGACAACGACAACGACACCGACACTGCTGCTGCTGCTGCTATGAATGAATGAATGAATGAATGAATGAACGTTTATTACGATCACAGCATCAAATTTCTACAAAACAAGCAGAAACAGATTCAAGTAACGTATATAGCTGATTGAAAGCTATGATCAATACTGTTATCTATAATATATAACTATGTTGTCTATAGTATATAACAATGATCAATACTGTCATGTATAAGTGACACTACAATATCCAATTATTGGGAAGTTTACTGTATCAGATACAGTAAACTTCCCAATAATCAATACTTTAACTATGATCAATGCTTTGATTAAAAATGTATACTTGAATCTATAAATGATTGTTACAAAAATCTAGAATTATGAGCTTCAATAATAAAAAGTTGATACTGTAATAGTTATAATTTGTACTATAACTGATAACTATAGCCTCGTTGTACTGGACCAATGAGAACCAGGGATTTGTCTCAGGTGATGTTTTAATGGCAAATGATTAAGACAGACATAATAAGGTTACCATGACAACAAAAACTTATTATACGATATATATACATATATATATTATCTGATGTCTATCCAGTGATTTTTCATCTGTTGAATTTAGTTGAATTATCAAATTAACGTCATTTCACATAATGACTGATTTACTCCACTGTGATTGGTTCCTGAGGAGACGGTGATGTCACCATGTTCAACAGTTGATTGGATCATATTTACAGTGTCTGATATGCTTTGTGTAAAAGCACAATTATTGATTGTTGTAGAAATGCATCAAAAGTCAAAGTGTTGGGGCGGTGAATGGCGCAGTGGGTAAAGCGGTTCGAATCCCGCGTCGGGCAGCGCTCTCTGCCTCCCCTTTCCTGTCTATCTCTACTATGTGCTATCAAATGAAGGCAAAAAAGCCACACACAAAAAAAAAACTTAAAAAAACAGTCAGACTGTCCCTCCGAGGCCACCGTAGCTCCGTTCTGGGCGAAGGAGGAGACGAGTCAGAGGAGCAGGGCTTTGATGGTGATCATGGTGCTGAAGGCCACTGTCTTGGTGAACACCACTCTGACGGCGTTCAGCAGCAGCAGGTAGAAGTTCAGCCTGGCTCCCTCTGCACAGAGACACAGCACATCAGTCACTGATCAATCACTGATCACTGATCAATCACTGATCACTGATCAATCACACTGATCACTGATCAATCACACTGATCACTGATCAATCACTGATCACTGATCAATCACTGATCACTGATCAATCACACTGGTCAATCAGGTGTGTCGTCACTTACCTGGATGCAGGTCAGCGCAGCGATCAACTGGAAACACAAAGAAAAACAGCGATTAGCATGAAAATACAAATAAAGACGAATCAATATCAAAAGCCGTGTTTCCGCTACGTGGTACCGACTCCACTCTGCCTTTTTGCGTTTCCGTTACGTAAAAGTACCTGGAACCTGGTACCCAGTACTATTTTTTTAGTACCTGCTCGGCCGCGGATCCAAAACGGGTGAAGCGGTTCTAAAATGTGACGTGTAAAGATTGTAGACCGCTGATTGGTCAGAGAGTCGTCATCAGATATCACCACATTTCAATAAATAAACATTTTAAAATGAACAAACTATACAAGTCTGTTCACTTTTCCACTGTTTTGCTAGAACAGCACCTGGTACAGCGCTGAGTCGAGTCGAGCCGGTACCATGTAGCGGAAACGCGGCTTAAATTACTTATTTAGTTTTCTATCGGTTCTGTCTTTATGGACTTTTTATGTTAATTGTTGTATTGTTTGGGGACTATGGATGTAATTCAGCAGCAGTGCTAAGTCCGGTGTGTTTACAGTGAGTACTTCTGCACTGACTGTCCATTAATATGCACCGTCCCAACTAAATAAAAGATAGGCTAAATAAAGGGTTGTGTACCGTTGTCGTCGTTGGACACGGATCCGTGCAGCGCGCAGGACAACATGGTGTCGTCGCTGAAGCCTGTGTAGAAGTAGGTCTTCTGATTCACTGAGGCGGCGGCGTCGGAGGTGTTCAGGGTCATCGTGCTGTTGACCGTGTTGAGGACCAGCTCGCCGTCCCGAGGACGGAACCCGGCCGCCAGGCACACGTCTGGACCCACGTTGTCCGGGGCGCGGCCCACCCAGCCCGCAGGCAGCAGCGGGCTCAGGACCGTCAGGTCCGGCTCCACGGGGCGCGGATCTGCACAAACACCAGAGGTTCATCAGACTCCAGCAGTGACATCAGCATGGATCCATGGAGGAATCAATAATCATGATCCGATCAATACATGACGACAGTTACCACAACAAACTGTTCATTCATGTTGATTATTTTACATCTCCAATAACAAACAAACAAAATAGACAAATAGACAAGTAGAATAAACTAACAAATCAACAAACAGCTCAGCTCTTACTGTGAAGATGTAAAATCATTACAACAGTGAATCTGAGCTGTTTGAACTCGTCCATAATAATTAATCAATATTTTTGTATAAGTATCACAATAATCTTTTCGATGTGTATTATTATTGATCAAATTCATTACGAACATTTCACATTTTTAAAAGAGTATTAAGTTCAAGGATAATTTAAGATGAAGGTTTCAAACTGAAGCTGATTTGTTTTTCTTTTACTGTGATCAACATTTAAAATCAATAAAGTTCATTCAAACTGTTGTTGATTTATGAGGTCTGTCTGATAATTAGAGGACTGAATATTTCTAAATGTCTAATGAACATTGGCTACGTCCAGTTTAACACCAAGTTATTGCACATTTTCCATCAGGTTTTATTTTATTTAGTTTTTTTTAATGTAAATTGATTGGTTGAATCATTTGGTTCAGGTTTAGAAGAGAAGACGCGCTGCACGTCTAATTACTATATTATAGTATATTTTATCTCAATTATTTATTTTTACCAAATACTATGTAGAATTTTCTTTATGAAATCCATCTTTATGCAGATGACATCACTCATTTACTTTCAAATATCTTTATTGAACATTTGATTAAATTCTCTCCTACACATTAACTTTATCTTTGTGCTCCATGTGAATAACATTTATTCACAATTCATCTCTTCACATAAACTCTGCAACAGAACTTAAGATCTAAAACATTTTAGTTTCATTCCAAGATGCATAAACAATAGGAAAAAATATTCATTTCAATAAATTTCTCGTATTATTAATAATTATCAATATTTTAATTAAATTAAAAAGTACTCAAACATCAACATCAAGCCATTAGTTGTGGATTTAAAAGCTGAGCTTAAAACCACTTAACTTCTTCTGCCTTCAGTCAATTTTACACTGTTGAAATATTTTAAGCTTTTTTCAGGTTTTTCATGTATTTCAGGTTTCCAATTTTAAATCTTTTCAGATATTTTTCATTTTCATTAAAGTTCAGTAGCAAAACAATAGAATAATCAATTGAACATTATAAATCTGAATTTGTATTTCTTACCAGAACAATGGCAAAATAAAAAAAATATAAAGATTTATCTACATCTACAAGATTTATCTACATTTATAATTAAACAGTTTTAGTTTTACAGTCTAGAGAGTGAGATGTATTCACTGTTTTTTCAGTTCTTGATACTTTTTAACTCCACGTCTTTTGTCTCATTTTCTCTCTTTTCATCATCAACACACTACAGAAAATTAACGGTTTATTTTTTTCTTTTTTCTCCATTATCAGCCGTACGACAGCACCAACACACAGGACACACACAGCTCTGCCTCACGGCAGCTCGCCGTCTCATCACCGCTCCACTCCTCTGTAACTTTTAGCTTTAAAACATCCAGAACTGAGTCCCAGACTAAACAGATCCTCACAAACACAGTCACATAGCCCAGATTTCAGAAGGAGGTCAGAAAAAGCTCTTACCTTCAGGAGTAACGGTGAGTTTGATGGGCAGTCCAAACGTTAACCCACAGTGTTACAGCCTCGTACAAAAACCTCTCAGCTGTCCATCGTCCTCACAGCAGCTGCAAACGTCACAAATCCACGTCCACGGCCTCTGGGCTGCTGAGGAGAACACACACACACAGTCTGAGGTGTGTTAGTGTGTGTCCAGAGCAGGAATAATGAAGATCTGAGCAGCCGGTGCTGCAGCAGAGCAGAGCCGTGAAGCAGGGAAAGTCCAGAAAAGTCCAGACCAGAGAGGGTTTCCAGTCCGGAGAGCAGCAGCTCCACACTCACCTGTCTGCCTCACCTGGGTCTGTGTTCTGGCTCGGTTCTGGAGGTTTCCACACTGTCAACAGACGCTTCAGAGCAGACGGGAGGTTTTTGTGCAGCTCTCAGTACAGTCTCAGTCACTGTGTCGTCCACCCAACACCGTGAAAAATGCTCGTACAAAAACCTCTCACATCTGCAGGAGGAAGCACCGAAACTGCTGCAGGCTCCGAAACTAAAACTGTCTCTGATTCATCCTGTTTTTGTCTTTTTTTTTTAAATTAAAATCTGTTTCTGTGTCTGTTACGACATGAAAAACTATTCCATTTTTGCCCCCATCACATTACTGGACCTCGTTCAGTTCAGGTAACTTTCAGACATGACACAAACCTTGTGCTCTGACTAAAGTGTAAAGTGTTTCCCATTATCATGACAAACTCAAATCAAGAGATCTGAATCCAGAAGGTTTGTGTCAATCACCAGGAACTTTTTTGTTTATTGGGATTCTGTATTTTCTGAAAATGGGTCCCAGAGCAGGAAAATCTGAAAACGCCGCCTCAGCATTTTTGTGTAGACGCCAAAAACTGATTGTTAGTGAAACGATGATGTCACACTCCCCACCACTCTGACCTTGAAAAATTTTTGTCTCTGGCCCGATTTCAACCAAACTTCTATGTTGGACTTCCCTCGGCCCCCAGATGACATATCCGAATTGGGAGAAATTTGAAGAAATTTGATTTTTGGTCAAAGAAAAAACATTCTCAACACCCACGGGGCTAAAAAATGTTCGAAAATGGCCTCATCATTTTCTCCAAAACGACTGACCCGATTTCAACAAAACTTCTGCGTTGGACCCATCTCAGTCCCCCAGATGGCATATCTGAATTTGGAGAAATTTTAAGAAATTTGATTTTTGGTTAAAAAAAACTTTTTCAACGCCCGCTGGGGTTAAAAATCTTTGAAAATCGCCTGTGGCCAGATTTCAACTTCTGCACTGGACTCCCCTCGGCCAGAGCGATAGAAAAACAGAGTGGTGAAAACTCCGTTGTTCAAAAACTTCCGGGTCATGGAGTTAGAGTTGACGCTGGACCGCGGCTGAAAGAAAACTCCTGAGCTAAACTGATGAAAAACATTTTAAGTAAAGTGGTAATAATCTTTGCTATGTACAGTAACTATGCTGACTTAACAAAATAAAATTTATAAGACTGATCGGTTCCTTAAAAAAATGTATTTATTTACGGTAAGATGATGATTTCAGTCCGTAGCCCAGAGGTAGTCCTGCTCACTTTTCATTCAAACGGACAGTTGTTAAATTTAATCAATGAGACCAACATTAATCTCCTACAAAAGTTTAACCAGCCACAAACGTCTGAAAGCGTGCGGGTTAGCTCCTTAAAGACGAGAGACTGCCGCCGGCAGATGAGGTCAAAAGATGTAAAAGAGCACTCCTCCCAAACAAAAGCAAAATCCCAGGGGATTAAACAATGATTAGAAAAGAAAGCCAGCATCAAAACAGGTTTTATCAGCTTTACTGCTATGGCTGTTGGTTTCCGCGGAAGAAAGCGAAAGCTAATTACTGTTAATGAGATTTTACATATACATTAGCAAAGCTAGCGGGCTTTAAGTTGTGATAAACGTTGTTTGAAACTAGGGTTTGATTGAACATCTTTGATGCTATTCCCGCTTAAATATTGATGCCATTTTTACTGTAGGGCAGGCTAATCTTCAATTTGGAGTACAAATAAAACCTTGAAGCAAAAAGATTTTGCCTTTTGTTTAAAAACTGACATAGATAATTCAGTAACAGTTGTGAATATAGCTTTGTACGGTTTAAAGTCCAAAAGCAAGTTTATTAAAGAAGAACATGACAGTGGCAGCCTAGTTTGGAACTATTGGGAGCTACATGAACCACGTGACCACGCTGGCGGCGAGATCAAAAGCTGTCGCCACTCTGTTTTTCTATCGCTCTGCCCTCGGCCCCCCAGATGACATATGCAAAAGAGGGGTAGAAAGAAAGAAAGAAAGAAAGATGTAAAAAGACAGAAAGGGGGTGGAATGACAGAAAGAAAGAAAAAGAAACAGAGGGGGGGTAGAAAGAAAGAAAGATGTACAAAGACAGAAAGGGGGTGGAATGACAGACAGAAAGAAAAAGAAACAGAGAGGGGGTAGAAAGAAAGATGTAAAAAGACAAAGAAAGGGGTAGAATGGCAGAAAGAAAGAAAAAGAAACAGAGGGGTAGAAAGAAAGAAAGATGTAAAAAGACAGAAAGGGGGTGGAATGACAGAAAGAAAGAAAATGAAAGAGAGAGGGGGTAGAAAGAAAGAAAGAAAGATGTAAAAAGACAAAGAAAATGTGTAGAATGACAGAAAGAAAGAAAAAGAAAGAGGGGTAGAATGAAAGAAAGAAAGAAAAAGAAAGAGAAAGGGATAGAAAGATTGAAAGATGTAAAAAGACAGAAAGGGGTAGAATGACAGAAAGAAAGAAAAAGAAAGAGAAGGGTAGAAAGAAAGGAAGATGTAAAAAGACAGAAAGGGGGTAGAATGACAGAAAGAAAGAAAAAGAAACAGAGGGGGTAGAAAGAAAGAAATATGTAAAAAGACAGAGAAGGGGGGTAAAATGACAGAAAGAAAGAAAAAGAAAGAGAGACGGGTAGAAAGAAAGAAAGATGTAAAAAGGGGTAGGATGACAGAAAGAAAGAAAGAAAAAGAAACAGAGGGGTAGAAAGAAAGAAATGTGTAAAAAGACAGAAAGGGGGTATAATGACAGAAAGAAAGAAAAAGAAAGAGAGAGGGGGTAGAAAGAAAGAAAGATGTAAAACGACAGAAAGGGGGTATAATGACAGAAAGAAAGAAAAAGAAACAGAGAGGGGGTAGAAAGAAAAAAGATGTAACAAGACAAAGAAAGGGGGTAGAATGACAGAAAGAAAGGAAAAGAAACAGAGAGGGGGTAGAAAGAAAAAAGATGTGACAAGACAAAGAAAGGGGGTTCAATGAATGAAACAGAGAGGGGTAGAAAGAAAAAAGATGTGACAAGACAAAGAAAGGGGGTAGAATGACAGAAAGAAAGAAAAAGAAACAGAGAAAGAAATATGTAAAAAGGGTAAAATGACAGAAAGAAAGAAAAAGAAAGAGAGACGGGTAGAAAGAAAGAAAGAAAGATGTAAAAAGGGGGTATAATGACAGAAAGAAAGAAAAAGAAACAGAGAGGGGGTAGAAAGAAAAAAGATGTGACAAGACAAAGAAAGGGGGTAGAATGACAGAAAGAAAGAAAAAGAAACAGAGAGGGGGTAGAAAGAAAAAAGATGTGACAAGACAAAGAAAGGGGGTTCAATGACAGAAAGAAAGAAAAAGAAACAGAGAGGGGGTAGAAAGAAAAAAGATGTGACAAGACAAAGAAAGGGGGTAGAATGACAGAAAGAAAGAAAAAGAAACAGAGAGGGGGTAGAAAGAAAGAAATATGTAAAAAGACAGAGAAGGGGGGTAAAATGACAGAAAGAAAGAAAAAGAAAGAGAGACGGGTAGAAAGAAAGAAAGAAAGAAAGAAAGAAAGAAAGAAAGAAAGAAAGAAAGAAAGAAAAAAAAAGGGGGTAGGATGACAGAAAGAAAGAAACAAAAAGAAACAGATGAAAGAAAAAAGAAAAGAAAGGGGATGGAATGACAGATAGGATGATAGAAAGAAAGATGTAAAAAAGTAAATGACAGAGAAAGAAAGAAAGAAAGAAAGAAAGAAAGAAAGAAAGATGTAAAAAGACAGAGAAAGGGTTAGAATGACAGAAAGAAAGAAAAAGAAACAGAGAGGGAGTAGAAAGAAAGAAAGATGTAAAAAGACAGAAAGGGGGTAGAATGACAGAAAGAAAAAGAAAGAGAGGGGTAGAAAGAAAGAAAGATGTAAAAAGACAGAAAGGGGGTAGAATGACAGAAAGAAAGAAAAAGAAAGAAGGGGTAGAAAGAAAGGTGTAAAAAGACAGAAATGGGGTAGAATGACAGAAAGAAAGAAAAATAAACAGAGAGGGGGTAAAAGAAAGATGTAAAAAGACAGAGAAAGGACAGAATGACAGAAAGAAAGGTAAAAATGTAGAATCAGGTTGTCAAATCAGTGTTGGATCAAATGAAAGAACTTGCTGAATGACAGAAATAAAATGACTTGTTTGGACCAAACTGGACCCGACTGGAGCCGTCTGCCACAGACTAGGCCCAACTGTGAGCTCCAGTTGGCCAACTGGAACCCTGCAGCCGGCCTCCCAGGGCCCTGCAGCTGGCCTACTGGGGCCCTGCAGCCAGCTCCCAGGGGCCCCTGGCAGCCAGCGGCTCCCGGGGCCCTGCAGCCAGCTCCCTGGGGCCCTGCTGGCCTCCCGGGGCCCTGCAGCCGGCCTCCCTGGGGCCCTGCTGGCCTCCCGGGGCCCTGCAGCCAGCTCCCAGGGGCCCTGCTGGCCTCCCGGGGCCCTCAGCCGGCTCCCTGGGCCCTGCAGCCAGCTCCCTGGGGCCCTGCTGGCCTCCCGGGGCCCTGCAGCTGGCCTACTGGGGCCCTGCAGCCGGCCTCCATGGGCCCTGCAGCTGGCCTACTGGGGCCCTGCAGGCCTCCCAGGGCCCTGCAGCTGGCCTACTGGGGCCCTGCACCCGGCCTCCCAGGGCCCTGCAGCCAGCTCCCAGTCGGCCTCCCAGGGCCCTGCTGGCCTACTGGGGCCCTGCAGCCAGCTCCCTGGGGCCCTGCAGGCCTCCCAGGGCCCTGCAGCCAGCTCCCTGGGGCCCTGCAGGCCTCCTGGGGCCCTGCAGCCAGCTCCCTGGGGCCCTGCAGCCAGCTCCCTGGCCTGGATGAGGGCTGGGAGGTTTTTGTACGGGTGTCAGGCAGCCTTTAGTCACTGTGCCCCGTATCGACACGGTGAAAAACAGTCGTACAAAAACTGTTGAACTGTTTGTCTATGGAGACGCTGAGCAGCAGCTGAATGTGGCTTTGAGGTCTTTTACCCATCAACCCCTGTGGCTTCTTTGAAGAGGGAGGGGGAGGAGGGGAGGGGCTTATCTGATGGGACTGAACATCAGTCTGAAAACTCTGGAGGTCACGTGACCTGACGGGTTAAATAAAGACGTGATGAACCTCAGCGGATTCTCTTTGAACCTGTGTTGATTTGCATGAAGTCGATCAGCAGAAACAGACGTGAAGACGTGAAGCTTCGTCGAGCTGCTGAACAACTACAATCTCATATTAATAACTCTTAATATTAATAAACTAAAAACTAAAGTTTAGATTCTACAACTGCTACAGAGACAGATGTCAATAATGTCTCATCTAAATAAGCCTTAAAACAATAACCTACTTATCTGGCAAATAACTGGATTTTAATACCTATTATAAAAACACGTTAAAGAAGCTGAACTATGAAAATAATGGATTTATGAAATGATAATTTAATTGAAAAAAGGGAACGTTTTTATCATCATCTATCACACGTGACATTTCATTTCTTTTTTTGGCAAATTGAACAAGGAGAATGTTATTCTCATCATCTGCAACACCTGACATCTTTTTATTTGTGAATTATCAATAAATATATTTATAAACAGTTTATTTAATGGGTTTTAAGTTATATATTGATGAATTTATCACCAACAAAAACTGATTAATTCATCATCACAGTCTCTAAATTAATGTTTGGGGATTCAAAGTGACCTCGAGATGTAATTTAATATTAATAAAGAACAATTATAGAAACAATATACGTATATGTGGACATATATTGACATTATGTGTAAACTCTACGAGCCGCCGCTGACCGTCTTGTTAGTGCATTATTGTGTTGTGTATCTGTATTTGTTCATTTGTGTGTGTTTTATGTTGTATTTGGACATGGATGTATTTATAGGACATAAATTGCATTGATACACTGCAAATATGTTGTATGGACCCCAGGAAGAAGAATAGCTCCGACATTGCCATAGCTAATGGGGATCCAAATAAATCAAATGCTAATCAGAGAAGAGCCTCCTCTCCCCTGATTGGCTGACACCGACCGAGATGATGTCATGGATCAACCCTTCAAAATAAAAGACAGGAAGAAGTGAAAACAGACGCGTCATTGAGGGAGAACAAGGTTTACGTTTATTTAAAGGCTGATTCCACCGGTTCTCAAAGTCCACAGACAGAAACACTAAACGCCTGAAGAGCCCAGACCTGAACCAGCTCCTCCGTCGCTCATCGCCCAGAAACGCTCAGACCCGACGGCGCCTCCAGAACAACTCAGTGGAATGTCATCGCCAGTCTGACTCCGTTTAGTTCTTACTCAAAAAATAAAATTAAGTCAAATTTAAAAAACAAAACAAAACAAAACAAAGGCCACCAGAACCGGTCCAGCTTCACCTCTCTCCTCAGGCTTCTGGCCAACTTCATCCTCACATTCAATAATATTTTATCTTTATTATTTTTCAAATACATTTTGTAAATGCAACATGAAAAGCACAATCACACAGAAAATAGACGTCACGTCTCTATGAAGTCTGTTTTAATAAAACGCCCCTCAGCGGGAAAATAAAAACAGGCTTTTATTGATTTTTTTAACGACAGGAGGGGGACAGGAAGTTACTTACAGTGCTGCAGTCTGAACCGCCTCGTCCTCAGAAGAGCCGTCCCCGTCGCTCAGACCGCCGCTGCTCTCTGATTGGCTCTAACAGCCGGGACGTGAACGCTCTCAACGCGGTGGAAACCCACACAGAAATAAAAACGCTCTCGGTCTCAGGCCGCAGGAAGGAACTCGACCCGGAGCCGAGGAACCGGCAGGAACCTCTGGACCTGAACACCGTCGTCACTCAGTCCACCAGCAGGACCATAATATTCATTATAATAATAATAATAATAATAATAATAATGAACTAAATCAACAGTTTTATTGAAGTGCCAAACTTTGCCTCAGTCCCAGTTTCTCCTGAGACAGTGAACTCATCGTTAACGAGCTGCTGCTGTTTTTATTCTTCTGCTGGACTCAGGTCCAGAGTTCAGGTTCCTGGGCTTCGGTCCGGTCTCACACACCTGTACACACCTGTCTGTGTGTGTGTGTGTGTGTGTGTGTGTGTGTGTGTGTGTGTGTCTGTGCTGCAGGGCCGTGAGCAGGCACAGAGGAGCCGACAGCTGCTTCAAACCGGTAAAAAGGCCGAACATGAACAGAAGGAAAAACAGTTAAATGCAGGTAAAGTTCACACCTTCAGTCTGTTGTTGTTGTTGTTTTTTTTTCTTCTTCTTCTTGAATTAAAGAACAGGAAGTCGAGGCCGGAGGGAAGAGAGAGAGAGAGAGAGAGAGAGAGAGAGAGAGAGAGAAACCCCGAAAAATACTCAAGCAGGAAGCGAATAGACGTTAACTAACGTACGAAGAAGAAGAGGTGTCGGGGCCTCGGAGGGCGCCGCGCTAAAACCGCTACGAACAAATCACAAAATACAGCTCGTTGTGTTTTTTCTGTTTTTTTTTTAGGTGTTTTTTTTTTAGTTAATATGTGCGTCTGAAGCTAACGAGAAGAACTAACCCTAAGACTGACGGGGTCTGCGTTCTTAGCCCCTCCCCTACCCACTCTGTCTCCTTCACTGGCATCACAACGCCATCATCATCACGCCATCATCATCATCACGCCGCTCTGCCCTCAGAAATAAAAAAGGCGTGGACGTGGAGCGAGCGGTCGCCGTCCAGTCCTGGTTCTTCTTCTTCTTCTTCTTCTTCTTCCCACAACACGGCGGCTAAAGAGACAGGGCCCGTTGAAGTCCAACTATGGCAATATATATTTATTTATATATTTATATAGCTGTAACCAAACCGTCCTCCTTCCTTCATCGACCAATCAGAAAGCAGAGCCTCTTCCTCTTCCTCCTCTTCCTCCGTAATGAAAATGAAAGAAAGTCCAGTTTGTTGTTTTGTCCCCGTTGCGTCACCTTCACCTTCCCCCCCCCGAACCCGACCACCACACCGTCCGTCCGTCCTCGCTCTCCACTGCGGCGGCGGCGGCGGCGGCGGAGGCGGAGCTAAAAACCGTGGCTCCTCCGTCCGCCAGGCGCTGCTGCTGCTGCTGCTGCACTCACGCTGCTTATTTTCATTTATTTATCTTTTTTTTTTTATTCTGAGTCAAAGAAAGGAAGAAGTTCTTCCAGATCCGATGAGAGGAGTCTGTGGAGATGTGGCGCCGGTCCAAAAACCAGGGGGGGGGTTAGTGGTGGCGGTGGCGGCGGTGAGGGGGGCGGGGTTTGTTCCTCAAAGTTCAGATTTCCGCGGGTTGAAGGAAACCCGGCGGCGGCGGCGGCGGCGGCAACATGGCGCCGTGGTTGAAGAGTCCTAACCCTCCGCGCCCTCTCCGACCCGGGAGGGAGGGGGGAGTCACCGGGTGGTGTTTCAGCCTCGTCGGGGGGTCGTCGTCATGGCGGCGGCGTCGTGGCGTCGCCTCCCCAGAACCTCCACCGATCGATTCTCGCCGGTTTAATTTTCCATTTTAGTCGGAGCTCTTCGTCTTCGTCACAAAACTGGTTGTTTTTCTCCTCCCGGTGGTTTTTTTAAAACTCCTGGTGCTGCTCGCTGCTCGCTGGTCGCTGGTTTGACTCCACGTCCGGACACAAAGCGCCGCCTCGGCTGCCGTTCAGTGAGGCGGGTTCATGGCGCCGTGACCTCGCTGCTGCTTCTGCTTCTGCTGCAGGAGGAGCTGCTCCAGCGCCGACGGGCCGGGCTGCATCATGGAGCTGGACCAGATGGACTGGAGGAGACACGGAGAGACGAGGCGTTAAACTGGATTACTTTTATTATCAGTTATTTAAACGATTAATCGATCAGTTGTTGGGTCAATAAAATGTGACCCGCTCTGGCAAAATGAGTCGGAAGTCGCAACGTTCTATTTTTAGATAATCAGCTGTAAACATGGAAAATCAATAAAAAATCGATTTTTTTCTTTTTAGCTAATTTCAAAGAAATGACATTCAAAAACACTCAAAGTTTCACAGTCCAGATAATTGAGAAAAGGCAGTAAATGATGATTAAAGTTGACTTGCTACTTAAACCCTCTGAAGATGAGCGTTGCATCGTTGCAAAACATGAAATATCTTCTGAACCATTTGTGATAGAGACGAGCTGTAAACTGCATCTGAATTATGAGATTCTCTGCTTTCCGAGGGTCATTGAATGGTGCATCGGTGACAACAAGGGACCGTATATGGTGCGTGTAATCACGTGGTACAGGAACAGACGCCAGAGTCACAGGCTAAACTTTGAATGGAATTTTCTCAGGTTTTAGAACAGAATAAGAGAGGAGGAGATCGTCATTCAAATGTATTACTTTGACTAGGGTTTCATTTTAAAGCTCATTTTCTAATCTTTCCATTGATACCAAAATCTCAACTTTGACATTTGGGTCACTGTGACTCATTTTGATGGATCGGGTCACAAATGTTCTAAAATGTCTAAAAACATCAGTCAGTGTTTGTCAAACCACCAGACGACGTCCTCTAACGTCTTTATTGTTGTCCAGCACCGTGGTCAACGCTGCTGCTTTATAAATACATTTGTATTGTTTTATAACGACAGTAATTTGACAGTAATTTGAGTGTTGAGGCTGAAGGCCGTGGTGCGTTCAGGGACCTTGAGGCTGTCGAGCAGCACGGTGGAGGACGACTCCTCCATCGGAGACTCCTGATTGGTCCAGGAGCTGCCGGTCGGCCCCGTCTGGTGCCAGCTGGAGTCGGAGGCGGCGGAGGAGGCGGCGGCCGGCAGGTAGTCCAGACCGAAGCCGCTCACCGCACCTGCAGCACAACAACAACAACATGTCAACAAACATCCAACTTCTGACTGGTTCCGTTCTCCTCGTGTCTCCGCGTGTCCTCACCCGTCTTGTCGGCCTTCCAGCGGTCCACCACGCGGCGGTCCCGGCTGTCCGGCGTGCCGATGGGCCCGAAGTTGGAGAAGGGCATGGCGCCGTGGTTGTGAGTGGGCGGGGAGGAGGGCAGGCTGCTGGGGTTGGAGGAGTGAGGGGATTGGCTGGCCGGCGTGGAGTGGTCTGCCAATGAGAACGCAGCTCACGTCAGACACGGCGTCAGACACGACGTCGACAGGCGGCGACAGCAGCGTCGTTACAGTAAAAACCAAAAGTGACGTCACGGTGATGTCACAGCGAGACGTACCTGAGCTGGCGGGGAGCGAGGGCGACCATGGCGTGCCCTCAAACAGCGAGTAGAGGGAGGGCTCCTGGTGCAGCATGGGGGCGTCGGGCTTGGAGCTGGGGGGGGGCAGGTTCTTCCCGTAGGCCTGGCTGAAGATGCTGTTCTGGTTGTATTCCTGAATGCAACACACACACACACACACACACAGACACACACACACAAAATATTTATAGAGGAGCTCTGAAACAAATAACGAGAAACTGCCTGAACCCAATTTACCGTATTTTAATAACTGGAAACTATAAATAATATTTTGTAATTGTAAAGAACAACATACAGAACCAAAATGTCTGAAAAGAAAAGGAAGAGATGGATTATAAAAGAAAGAAGTAAAAGGAGAGAAATTAAATAATGCTTAAGGTTTTAGCTCTGAAGAGTTTTCTGTCTATTTTGTGTTTATTTCTCCATTTTACTGTTTTTATTTTACTTTTATTTATTCATTTATTTCCAATGTGATTATGAATGTTTTCCTTTTTCTGTTGTACTTCACTATTAAATACACACATTTTGTGGGATTTTCTAATTTCTAAAAAGGAATATGTTATTATGTGAATCAATGATTTGTATAATAAAGTTTATATTTTGATACGATCAATGAGTCTGATGGAGCAGCTGGAGAATCTGTGTTGCTGCTTCAGTCAAATCAAAGCAGAGACTGAAACTAAATCCTCTGCTGCCGCCTGGTGGACGAACTGAGACACTGCCACTGATCTGAGCAGCTGCAACGTCCAATGTCCCATCATGCACCTGGCCACCTGAAGACTGTGTGTGTGTGTGAGTGTGTGAGTGTGTGTGTGAGTGTGTGTGTGTGTGTGTGTGTGTGTGTGTGTGTGTGTGTGTGTGTGTGTGTGTGTGTGTGTGTGCGCGTGCTGACCTGCATGGGGAAGCCTGGCATCGGCAGCAGAGAAGACGATTGGCTGACGACCTCGGGGCCGCTCTCCATCCGGCTCTGATTGGGCAGCTGCAGAGACGGAGGACAGACGGGATGAGGACGGACACCATGACGACGATGACATCATCACCAACACAGAGAGACGGGACCAAGACAAGATCAATAACAACAAGGTTCTGTATTGAGTCGACAGCTGGTTTTCTTCTTCCTTCAGTTTTAAGTCGACTCTGTTTTATTCATCTGAAGAGTTCAGACGTTTGTGGAAAGTTATTTCTGATTTTTTTCCTCAGAGTTCAAATAAAATTCTCTCTACCCATCAGAATCAGAGCTGTGGATCGGTGCATCAGTAATAATTAGTGAAGGCGACTAAGAGACACATCTGCACAACATCAACATCTGCACAACATCAGACTAAAGAAACGGAACGAGTAACGAAAACAATGTGTGGATTTTTGCAACACAAATCTTTCTGTTTGCAAATAAGCGCATATTTAATTAGATATTGTCTAATTTACGTATAAACATAAAATTTGACTAAACTTGTGATAAATATGTGAAGTTTGATGGTGAAATCTGCTCATTTATTTTTTATTTTTTTCCTTATTCACCTGTCGTGTCTCACTTTCAACTCAATAATAATAATAACGGATTAAGACACTTGTTGCCTGTCACAGCTCTGTGAGCAGAGACAGGACTGGATGCAGGGGGGTCGGGGTGGGGGAGGGGGGAGGGGGGGGGAGACAGGGCTACATACAAATATGTTTGGTCCAGGAGCGGAGCTAAGAGGGCCGGCCAAGGCCTGGAAGAAATCAGGAGGCTTAGTAAAGATGAGCTCCTCCTCCTCCTCAAAATCTGCTAGAGTTTTTAACAGGTCAGGAGGTAGAAGAGGCGAGCTCTTGTTGTCCTGCTGAGAGAACAGGAGGAGGAAGAAGAAGAAGAAGAAAGGAGGAAGAGAGAAGAAGGAGGAAGAGAGAAGGGGTAAAAAAAGAAGAGAAAAGACAGAAGGCAAAGCCGGTAAGACGGAGGTGAAGAAGGAAAGTTCTGCTGAAAGAAGCTACAAAGAAGCAGAAACAGAAACAACAACTACTGAGCAGGAGCTGCATTAATAAACAACGTCTCTCTGTTTATCGTCATAAAGGAACAAAGAAATATTCACATTTCAGAAGCTGCAATCAGAGAATCTGGACTCAAACTGATCATTAGATTCATTTAATAATCGATTATTGTTGGATTAATTGTTTTATTTTTGCAGCTCTATGTTGATGCCAGATGTGAACGGGGTGACAGATGTTTGTTCCCTCCTCCACCTGTGAGTCTAACTCCCCGTCCAATCAGGAGAGAGTCTAACTCCCCGTCCAATCGGGAGAGAGTCTAACTCCCCGTCCAATCAGGAGAGAGTCTAACTCCCCGTCCAATCAGGAGAGAGTCTAACTCCCCGTCCAATCAGGAGAGAGTCTAACTCCCCGTCCAATCAGGAGAGAGTCTAACTCCCCGTCCAATCAGCAGAGAGTCTAACTCCCCGTCCAATCGGGAGAGAGTCTAACTCCCCGTCCAATCAGAAGAGAGTCTAACTCCCCGTCCAATCAGGAGAGAGTCTAACTCCCCGTCCAATCAGGAGAGAGTCTAACTCCCCGTCCAATCAGGAGAGAGTCTAACTCCCCGTCCAATCAGGAGAGAGTCTAACTCCCCGTCCAATCAGGAGAGAGTCTAACTCCCCGTCCAATCGGGAGAGAGTCTAACTCCCCGTCCAATCGGGAGAGAGTCTAACTCCCCGTCCAATCAGGAGAGAGTCTAACTCCCCGTCCAATCAGGAGAGAGTCTAACTCCCCGTCCAATCAGCAGAGAGTCTAACTCCCCGTCCAATCAGGAGAGAGTCTAACTCCCCGTCCAATCAGCAGAGAGTCTAACTCCCCGTCCAATCAGGAGAGAGTCTAACTCCCCGTCCAATCAGGAGAGAGTCTAACTCCCCGTCCAATCAGCAGAGAGTCTAACTCCCCGTCCAATCAGGAGAGAGTCTAACTCCCCGTCCAATCAGCAGAGAGTCTAACTCCCCGTCCAATCAGGAGAGAGTCTAACTCCCCGTCCAATCAGGAGAGAGGCCTCAGTCTGAGCAGGAAGAGCAAAGAGGAAGCAGCACAGAGACAGAAAGCAGCAGGACAGGACCAGCCCCCCCCCTCCCAGACAGACAGACAGACAGACAGGGCCTCACCTCGAAGGGGGGGCCGCGGGGCCCGGCGGCCTCCTGGTCGGAGCACATGGCGTTGGGCGGCGGCCTCTTCATGCGGTCGGCCATGACGGCCAGCCCCTCCCCCATGCGGTAGGACTCCCAGTAGAAGTCCTGCATCTTGACGGGGTCGGGGAACTTGATCTTCTTGTCCAATGGGAGCTGAGGCTGAGGCTGAGGCTGCAGCTGGTGCTCGTACAGCTTCAGAGGCTCCTGGGGGGCCATGTAGAAGGCCTGCTGCTGCTGCTGCTGCTGCTGCTGCTGCTGCTGCTGCTGCTGCTGCTGCTTCAGCGACATCTGCTGCTGCAGCGGGCTCATCTTCTGCAGCGCCGCCTGGGCCTGGCTCCACATCTGGGCCGGCTGCTCCGCCACCTGCATGTACTGCTGAGACACACACACAGAGGACAACAGCGTCATCAGTCTGTCGGCCAGCAGATACATTTGCATTTGTGCGATTATGCAACGAGTGAAACCCCAGCTGTTTTAGAAAGCGTCTAAACTACTGGAAAAACCAATAAGAAGAGCAGGGAGAAACGCTGCACAACTAACCCTGACCCTGGGGGAGGAGGGATTGCAGTTAATACACAGTTCCATTGTTGGCGGATTTTTTCCAACCCTTCAAAGTGCAGAAAAAACCAGCGGAGGGATTTGGCGCTAACCAACTGAGGGATCGTGAGGCGCTAACCCTGGGCGGAGGGATACGTGAGGCGCTAACCCTGGGCGGAGGGATACGTGAGGCGCTAACCCTGGGCGGAGGGATACGTGAGGCGCTAACCCTGGGCGGAGGGATACGTGAGGCGCTGACCCTGGGCGGAGGGATACGTGAGGCGCTGACCCTGGGCGGAGGGATACGTGAGGCGCTAACCCTGGGCGGAGGGATACGTGAGGCGCTAACCCTGGGCGGAGGGATACGTGAGGGATACGTGAGGCGCTAACCCTGGGCGGAGGGATACGTGAGGCGCTAACCCTGGGCGGAGGGATACGTGAGGCGCTAACCCTGGGCGGAGGGATACGTGAGGCGCTAACCCTGGGCGGAGGGATACGTGAGGCGCTAACCCTGGGCGGAGGGATACGTGAGGCGCTGACCCTGGGCGGAGGGATAGGGCGTGAGGCGCTG